>JADLZK010010915.1:0-430361 GCA_015847255.1 Hyparrhenia diplandra
TTGTTCAACCAACAGGATTTCGAGGATGTGTGTATCCGGAATTTACCAAACATTTTCTGGAAGTTGAACCACTGGTAGGAGCAGCCGGCCATGTGGAGCTGAATGCTGGTGCCGCCCCGGCGTTGCTCTCCTCGAAGGCGTTGCCGATGTGTATGGACCAGATCTGCGACGGCGCTCGATGGGCACGCTCCAGTCGCGGCCGCTGGCGTCGGCCTCCGGTGAGCGCGGCAGCAGGTAGACGGGCGTGGACTGCCGGCTCGGGTCCACGGCGAGGACGCGATCATTGGGTGAGTGCCCGTGAGCGCCAGCAGCGAACCTGCCCAACACCGCACGCCACTCACGTGAGAGACAGACGCTACAAATGCCTCTGGCGATCTGGCCTGAGGGAGTTCCAAAAAAAAAAGGGGTGAGAGAAGTAGTCTAATCCCGTTCCGTACCGGGAATGTCCAGCCTGATTCTGTTGCCGAGGAGGACGTAGTGGCTGTCGGTGAAGGTCCAGTCGTGGATCATCAGGTGGTCCGGCAAGACGAACTCCCGCGTCTGCAGCAGCGTGAAGTCGGCGTCGAACTCTGCGGTGCAGTGCCGTCGCCAACGTCAGTGATCGAGCAGAACTTTGTTTGAATCTATGATGATCGATTCGATTTGAGCAAGCAAATGGGGTGTGTGTATCGCAGGGTCGGACCGTAGAAGGTGAAGTTGGAGCGCGGGAGGAGCATGTCCTCGGCGTTGCAGGAAACCATGAGCAGCCGGTTCCTCTTGGTGTCGATCTTGTAGTGCGCCAGCAGCCGCTTGGCCGGCATGTTGTAGACACCTGCGGGAGCCACACGAGCGCACACAAACGTCAGGTCGGTCGGGTCGGAGGGAGTGGAGCAGAGCTTTGCACCGCAACCGCAGGCTGATCTGGTAGTGATGGTACAGACCACTGAGGACCGGTCGCAGCAGGCGCGCGGCCACGTCGATCCCCTGCCTCCTGCAGCCACGGCCGCCGCCGGCGAGCCTTGCTACTGCGGTCGTCGTCGTCTCGTGCCGCTTCGCCGGCGGCGAGGCGGCCGAGGATGTCGAACGGGCCTATGGTCTCCAGCGTCCGCGGGTCCACCTCGTACGGCTCGCCGCCTTCCCAGAGGCAGAGCACGCGGTCGCCCCAGCGCAGCACGCTGGTGTTGGCCACGTTCTTCATCACCTTCACGTTGCCCACCCGGTTCCCGCCCTGCAGCACGGAGAAGGGGCCCCGGTGCGTGAACCGCCACGACGCGCGCGGCGCGTCGTGCTCCTCCCGCTTCGCCGCCGTCTCCACGTACCGCGCGGAGTAGTGCGCCGTCGCCGTGCCGTCGGCGCCGCCACCGAAGCGGAACGAGCGGAGGTAGCCGTGCCCGTCGAGCGGGTGCACGGTGGACCCGTGGTCGTCGGTGAACATCCCGGGACCCGCGAGGTAGTAGGTGCCCGCGGGAAAGTCCGCCGGGATCGCGCCCTCCGTGACGCGGAGCGCGACGGGGTCGCGGCACTCGGCGCGCTGTGACCGGAATAGGAGGTTGTAGTCCCAGAACGCCGCGGACAGTGAGTCCGGAGCTGTCGTCGCGGCGCCCGGGTTGCTGGTGACGGTGGTGGCGGCCGCCGCGCGGACGACGACGCTGCGCCCTTGACCGCGAGCAGCGGCGAGGCGGTGGTGCGCGGTGGCCTGGGTGGTGCACGACGGCGTGCATGGCGGCAACGGTGTGTTGAGACATGTTTTGCTTGTGTTGTGCTTGGGCCGGTCTCGGTCTCTGCCGGCGTGGAGGTTCTCGGTCGGAAATATAGATGCCCGGCGGCCTTGTGCATTGGTGGTATCAGCTCAGTGGATGGTGGTTTGGCGCCAGGCCAAATTTGGCACCACACCGTGGTGACGAATCTTAAGGAAAAGTCATCTATATTCTCGGTTATTAGTTGCTTTATTAGTTCCTGGAGCTTGGACTTGCTAAACAACCATACCCATCATCGTGCAGCACGGGTTGGATTTCGTGATGGGGACTTCTAATCAAATTTTAATCGAACTAGATGAGGTACACCCGGACGTGCTAACCTCTCGAGAGACATGATATATAAGTAACGTATCAATTATCTACGTCCAATTTTCTAGAGGTGCTTGTAGAGGTATGACTTTCTTTGTGTTTATAGGGTGAGTGTGCGTATGTATTCAGCGTCTACATCAATACTTATGAAATTCGTAAAAAAGATATTTATGTCTAAATTTATTTTCTAACACAATATGATACTATTTAATCTCTCTGGTGCTGAGAAAACAGCAATCAGTAGTTCTCATGGCTTTGGAATAGTAGCTGCCGTGGCAAGCATAAATTCTTTTTTTTTTGTTGCTCTTATTAGACCAGCTCAACACAAGGAATATGCTTAAAATGAAATATATGCATCTACCTTCCGTATTCTTGTGTTCTTTGCAATGCTGACGTGGAGGAAAGAGTGTATAGCATCTTTTTTAATGTTCTTTCAGCCCATGGTTTTGGAGGCTGTTAAGCAAAAATTGGAACCTTAAAAAAAAGAGGAATAAATCGAAGATTGCACTCATGCCAGTATAGTGCATAAGCAGTCGTATAAACTTGCACCACGGCACATAAGAATCGCAATATGACTTGCATCTTGTCGAGGAAGTGGTGGTGTGAATGGCATCTCCGGGGTGCTTTGAAGCTTTTGGAGGGTTTTGGCTAGAGAATCGGTGGCATTTTGGGTGTGGAATCTCAGGGTGCTTTGTTTGTTTGCTTGTTGTGGCATAATAATCGTGATGCTTGTGCGACTATGCGTTTTATATGAGGGGCAAAAAAGTGAGGTACCTTCCTTTCAATTTAAAAGGGGGAGTCATTGTATTAGCTACTAGTTGTGTATATAAAAATCTCTAATGAGGCCGCAAGCGCCCGTCGCTCACTGTGTGTCAACGACCGCGTCAGTGCTCATTTTCAAGGCCAAATTTTGTGATTACATTAGAGATATCGTACTGCACAAGTGAGGGTCGGGTCTAATAAGCAACGTTGGATTCGGAACGAAAACCGGGATTTGCCGTTTACACGCCCTGCACGTTCTGATTACAAGCCACATGGGATTGGTAATAAGCGACCCCCACTCGTCTTCCAGCCAATGGCTAGGATAATGAACACAGGAAGAAATTCAAGGTTATTACTGTAACCACAGGCATTTTCTTCGAGTCAAGTGCTCAAGCACAGCAGACAAACAAAACAGACAGCACTAAAATATGCAAGTAATACCAATCTAGCACACCGAAAAGTTAGTAAAATGGACAGCATGATTGGGAATAGATTCAGCATGCACCAGAGGATGGGTGGATTCCACGCTTTTTTCTCGAATGTGCTATGAGATGGGAGAAAGTTTCCACGAGTGCAGTAATCAAAAAAAAATAAACGGAAGGCACTTCGTCCATTGGATGTAGGTGGAGTTCCCTGTGCCATGGTTGTGGTCTTGTGGAAAGCAAAGGGAAGAAATGTTGCCTGCAACGGGACCTCGGGCTCCACCTTTGCCTCCAATCCTCCAATCCTTGGCTCCTGGCGAGTAACGATGAAGTGGTGTTGTCCTATCCATTACACTGCAGTACTGCACCTGCTGCCGCTGAACCTGGACAACCGAACAAAGTCTTTAAAAGACAGAAATATGGATGGAATCACGTATTGTCAGAAATATGGATGGATTTATCGTTGGAACCATTGATTTATGTCAAAAAAACAAAAACAACAAAAAAGGCAGGTAGCAAGCGCACCACTAAATACAGCAGCTGAACAATGACCAAGACCTGGTGAATATCAGGCATTATGAACTGTATACGATATGTAACGTGCCATTTCGTTCACCAGCAAAAACACTTTATTTCTGAACTATCACTCTCCATGACCTAAGCTAAGCAGCCTTTGCACTCCAGAGTTACTTCATTTGAAAGTTTTTTTAAAAAAATCTATATTCAAGTCAATCCAAAAAGGATCACGGAGTAATATTACAGAAGAGGATACAAAATTAGGCTTAAGTAAAATATGTATGATGGGACAGCAAAAGCTGAATAATGTTTTCAGCAAATAGCAGTTTTTTTTTTTTTAATGTTGAAGGGGCCATCAGCCCTGGCCTTTCGATTAATACCAAAAGACCATGTACGGTTTACAGCTCATGATTACCAAAAGCTACCCAGAAGGCCTTCACCACCAGGAAAAGTAGCCACAGGAAATATAAAACAGATAGAACGTTCACAGATAAACTCCTAAGCAGCCATTGCTGAAAACCATAGGTAACAATTACATCTCATTTAGAATGATACTCAACTCCTTCCACCATGAGAGAGCTCGAGGCTTCACCGTCACTTCGAACTTTGAGGTAGAGTCTTGATATCAGAAATTCCATCACCCATGCCTCGAAGGAGCTTCAGTCTGGATTCCATGGGAGTCAACGTTGAATTTATAAGTCGCATGGTACAGTGTTTTTCTCACAACAAAACAACATCAATCGGCATATCAGCCACAGAAACCATCAACCCTAATCCAGATTATTACGATGGTAGAAAGGATTTCTTGCTCTTCAGCCTGGACAACTAATGTAGTGAGCAGCAACTGAAACATTTCATTAAGCAACTTCAGTGCAATTCAGTTTATATGCATGCACAACACAGTTTTATTAAACTTTTAGTATCACATACATAACAGTTTCATGATCAAGCATTTATAAAATATTATACAACATTATTGCTTCAAACACAACTTTATACTACAGAGATATTCAGAGCTCCAAAGGAAGGGTCATATTTTGATAAACTAATCATTTATAAATAAACATATGACATCACTCTCTTTCTGCTTTAGATAAATTTTTCTCTCATTCAAGAGAGAAACACTAAGTAGTACAAGCATCACATCAATTTACAGGATGAATTAATACAGTTGCATATGTAGTCTACAGTTTTATAACCATTGCAGGTCAATCTCATATGAAGTTTTAAAACAGATGATTCTGAACTGGCAATAAATACAAGAGAGGCACAGGAATATACAAAATGTCAGCACCTTAGAGTCATCGTCCAAAAATTGGACTAGTTTCATCAAATTAAGGGGTCTTCAGGCCATCAACTGAAAATTTTCATACTGGCAAAACACAAAAGGAATCCCTAAATTTATCCTTTTTAAAAAGATAGATACGGCAGTACCTAACAGCTAGATAATGATACATCCCAGCAGAGAAGTATGGAGGCAGCGACCCACATCATGCTTAATCAGCATCAAGGATTAGAGGTTCTTTTTTCACAATCAGAAGGATAATTTTTCAGATTGAGAGACTGAGAGGGTTAACATGAAGTATTCCCTCTGAACCCAAATATATCTACAGTTTACACTACAGTTGACTTGATTAACAAACTCACCAGTTACAGAAAACACATTAGTGTTGCTACTGCTAACTCCTTAATTAAATGCCCTCGCTTGGTGTCAATACATTTGAGATTCCATGAAATATCTCTGATGTTGTTTGCACTTTGCAGACTAAAATAACATCATTGAAGTTCATATATCACAAGCAAAAAAAAATCATGAACAATAATCAAAGTAGGATGGCACATAACTTGACGCATTCTCAATAACAACATGCAAAACCTTGCCTGAAGGAGAACTGATCACGATCAGGCAGTTATAAAATATTGTCCAATCCAACATTATTGCTTCAAACACAACTTTTATACTACAAAGACATTCAGTGGACTCCAAGCAAAAGACTTATTTTACTAAAGCTACTGATATCTCCCTCTTTTCGGGTTTAGATCGTCTTCTCTACTCATTGAAGAGAAACACTAACAAGTACGAGCATCACATCTATTCACAGGATGAAAACAACATGTAGTTCAAAGGTTTACAACCTTTGCAGGCCAATCTACAGAACTTGAAGCAAAAACATGTGAAGTACTGTTTCCCTTAAATAGATTATAACTTGAATTGGTCAAATTTACCAAACAAACTACAGAATTTCAATATCACCTTCAACAAGTTGCCAACAAAGTTACATATAATCAATGGGCGCACATACATGCATGAAACATCTCAACCAAACTTAGGTACTATTATTGCAATCTTGAGTCAAGCTTACATAGCCATAAAATACATGAATATATGAGAAAATAGGCACAGGAAAATACCATGAAGGCACGAAGCAGCTCAGCCAGTGATCATGGTGCCTGTGCCCTCGTCTGTGAGAATCTCAAGCAGAAGGGAGTGTGGTTCACGCCCATCAATGATACTTGCGGTGCGTACGCCTTGTGCAAGGGCACGAACGCAGCACTCAACCTTCGGTATCATCCCACCAGCTATCTTCCCGTCAGCCAGCATCTGCCGCACCCCAGCAATGTCGATCTCCTTCACCAGGCTCCCAGGGTCATTACGGTCCGCCAGAATCCCAGACACATCCGTGAGCAGCAGCAGCTTCTCGGCGCCCACGGCAGCGGCAATCTCGCCAGCAGCCGTATCGGCATTGATGTTATAGGCCTGCCCAGTCTCGTCGGCGGCCACGGTGGCGATAACCGGGATATGTCCGTCGGCGATGATGGGATGGAGCACGGTGGCGTCGACGCGCGAGACCTCGCCAACAAATCCCAGCGCCGCCGCGTTTGGGGACGGGCGCGCGGTGATGAGGCGCGCATCCTTGCCGCAGAGGCCAACGGCGGTGCCTCCCTCGATGTTGATGAGGGAGACGAGGTTCTTGTTGACCTTCCCGACGAGCACCATCTCGACGACCTCCATGGTGAGCGCGTCCGTGACGCGGAGGCCGTCGCGGAACTGCGGCTCGACGCCGACGCGCAGCAGCCAGGAGTTAATCTCCGGGCCCCGCCGTGGACGAGCACGGGGCGGAGGCCGACGCAGGAGAGGAGCACGAGGTCGCGAATCACGGACGCCTGCAGCTCCGGGGACTTCATCGCCGCACCGCCGTACTTGACCACAACCGTCTTGCCCTTGAATCGCTGGATGAAAGGGAGCGCCTCCGAGAGCACGTCGACTCGGCTCAGCGCCGCGGTGGCCGCCGCCGAAGGAGCCGGCGCAGCCGTGGATGTGGCGGAGATGCGGAGGCGGCTGCGACGGCAAGTAGGGGCGGCAAGGGGCCTGGCATGGTTGGAGCTGAGAGCGGGGCTCGAGGGCGGCGGGGATGGGACTGGGAGGAGCGAGTTGAGAGGTGGGGTATCGTCGGGAGCATGGCTGCGCACTGCGGTGGCTGGGGCTCCACTCGGCGGCGGCGGCGTTCGACGAAATGTCTAGGCCGAAAGGGTTTTCTTACTTTCCATTGTCTGGGCCGGGCTGCTTCTCTATTTAGAAGGGAGTGATTACACATCTTTCAGATGATTTTGTTTCAGTTCATCAACCAGATTTTCATACAATCAATACATAACAGGTAAGTTTCTCAAATCGTATCAGAATTTGATACATAAAGGAAATAATTTACACCCAGATTCTCTCCAAAAGATTTTCTGGATTTCAAAATACTTTGATACATAGGGAAAAAGGAAAAAAAAGAAAAGAGAGATAGAAACAAGGACAAAAAAAAAAAAAAAAAAAAAAAGAGATAGAAGTACAGCCCAACAAAAAGACTGAAACGGCCCAACAAGAAAGAAATCCACTGAAGATATAGCCGTAGATGATAGAAAACCCGTTTTTTTTTTAGCAGAACTTTCGAAGTTGTAGATAGATGCGGCAGTAGTGATTCGGCTGCAATGGGTACCTGAAACCCGAAATCCCATGGGTTTTACTCTATTAGGGCATGGATATGTGTCAATTTCTATACCCATGGGTTAATTAATGGGCAAAAAGCTAAACCTAGTGGGTTTGTGGGCATGGGTCTGTGTATAGTACCCAAACCCACAAGCCCATGGGTTTTTTAAACCCGTTCCATCGTAGAGTAATAGCTCAAATTATCTTGTAGCAAATAATTTCATATGCTCACTAAAAATATATTTAGAAACTTTTACATACAAGAATATACAACAACTGAAGATAAAAAAAAAAAAAAAGTAAACTCTCTTCTTGCTTGGAGAGGCCGAACTCCAATCCATTAATGGGCCGGATCGGCCTCTTGGACCCAACTGTTAGCATGTCTTGCTCTTTAGAGTCCAATACAGCGCTAGTATTTCACATAGTAACATTTTAGTCCCAGCTCGTTTGTTCAACACATCTGAAGCTGGACACACTCTATAAAAAACAAGGCAAACCAGGACCATGTGATATGCAGATGAAGCCTACAGTTCGCGGGCATGGGGCAACCTGTGGGTACTCGTTACCCGCACGGGCATGGGTGTGGGTAGAAATTTGTACCCGTCAGTGTTCATGGGTTTTTAACGGGTGTATTTTTTCTTCGCGGGCACGGGTATCCAGTGGGCTGTTGCCATTCCTTTTTTTTTTCCAAATTGTTATTTTTTTTTCCAAATTGTTATTTAAAAATTTTGCTCTTGTAACCCCTGCCGAAGCCCATTAATTTTGTCCTTCATGTGGCCCATTATCTCGCTTTTCTCCCTCCCTCTTCTTTCCTCCCGCCAGCCCACTCACCTGATCCCGTTGTTGCCCCCCAGCACAGGCCGAGCAGCCCAGGCCGTCTGCATAGATTCGGGCCCAACCACAGCACTAGTTCGGCAAACCAGTTTACATCCAGTTAGCAGTACGCAGATTGTTTTAAAAAAGAAAAAAAGAAAAAGAAAACGAACCGCAGGCACATATTTTTTTCATTCCAAAAGATTTTATCCGCTCCCTTCTCTTTCGTCGTACTAATCCGATTCCTCTACGATTTAGCGCACACCTATTTGGTCAGGTCACTTCTGAGTTGTGACCTTTTGGCCTTTGAGAGGGTGGTAGAGAGTACAGAGCACCTATTCCCATCCATCAGTTTGACAACGAACGTCTCGTCGCTTTCTTTTTTGGGAGAAATAAACGAAAAGTCGTTGGCTCGTCACGGACGTAGTAGTACGTTAAGCTGGATCGCTCGACAGTGCACTACTAGTACTTTTTTCTGTTTTGTGGCGACAGGTTGGTGAGGATGCCACGAGACATACATAGCCAGGCCTTTTCCCGCATCTGGTTTCTCATCTCATACCTGGGCCTCGTTTAGTTGGCTAAAGTTTTCTAACTCTTTTTTCACTCTATCTCCATCACATCACATTAAATACATCAAAAGATATATGTTTGGAGTATAAAAATATAGGTAAAAAAATAACTAATTATACAGTTTAGATGTACATTACGAGGCGATTCTTTTTGAGCCTAGTTACGCCGTGGTAGGATAATATTTACCACAAACAAACGAAAAGTGCTTCAGGAGTGCTTCTGGGAGTTCCGAAGTTACTTTTGCTAAAATTTCTAACATCTAAACGAGGCCCTGTTCTGTCGTGGGCGGCTCTTCTCTCCCTTGTTTCGTTGCTTACCTACTGTAGGCCGGCCTCTCCATGTGATTTCTCAACCGGCTAGCATTTGTAGTAGGTTGCAACGCACGGGGCGGCGACCTGCCTTTGCTCGCTCATGTGTGTGCCGATGACGTTCTCGAAAGGGTCGTACAATACTATGTGTGTGCGACGGTGACAGTCACGCGGGCTTAAAGTCGCCGCGCTTTTGGGACGTATCATTCGTTTGACGGGCGTACGCTTCGAGGTCCATCGAAGGTCGTAGGTCTCCAACTCTCCACTTGTGGGAAAATTGTTGGTATTTGTTAACCTACAGGAATATTATGATGGATAATCCGCAAGTTTAACGGATACCGGTGAGCACTTCACCCGAATAGGGCTTTAAATATCGAATCCACGGGGAGAAGGTGAGAGGGTACGTCAAGGTGTATAGCTAAATCCAGAAAGTGGCTATAAAACTAGATTAAAAAGAGAGGTAAGGAGTTCCATTAGGAAGGTCTTGTTCTCACTTCAAGTAAATCATTTGCAACATTGTTCTTAAGAGGGGTTGTCATGAAGAAACTCTTAATAAAGGGTTCTACGCTAACAACGTTAGGGGCTCCTACGATTTCTATAAACGGGGCAGGCGTAACAAAGGACTCAATGGCATTTGTCACCACCACGATCAGCCTTGACATAGTCTTCACCCCGCCTATAGAAGGTATTCGTAATAAGCTAGTCAATCTAAGCACCACGCTTACATTAATCTAACAACTTTAACTCAAGAGCAACCAAGAATCAAAGTAATCTTATCAAAGAAATACGAACCTTAAGAATAATATAAACAATATCACTTACTCGAATGGAAGTTGAACAATCCACAAGATCTCAGAGTTGCGCTCCAATGGCACCAACTCCAGAGGAAGAAGAAGATGGAGGCGCCGACAGCTCCGGGCCTTCCTTCATCTCCGCCTCAACCGCGCTCTAATTCTCTCAACTTGAAGCTCTACTCTCAACTCTAATCTAGGGCTTCTAGTTCTACATCTTGTCTAATCTTCTAATTCTAGTTCTTGAACTAGAGCTAATGCCTTCAACTAGATTTGGATCCGATCGATCCGATATGATGATGAGTTGATCCGAGATGAGATGTTTTGAAGCCGGGGTCTAGGGGTCTATATATATGGGTCTCCTCCCGTCCCTTCAGCCTTCAAGCCAGCGAGCGCGGTACTAATCCGGTGTTTGATCTTGATCCATCCCGTGCTTCTACCGACGCCCTCGGATCAAACCGACACGAAACAACCGGTTTTGATCGAGTCTTAGAGGCGGTGGAGGAAGCTTCCCGAAGCGGAGGTGGAGTGGCGGCCAAGCCAGCCGATCGCCCCATTATTGGGCCGATCGGCCCGTGGTGGGCCCCATCCCGGGGTCTCGTCGTAGCGCCGTGGCTTCCGGAGTCTTCTAGATGATGTATTTCTTGGTGCCGAGTTCCGTTCACGCCGGGATTAGTCCGGTTCCTTCTAGGGTCTTCTCTCGAGTTGGATTGCGTTACGTCACGTAGTCGTGACGGCTCGCGAACTCGCTGTTTTTTTCGTTAAGTCCCCCGCAAATCACAACTTTACCAAAACTCATGGAAATTATTAGTATAAATCCCTAATAAGGTTATCTAATTATATTTTAGTTCTTTTCCATGTTTAGTTGACAATTAAAAGTATACGTTAACAAGTGTCAACAAAAATGCATGGCGAAATCCTGCGAGTGGTCGGCGGACTATACAAGTGTCCTCGTTCCTAGCCCATTCCTCGCGAAAAAGCTGGCCTGGTGGCCGCCGCGCGTAACGTGTTTGGTTGGGTTGGTCCGGCCGAAGGGTGATGACGACGAGCCCATGCATGCAATGCAATGATGCAAAGGCCCAACGACCGCTGCCCGTAGTCGTAGTGGCTTCGGTCCACATGCAAAGAATCGACGACACGATATCCTCGACCGACCGGCAGCCCGTGAGGTGGAAGTCCAAGATCTCAAGTTTTCGGCTCTCAAAGTCCGGACTGCTCTCGAGTACCACAACAAACAATGATAGACGGAATTCGAGAATCGGGCGTTCGAACTGGTTCGAGAGTTGGGCACCCTTTTGCATTGGCGTCACCGCATCCAACAAAAAGTGCAGCGAACCACATTATTTTTTGTCGCTTGTTGCCCTTCCGTAAGACCGCCCGAGAGCGTAGAGTTGAGTACGTTGTCGATCAGAGCAAAGGCGTTCAATGGGGAACCCGACCCATGGCTCCCGACCTACGCTGATTCCAAGGCGATCGTTCCCGGTTCCGATCTAGATCGCCGCCTCCCGGCGATCCTAGCTCGCTAACGCCCGCCGCCGCCGCCCCCGGCCCCCCCCCGCCCGTCGCCACCATCGCAAGTGTGGCGCCGCCACCGCAGATAAATCGGTTAGCCGTTCTGGCGCCGCCGCCACGTAAAACCTCTAGGGTTTTGCCGCTTAGGTTGTTGTCCCGCATCGAATTGGTTGGTGGTTGCGCCGATCAACGCCAAGCAGCCATCTCGTTTGGTGCCATCGGCCGTTGTTATGGCGTCACCGAGAGTGGCGGATCGGGGAGGGGGAGAGAACCTAACCTAACGATCGGACTTACTCCAAAAGCTCAAGCCGCCGAGGAGGAAGTCGCGATCCTCGAATTCAAAGGACGATGAAGATCCCGAGATCATGCCACCGGAAGGAGTGGGCTTTGGTCGGAAGGTGTTATCGCCGCCGGGTGAGCATTACCACGATCCGCGGCGGCCATGAAAACCCGCTTGGGGCAATCCGGCCGGCCTTAAGCTCCGGCGATCGGGCGACAAGGCGGACAACTGCTTGTGGCGCAGTTCGGTTTGTGCTCGCGATATGGAGAGATTCTCACCGGATCACCGTGGATGGTGGGAGGTACTCGGTGCTTCTCCGTGATTATGATGAGAAGTTGGGGCCGGACATCAAATTTGACCGCATGGAGCTTTGGGTGCGCTCCAAAATCTACCGCTTGGGTGGATGAACCGATCAAGGGGATCGAGGGCGATGGAGATGATCGGGAATGTGGTTTCCATGGATGTGGATGAGGACGGAAGGCGAGTGGCGCGTTCTTACGTGCACGGGTGGCTATTGAGATTGCCAAACCAGTGAGGCGGGGAATCCTCCTCGGGGTGAATAGGAACGATGAACCTCGGTGGTTTCCAGCTCAATATGAGCGCTTGCCACATATTTGCTTTCATTGTGGCTTGTTTGGGCATTCGGACATGGAATGTCCCACGCCGGCGGTGCGTAATGATGATGGCCGGCTGCCGTATGATGTTAACTTGAGAGCTCCTGAGGAAAAGAAGCGCAGGATGCAATCCTTTGATGCTGCGGCAGCGGAATCCTTTGGGAGTGGTTCGTCATCGACAGCAAGGAAGTCAAGCCAACCAAAGGGCTCCACAAGTAACCCCTCCAGGTCTGCTGATACTTCCCGTCAGTCGGAGACCCGTGAACCGATGAGGGAGGAGCCAGAGATTCAGTCGCCTCTTAAACAGGCGACAAGAGCTGGGGAGAAAGAGAATGCCGAGGGGGGATATACTGCTAGCAAGCAGCTTGTCTTTCAGGAGAAGGGTGATCAAAAGAAAGAGCCAAGGAAAAGGAAGTCGAAGGTGGTGCCGAGGGGCATTCAGACACCGGACCTCAACATGCCTTTGGCCGGGGAGTCGGGCGCGATTGTCCCGGCAGGCATGGTGTCTTCCAGAGTGAGCCAAATGGATGGTGCTGCATACAAAGTGGTGGTGGAAACATGAACGAGGTTCTTAAGAAGCAGAAGAGGACCGAAAACCAGCAAGGATCGGCGGCGGGCCGCGGCGTCCCCCGCCGGCGCCATGAATTCAGTATGTGAATCGCCTGTGGTCGCGGGCGCCCGAGGCAGTTCAAGAACTCCGCCATTTGGTGGAGGAAAGGAGACCCGCGGTGGTGTTTCTAATGGAGACGAGAATGGGTGAAGATCGTGCTCTTGGCTTGTGTCGTGACCTTGGCTTCGCTAATGCCATTGTCGTCAAGTCTGAGGGCCTCAGTGGGGGTCTGATGCTTCTCTGGCGCCTGGATGTTACGGTGGCGGAGATGAGTAAGTCAAGGTCGCATATAGATGTTATCCCCGTCATGTGATCGCTATGGATCTCACAATGGCGCCCCGAGGGGTTCTATGGCGAACCGAGAGCGAGAGAAGGAAGGAGAGCTGGTATTTGCCGAGATTCCTCGTGAGCTCGGTCGGACGCACCGTGGCTGTGTCCGGGTGACTTCAATGAGGTGCTTTCAAGAGAAGAACAGTTTGGGAGGAAGGAACGGAACAAAGGGCAAGTTGCGCCGTTCTCGGAAGCGATTCCGACCGTGATCTTACGGACCTTGGCTTCCATGGCCTCCCGTACACTTGGGGACAACCGCCAAGAGGCGGGGGAGGAATGTCAAGGTACCCGGCTAGATCGGGCGTTGGGGGATCACAAATTCATGTTGGAGCTGGGGGAGACGGAGGTGTTCCATGTGCCCCTGGCGGAGTCTGATCACGCCGCTTTGGCGGTGGAAGTGAGACAAAGGGCAATGACGACGCGGCCATCCAAACGCAAGTCAAAACCCTTTCGGTACGAGAATATGTGGAAGGATCACGGTGAGTATATGGAATTTGTTAATCGCGCTTGGGACCCGGGACCGGGGGCTGCCGATCTTTCTACTGTGGCCTCGGCCCTTTCCTCGCTGCAGCTCTCTCTGAAATCCTGGGATCATGAGGTGTTCGGGTTGGTCCGCAAGCAGGTCAAAGAGCTTAGGGCCCAACTTGAGGTGGAACGCAGTAATTCATTGTATCGGGGCCCTACTGCTGTGGAGCGGGAGCTGATGTGTAAACTCTCTGATGTCCTAGCCAGAGAGGAGACCATGGAACGGCAAAGATCGAGGATAGCATGGCTGAAAGATGGAGACCGAAACACTGAATTTTTTCAGGCAAAGGCTCGGGCTCGAGGACGTACCAATCGTATTCAGTCACTCGTCGCTGAAGATGGCCGGGTCCTCCACGAGCAGGAAGATCTTGAGCAGCTAGCTTGTGAGTTCTACAGCCAGCCTATTCTCTCGCACAGATATCTTACGTACCGGAATTGGTGTGCAACTATGTGCCCAAGAAGGTAACGGAAGAGATGGGTCGGGCCCTAACCAAATCATTTACTGAGAAGGATGTGGAGTCGGCTCTTGTTGGTATTTATTAAGTGCAAAAAGAGAATATAAAGGGGTTCGCAAGCGCACGAATAAAAATACCATTGTAGCTTTTTACCCGGGGAGTATTCCAGAGTATCGTTATTTATATTTTCCACAGGGGAAGCAAGGGTAAAGACTATGATAAATCAAAATCATGTATCTACTAACTTAATATACCAACTAAACTAAAGTGAGGGGGTAAATAATGTATATGATATGTATGATAATTAATAGCATTTAACCAGGAGAATATTATAATATAGAGTAGATAACTAGGTCGAGAGGACAACGGGAGAGATCTAGGTTCCCGAATACTTCTCTAGTACTTTGGTTCTATGATAACAATTATTCTAATTCTCCCTCAAAAAAAAAACAATTATTCTAATACACTTTGGAGCAGCGGTACCGTCCCGATCCTCGAAAAAGACTGGGAAAGGGTGATCGGGGAAGGCCGCCAAAAAGCTCTACGAAACACCAACCCGAACGTGGTGGATTACAAAGACCGACAGGCTGTCACCCCAGGGCTACCACAACTAACCGTGGGATTGGCGCAACCTCGGGTAACCTATAGCCTAGACACCACGCCTACACTATAAATTACTACTCTAGCTACCTAGCATAACTAGAGCCCTCAATACGAGTGGAGATCCCATGCAATAGTATAATAACTATATCAATAACATGAAAGGCATAAAAGTACTAGAAAAGATATATCTAATTATGGCATAAAGTCTAATAGAGTTGAGATACAAAGATATACCAAAACGCTGAAGACTTCTCCAGAACCGGAACGCAGTTCCGCTCTCCCTAACTCTCTACTAGATCTATTCTATTACATTGTAGTTGTCTAATCTAATTCTCCAGGCGTCGTGCCTCCATCTGATGAGATATGTATGAGATGATCTGAGATGCCCCGAAAGGGGGGTCTGGGGGTCTCTTTATATAGTCCGGAGGAGGTGCCAGGTGTTGGATCTAAATCCATCTCGTGCTCCCACCGACGCCCTCGGATCAAACCGACATTAAACGGGTGGATTAGATTACGCCTTAGAGTCGGTTGAGGAAGCCTGGAAGCGGGGCTTGCTTGGGCGGGGGCAGCCGATCGGCCCGATTATTGGGCCGATCGGCCCGCAGGGTGTCCTACCCCGGGTCCGCTGATGCGCCGCGGGTGGCTTCTGGAGTCTTCTAGATGATGTTTTCTTGGGTGTTAAGTTTCGTTCACGTCGGGTGTAATCCGGAGCCTTCTAGACTTGTTTCGGAGTTGGATTGCGTTACGAATTCTACCGTTTTCCTGTTAAGTCCCTGCAAATCACAACTTTACCAAAACTCATGGAAATCATTAGTATAAACCCCTAATAAGGTTATCTAATTATATCTTAGTCCTTTTCCATGTTTAGTTGACAATTAAAAGTATACGTTAACATGTGTCAACAAACTCCCCCAAGCTTACCCTTTGCTAGTCCCTAGCAAAGCTATATGCTATATTAGGATCAGGAGTTGCTACTACGCTTTCATACCTCAGAAGTACTGTGTTTATCAGAAATAAATTCTCCTCTTAACCAGATTGCTCATACCTGTTTACCATGGGGTGTAGCCTTTTCATGAATCATAAGCAAGATAAACAATCAAGTTAAGTACCATGTCTCAAGTTCTTCGATCAACTATCATCCTGGGGTTTTTCAATATTTATTTTTTTTAAAAGAAACTCAGAGATCCTATGTATGACCCTCTTAAGTAGATGGTGGTAGTGGAGTTACACATGTGGTAGGACATACATAGTGGGATGATAGTGGTGAAGTGGATGAGGATGAAAGGTAGTAAATAGCCCTTAGCCTTTTTCTAGCATTTTTCTTCTCAAGCACCTTGGACTATATCTCTCTTTCTAGAAATTGCTAGGACCTGGGCTGTCCATTCTTGGAGAGGTGGGCTTTGCCCCGGACTTTTGTCCATTTTTCTCTCTCCCTAGAGATGTGGGCCCTACTCACCCTCGGACACGTGTCCATTATTCATCTCTAAATATATTTTTTTATTAGGGAGGTAGGCCCTTCTCGCCTAGTATGACTTTTGTCCGTTACTCTCCCTCTCTCGTCTCACTTTTTTCTCTAAATATTTATTTTTCTTTCCTCTCTTTTTTTTTTTTTTTTTTTCGAATGTAGCCCAGCCTCTATTTGGCATAAAAAACACCGAGAGAGACATATCCAAAGATTGCAAGAGTTTATTTTTATAATTATGGCTAGCGGCTTGATGAAGTATGGGGATGCGCACTTCGGGTTAGAAGCTTGGCGTATTTAGTGGAGTGGGATGATCTTGATGCGAATGATAAACTCTTAAGGGTCATAGCTAAGGAACTCATCATGTAATGTTTTATAATTTTCAAAGATAAAAACCAGAATCGGTATCTCTAGGAAAATGATAAACAGCTGAGCCCAACTTTTCATGTATCTTTATCTTTTAATGCTAAGACTCGATTAAGCATGTGCTTCCCACAGTGTGTTTGGGTTTAGAGCAAATTAAGTATTTAATGCTTTGGGAGAATCTAAGTCCAAAGTGTAAGTACTTTTAAGAGGGATTAAGGCGGAGCAACTATTCATCATTTCCATACATAGGGATCATCTTGGCGTTAATTTTATTCTAGCAAACCTAAGCACACTATCTATTTATTTATTTATAGCAAACATAAAGATCAAACTATATATATAACTTAAACTTTTTATTTAGTTTTCTATAGTTATGCATCTTTTTATATCTTTTTAACAAAACAAACATACCAAACTAGTAGTAAATAAGGTAAAGGATAAGAGTACTTACTTGGATAATGGGGGTTGCAATCCCCAATTTGGATCTTGACAGTCTTTTAGAGATGTAGACGTGAGGTAGACTGTGGTGGTGTCGTAGGTTCATGCTAAACCGTGCACACCGATGATTCTTTCCCCGCGAGATATTAGTGGACGTATACCCGAAGGATTGCAATTATGTGAAGAACATGTTGTTGTCCAAAGGTTGATATAAACTCATCTATGCTAACAAAAAGATGGTTCTTTGATTACTTTAGCACATATATTGTTTATCGTATTTTTTTTTATATATATATTTTTTTATTTTTTAACAAATTATGTTCTTAGCTGCACTCTAGCAAGGATCAAGGCAAATGTAACTTTTAGCAAAAGACAAAATAAATGATGTGATACTTACAGATCTTTCTTCTATGAGGAACGATCCGGGTCTTCCTTCTGCGCAGAGTTGTTGGAGTTCATCATACGCCTTGCCTCACCTCTATTGTGAGTTCATCTCTTGACTTACCCGCATTGAATATGATAGTTTTTACGCAAGGGTTAGTCAAAATAACTTCTTGTCTACTAGAGCATACTCTTGGTTCAAAAATCAACCTAAACACCACGTCTAATTTGATTTAGGAAAGCAATTTAACTAGCATTAAAAAGCCTTTGAAAGCACGATCAACACTCGTAAACTAGGCACCATGCTTCATTTAAGAAATGTATGAAAAATACTTCAAACTAGAACATACTATAGCGGACAACGGTGGCATGAAAGCATCATAGAGATTTACTTAAATGTAGATTAAAAAGCATGATCATGGTGAGGATAATATTTTTATTTATTTATTATTTTTATATGCAAACGACATGATGGGTGATTGTAAGGAATTAAACATGCAATGGATCAACGAAAAAAAAATAAACTAAGTGGAGTGAATGCATGGATTATTCAAAGTAAACATGCAATGCAATGCAACAATTGAAAAAGATAACTACTCATAAATTAAAGTCCATGAGCAAGACTTTCTCACCTTTGATCATACTTACCATGACTCACTAATGGAGCTTGTGAGTTGTGCAGCTTTCTATTTTCGTCACTTGAGACGTGCTTTGAATTCTTGTGACGACGACCTTTTCTTCAATCTACACATGGTTAAAATAATATATATAAATGTACCTAAGAGATGGCAGGGCTCGGTGTTGATGGATCTTGATGTTCAAAACACCCTGGTTTCTCCTTGAGGAAGCTTGCTTGGGAAGGTCGCGACGGCATCAAATGTCCCTGTCTATTCCACACTCAACAGAACAAGGGTAATCCTACTAAAGCTAATTGATACACTAAATTAGCGAGATATCAAGATCATTATCAAAATCTTTACGCCGAATGCTTCCCCAAGAACGGCGCCAAAAAGCTTGTTGGTATTTATTAAGTGCAAAAAGAATATAAAGGGGTTCATAGCGCACGTAATAAAAATACCATTGTAGCTTTTACCCGGGAGTATTCAGTATCGTTATTTATATTTTCCACAGGGAAGCAAGGGTAAAGACTATGATAAATCAAAATCATGTATCTACTAACTTAATATACCAACTAAACTAAAGTGAGGGGTAAATAATGTATATGATATGTATGATAATTAATAGCATTTAACCAGAGAATATTATAATATAGAGTAGATAACTAGGTCGAGAGGACAACGGGAGAGATCTAGGTTCCCGAATACTTCTCTAGTACTTTGGTTCTATGATAACAATTATTCTAATACACTTTGGAGCAGCGGTACCGTCCCGATCCTCGAAAAAAAAGACCGGGAAAGGGTGATCGGGGAAGGCCGCCAAAAAGCTCTACGAAACACCAACCCGAACGTGGTGGATTACAAAGACCCGACAGTGGCTGTCACCCCCGGGCTACCACAACTAACCGTGGGATTGGGCGCAACCTCGGGTAACCTATAGCCTAGACACCACGCCTACACTATAAATTTCTACTCTAGCTACCTAGCATAACTAGAGCCCTCAATACGAGCGGAGATCCCATGCAATAGTATAATAACTATATCAATAACATGAAAGGCATAAAAGTACTAGAAAAGATATATCTAATTATGGCATAAAAGTCTAATAGAGTTGAGATACAAAAGATATACCAAAACGCTGAAGACTTCTCCAGAACAGGAACGCAGCTTCTCGCTCTCCCTAACTCTCTACTAGATCTATTCTATTACATTGTAGTTGTCTAATCTAATTCTCCGGCGTCGTGCCTCCATCCGATGAGATATGTATGAGATGATCTGAGATGCCCCGAAAGGGGGGTCTGGGGGACTCTTTATATAGTCCGGAGGAGGTGCCAGGTGTTGGATCTAAATCCATCTCGTGCTCCCACCGATGCCCTCGGATCAAACCGACATTAAACGGGTGGATTAGATTGCGTCTTAGAGTCGGTTGAGGAAGCTTCTGGAAGCGGGGCTTGCTTGGCGCAGGGGGCAGGCTGATCGGCCTGATTATTGGGCCGATCGGCCCAGAGGGTGTCCCACCCTGGGTCCCGCGGTGCGTCGTGGCTTCTGGAGTCTTCTAGATGATGTTTTCTTGGGTGTTAAGTTTCGTTCACGTCGGGTGTAATCCGGAGCCTTCTAGACTTGTTTCGAGTTGGATTGCGTTACGAATTCTACCGTTTTCTGTTTAAGTCCACGCAAATCACAACTTTACCAAAACTCATGGAAATCATTAGTATAAACCCCTAATAAGGTTATCTAATTATATCTTAGTCCTTTTCTATGTTTAGTTGACAATTAAAAGTATACGTTAACATGTGTCAACAGCTCTCTTAAATGGCACCAAGCAAAGCTCTGGGGTTGATGGGTTCAATCTTTGGGTTCTTTCAGACTCATTGGCGTTAGTGAAAGGAAGTGTGTCTTTGCAGAAAGTCCGAAGTTTTTCTGAATGGAGGAGATCTCCCACCCGAGGTAAACAAAACATTGTTAGTCCCGATCCCGAAGGTGAGTAATCCACAAGAGCTATCCCAAAGACCGGCCAATCTCCCTTTGCAATGTTGTGTATAAGATATGCTCGAAAGCTATGGCCAACCGACTCAGGATCATCCCGGATGAGGTGGTCTCGGCTGAACAAAGTGCCTTCGTCCCGGCAGGTTAATCACCGGATAACATTTTAATTGCTTATGAGTGCATTCACTATCTAAGAGGCAGGAAAGGCAAGCAAGGAGCATGTGCGGTTAAGCTGGACATGGCGAAAGGTTATGACCGCGTGGAGTGGAGGTTTTTGGATTCTATAATGAAAGCACTTGGCTTCCCTGATCAGTGGTGCAGGCTGGTTATGAAATGTGTCACGACTGTATCATTTTCGGTCAGGGTAAACGGAGTCTTTTCAGACTACTTCCTCCCCACAGGAGGGTTACGACAAGGTGATCCCATCTCACCGTACTTGTTCCTTCTTTGTGCGGAGGGTTTATCATCGATGCTCAAGAGTATTGGCCCGCTCTATGTCTCTCGGGGGTGAGGGTAGCGGACATGCACCGTGGATCTCGCATCTCCTATTTGCGGATGACTGCCTCATCTTTACTCAAGCGTCGAAGAAAGGGGCAGATCGAATTGCGAAGATTCTTGATGATTACAATCGGGGGTCCGGTCAGCTAGTTAACAAAAGCAAATCGGCAATCTTTTTCAGTCCGAACTGTGATGACGAGTGTAAAGGAACAGTGCATGATGGTCTCCAGATTTTCACAGAAGCTCTAGGGGAGAAATATTTGGGTTTGCCAACGTCGGCTGAGAGGGGGTCACCCGGTGCCTTCAACTACGCACTGGCCGGGCACGAGGCATGATGGGGGGTTGGGCCGAAAAACATGAGTTGCGGCAGCTCGGGAGGTGCTACGAAAGCCAAAGCCAATGCTCAGTCGGTGCCAACATACCCGATGTCGTGCTTCAAACTCTCACCGGCGGTTTGTCAGAAGCTAACCTCGGCAGTCTCAAATTATTGGTGGGGAAGCAGCCTTGATAGCCATAGGCTCCACTGGATCCGATGGGAGAAACTTACTAGATCAAAAGATGAAGGTGGAATGGGTTTTCGAGACTTTGCTTTGTTCAATCAAGCTATGCTGGGAAAGCAAGGGTGGCGTTTGATCCATCGGCCGGAGTCGTTGTGTGCTCGGGTGTTGAAAGGAAAATATTACCCTCAATCAGATTTTCTTTCAGCAACCAAGAAACGACGCAGCTCGGCAACTTGGAAGGCCATCCTCCATGGACGTGATGTCTTGGCGCGTGGACTGATAAAGCGCGTGGGGCCTGGTGATATTGATGTGTGGAATGAGAACTGGATTCCAGGACTCCGATCTCTTAAACCGGTGTTTCGACAGGCTACAGCAATGGTGGATAAGGTCCATGACCTATTTCTACCGGGCACTAGAGTCTGGGATGAGAGAGTGGTCAGGCAGTCCTTCATGGCCCTTGAAGCTAATGAAATTCTCAAGATCAAGACTACCGCCGGACTCACGAGGACATTCTCCCGCATGGGGCCTTGAAAAGCATGGCTTCTATTGAGACGTTCGGCATACAAATTTCTCAAGCAACAACAACAGGAAGCTGAGATGGCTGGACGGAATGAGGCCTCGGCGTCCGGGGGTTCGGCGCCATGGGCGGCTCTCTGGAAGTTGGAGGTGCCGCCAAAAGTAAGAGTATTCTGGTGGAGGGTGCTGCATAATGCGCTTCCATCAAGGGCGGAGCTAAAGAGGAGGCACGTGGAGCGGGAGAGCCATTGTGAAGTTTGCGGCGATCCTGCGGAAACTCTATTCCACGTCTTCTTCGAATGCCCTATGGCGAAGAGATTTTGGGAGGCGGTGAAAAGCTTGAAAGGTGTCAGTCCTCCTAAGTTACATCCATGCTCGTGGGCTGCAGATGTTCTGAAAACGTCGGTTTGTTCACCGGCCATGGCGTCGCTGGTTGTCAGTGGAGCTTGGGCGCTGTGGACCGGCCGGAATGGCCGTCGTCATGGGAGGAAGGTGTGGGAGCCGGGTGCTGCGGCACGATATATCTCTGATCTGCTGGAAGCATTGGTGTCTCTACGGCCTAAGCAAGAGCAGAAGACGAGGCCAAAGAGAGCACGATGGGAGAGACCGGAGGAAGGGTGGACGAAGGTCAACACCGATGCGGGATTTGATCAAGAACCTGCCTCGGGAAGGACTGGAGTGTGCATACGGAACCATGAGGGCATAGTTCTGGGGGCAGCGGCACGATGGATGGATGATGTCGATTCGGCATTGACGGCTGAAGCGTTAGCTGCAAAAGAAGGGCTGGAGCTTGCTGTGGAACTTGGCATTGACAAGGTAATTCTTGAAGTCGATTGTCAAAGCTTGGCGCGTCTCCTATAGGATCCGGACTCCATCTACTCCTCCATTGGTAGTCTTTGTTTTGATATCATAGAGCTTAGTAAAGGTTTTTCTGATTTTCGTGTGGCTTGGGTGCGTAGAGAAGCTAATCAGGTGGTGCACATGTGTGCTTCTGTAATCTCTGCCACCATGCGTTCATTTTTTTGGCTTGATGTGATCCCGGACTGGCTAGTTGATCTAGCGGCCACAGATTGTATTCCTTCAAATTATGAATGAAAGCTCTATGATTCACCTAAAAAAAAAGAGCAGTGCGTTCAAGTCCCGTCATGCGTCAGCCACGTGTGGAGGTGGAGATGCTCCGATCCGGCCGGGCAAGTGCGCGGTTGACTGCATGCATGCAGTGGATCGATCGAGCGCTGGACGGGACGGGATGCACGCTTTTCGCGCCTGGCACGCCAACCACCAACGTGCCCGTAACAGGATGTCGTGTCGACATGCTAGATGTGGCCTCTTGTGGTGTGACCTCGCAACAGGATTCGTATGCTGTTCACGGCGACCCGGGTACCCCGGCCGGCCCCCAAAGAAAACACGGCCAGCTGGGCCGTTCGTGTAACCAAAAACCTGCAGCGACGTTCGCACGCATGCGACACGCCCGCCCCCACGTGAAACACGATGCACGAAACGCACACAGTGCTGGATCGGAACGGGTGGCTGGGGCGAGCTGACAGGCGGTTGGTGCACAGTGCCGGTCGTGACAGGACGGCACGTACGTATGGCGGTGCCTCTCCCCTTGGGCCGGCCTTCCCGGGCCTATCGAATGGACTGGAGCATCCATCTTCAATTCTTGCATACATCACGGGCACAATACATCGAACGTATTCGTGGCGCACTGCTGCCAATTATCGAACGTAGACGAGCTATATAGGACCATCTGCATGGTACAGTAGCTACTTACCGATGTTGCCGCGCCGTCCGTTTTTTAATCGAACACGCCAATTATTTGCGAGCGACGTAGCAGTAGGCCGCGGCTACAAGTCTAGAACCCAAAGTCATTTCACCTGTTCCGTTTGCCGGCCGGCGCAACCACACGAACGCACCGCAACCGCGTGTGAGTGATCCCGGCCGCGCACATGCATGCATGCCCCGGCCTGCGAGGTCGGTCGTGTGGCACTGCCAGAGATCCGTCCGTCCCCTGTGTCCACCTCTGCCCGTGCGCGCGCGTCCGCGGCCGGCAGCGGCAGCGTCTCGTTCTTGCTAATGCTCGGTTTGTTCGTTGGCTCTGCATGCCGCCGCGCGCCATGCGTGCGTGGGTGCTCGCGCCGCCGGGTGCCGACTGCCGAGTGGGCTACCCCTACCCGTTTGGGCTGCCGGGTGCCGGTACGCGATTGATTTTTTGCGGGCTGTCTCGTCTCATGAGCAGGCCGACCGTGGTGGGAGCCGTCCGTACCATACGTGTCAACAGTCCATGCCGCAGACAGCTGGCCGGGCCACAGGCCCAGAGGATCTGGTCCAACGGAACAGGGTCGTATTGCGTGAAAAATCATGGGGCTCATTGGTTGGGTTTCAAAATTTGCCCCATCAAAGTTAGGGCACGACAAAATAAAGGTAGTATATATGGAGTATGTCCATTTTAGTGTTAAATCCTTGACAAAAAATCTATTGTTTGTGAGTGCTAAAGTTTTGGTTAAAGATTGAGTTTGCCTTCAAACCAAATGACGACCTAAGTTTTCGAAGTGCCTTGTTTTTTTGTTGAATAAATATTGGAGCCCAACCAATCACGCTCCATATGACATGGCGTGTCACAAGCCTGTTTTTTTTGGGGGGTGGGGGTGGGGTGGGGGTGTTTGTTCTTCGTTGCTCTTTGTTCATTCATTCACCTTCTGTGCTTCGAGTCCGTAGCCAGGATATATGTATCGTGCGCCGAAGTATGCACGCATCTATATACACTACTTTTTTTTGTTTTACCAATAGTACTTCTTTTACATACTCCGTACTCCATTATTATCAATAAAATATGAAGTCGCGTGCACATAACTATTTTTTACACGATTTCCTCACACAAGCCACAACCCAACACATTGCATTGCGACGCCTTCCGATTCAGTCAAACATATTATTATTACCTGAGAACATGCCTCCTCACCAGCCAGCAACGAGCTTGATCCATCCAATCCACGGTTCATGCATGGAATCTATATAACCCCCAACAATGCAACCCGTAGCCACGACCGTACCGACGGCATGCTAAAAATGTGTGTTATGAAACTACCAGAAGAATGTGCAGCAGTGTAGGTACTGTGCTATACGTACGTATGGAGGGCCGGGGCCCGGACGTGACTGTTGACTGTTGACACTCTTTGCTGTTGTCCGGGAATGTAGGATGTTCGATAGATCGTTCGTTCGTATCATCAGCATCTAATCTGCATGCGTTCAGGACCACTGCATGGATGCATGCAGCCACACGCCGAGCAATGTCGGGATCACCGGGATGGTCCTGAATCCTGAATCGAGGGGTCCGGCCCAGGGCAAACGTTCGGCCCTCGTTGCTTCTTGCCCGCCCCGGCCTGGCCCCAATTAAGCAGCATCGCGGAGACATCATCATGCGTTGGGTACGAACCGGAGAAAGTAATTTGATTTGGACTAGGAGCGGTGGGGGTGATTTGATTTTGTTGACGCAAAAGCCAGGGCCGCACCAACACACCAAGAGGGCCTCGACGCCCGCGAAGGTTGCTAAACAACCTAGTAGCGGCGAGCAGCACCGGCGTGATTACCCAAACCGATCTAGGGATCGGTGGGGGCAACGTAGAGCTTCGGTGGCAACCGAAGACTCAACGCACCTCCGAAGACCGTCGGGAGACACGCACCAAGGGTTGTCCTAGGGGCAGCGGATGCGCCTAGAACGCCGGGCGGAGAACGCCGGAGTTCGTCGTCGAACAACAATTTGGGGGTTGGAAGAGATAAAAGTTGAGAGATATGTTGTAATATGACGATTGGATGTAGATGGGATCAAATCGGCCATGAACCCCTTCATTATATAGGGAGGGTGGTCTTATCCTTTTAGGAAGGCGTCCTAAGACGTTTCAAGTACCAAAAACCGACCAAAACACGATTGGAAACAAATCGGTTCGGATCTCGTGCGGACAAGGGCTGCGTCGGGGTGACCGGACGCCGGTCGAGCCCCCTCGACCGGACGCTCCGGCGTCGTCCGGCGAGAGGAGTGCGGGCGCGCGACCCGACCGGATATTTTGGGCGGACGGCGGGCGCCGTCCGGTGTCCCGGCCGGCTTCTCGCAGCAGCGCGACGACGGACGCGGCCGACCGGATTTGGACCGACGCGCCCGATGAGTCCGGTCACCTTCCGAAAAGCCGTTTTCTGATCCTCCTCGAGAATTTGGCTAAGTCCGAAATTTGCGGTGACTTGGGACCTCCAAAATATGGCTAAGTCCGGAATTTTTGCGGTGGTTTAGCCTATGCCATTTTTGGGTGTCAACAGATTTGGACTGCACGAGGGCAGAGTTTTTACACGGTTTCTGCACAATAAACTTTGTATAACACCGTGTGTCACCGTGTGTTATTTATGGCAATAATTGGACTGGACTCACCACTGGGGAATGCTTTGCTTGAGCCACCTCCTTGTCCTAGGACTAGGAAACGAAAACGACTGACGGCGAAAGGTTGTAGAGTACACTAGCGGTGATAAAGCCATTTTTGTCGTGTGCTGCATGTAGCATGCATTATTCATATGGTTATTACCTGCTGTCGATCAGCCACCCTAACATATAACAGGCGAGTGCGAGTGGGGGTCGGGGTCTCTAAAAACAATATTCATGCATTGCATGCAACCTTATTAGCTGGCTGTCTGTAATGATGCCTACCTGGACCCTGCAAAAGCCAAAACATGGGGGCGACAGCAACAGTGGCAGCCTAGTATTCCCTCCATCGTCCTCCTAGTACTCGACACGAACACGATAGTGTCCCCTCCATCTCCTTTTCCTTTGGAGACCCTGACCCTCTCCGCATATCATCGGTACAGTACGTGTACCTGCCGCCGAGCTGAGCTGAGCTGAGCATCCTTCGATCTTTTCGTGAAGTTTCATCGCCTCTTTTCTGCTGCCCTTTCGTCAGTGCCTTTTGGTGAGTGGCTGGATCCGGTGACCCCGGCCGGCCCTAAAGCTTTTCTGGACATTGGCCGACGACGGGAGTCTAATCGCTGCACGGCTTTGCATTGCATCGCGTTGCACCACGTCGGGCTGTCCCTCCGGCAGTTCGGTCCATCTCCCTTTAATGATTATTAGCATTCGCCAATCACCGGCGACATGCATTCATCCATGCATGCATGTCTCTATAGTCGCGGCCATCAAATCAAATCCTGCTTGATCGATCCTTTTCTCACGGCCGGCCGGCGGTGGGTGAGGCGTTCCTGTCCGTCCGTCCGCCTCAGCCGGTAGTGCATGAACGTACAGGTAACAACACGTGAACGAATTAACGGGCGCTTACCACTCCATCCTTCCCTTAATTTTCCCAATTCCAGCACATGACTGTCATGCTTGCTGGTGATCGAGATCGTCGTCAGTACGTGCCGCTGTACGTGCGCCCCCTGTGCGTGGGCATGGTTGTACATGGATCCATGTCCTCATATTGTGCGCCTACTGTTCCTGGATCATCGTCATATTCAATATGGATCGCTAGCTGCACGATCCGATCCGAGAATCGACGGATTTTCGCCGGGTAAAGGGACGGCTGTCTTACCGTGATGGCGACGGCGGCCTCGAGTGTTGTTTGTCTCTGTTTCTCCGTCCTCCGTGGCTCCTCAACAGCGGCGACGTGCAGTATGGTTTATCACTGCGTGTGATGCTGCATGATGTATCATCATTACTGGCAGACAGTTGGCACGCACCTCTTACCCCGTAGTATGGGATAGTTTATGGACGACTCTAATCCACGATCACATCAGACTCTAGCTCAGTGCTCTGAAAAAGAGTATTTAACGGCAACTACTCGTAGCAGCTGACGACCTCGTATTGCATGCATGTACGGCGTCAGATAAGCTAGTCAAGCTAGGTGTGCGTCTGCAGACGTTGTTGAGGTGTGTGTGCTGCCGGACACCTGTACGCCCTGCCGAGTGTCGTGCGCATTGTTTTCTCGGCATGCAGCAGAGTCGTATAGAAGGTTGTTGTTATATATATATATACTATATATATAAGCCGATCTGGTTGGAATCTGCCCTGTGCCTCTTATAGATAACATACTTGTATGGCGATCTGCGGATTAGAAAGCTTGTCGTTTTTACCTACTCGTTCGTGCATGCAGATAGATCATCAGGGCCGAGCCCAATGGGCGGAGGCCAGCAATTAAAACAAAGCTCATCGTTTTCTACTGAAAGATACTCTATCGAGAGAGACTTCATCTGCTACAACTAACAAAGGCTCCAAACCTAATACCCATCCCCATCTGCTACGAGAGCTTTGAATGTACACTAGTTAAGTCGGTATTCAGGTCAGAAAAAACGCTCAGGTCGGTATTCTAACTTCTAATACTGTACTACATGATCAGGTCGGTAAGGTCGGAAAATGCTTCACCTAATTAATCTAGCGTGTAGCATTAGCCTATCCTAACCGATCGAGTATAATTCTAACCTCGTCAATCATCTGTGACCATACAGATCCAGAACGAATCTTTATTTGCATGTATAACTAAACATATGAAGAGGCTTTAAACACACAATAATGAAGATGATCAATGGATACTACTGGGATGGAAGGGAAGGATAATGAATGCAATATCCACAATGGAAACCTAGTATATACTATATATATAAGCCGATCTGGTTGTGTGTTTTAGTTAACAGGAATCTGCCCTGTGCCTCTTATAGATAACATACTTGTATGGCGACCTGCAGATTAGAAAGCTTGTCGTTTTTACCTACTCGTTCGTGCATGCAGATAGATCATCAGGGCCGAGCCCAATGGGAGGAGGCCAGCAATTAAAACAAAGCTCATCGTTTTCTACTGAAAGATACACTATCGAGAGAGACTTCATCTGCTACAACTAACAAAGGCTCCAAACCTAATACCCATCCCCATCTGCTACGAGAGCTTTGAATGAACACTAGTTAAGTTGCAGATCGGTATTCAGGTCAGAAAACGCTCAGGTCGGTATTCTAACTTCTAATACTGTACTACATGATCAGGTCGGTAACGTCGGAAAATGCTTCACCTAAACTAATTAATCTAGCGTGTAGCATTAGCCTATCCTAACCGATCGAGTATAATTCTAACCTCGTCAATCATCTGTGACCATACAGATCCAGAACGAATCTTTATTTGCATGTATAACTAAACATATGAAGAGGCTTTAAACACACAATAATCTGTGTTCTAGCTCAGAGCTAGCTAGATGTACTGCTACTACTGCTTATCAATCAGTCAGTTCATTAGGATATATTATTATGACGCTCTCTATCGTAATGAGGTGGTTGACTTGGGAGGAGGAGGCGGGCGATGCAAATTTAACCAGCGTCATCAGAAGAAAAAAAACGTAGAATTCCGCGGCCCTAAACTATATGCTGCTGCGAGCCTGCGACACGAGTACACGACGACGACGTGGCCATTTTGCATGAGGCTGCTTTCACGTAGAATTCCGCGCCCTAAACTATGAACCGACGGCTGCATCGACACCACGCCTAGGAATTGCCTACCCGCGGTCGCTTTTTCCGGTGGCGACATGGATTAATGAATTCGGGGTTGGTTGGAGAGGAACATCAGGGCGAAAACTCCGCGGCGGGTACAAAAGTTTTATTCAGGCGTGATGGCGAATTCGGAGCTTAGAAGCCATGTTCTCGGAACGTGAGGAACGAACGGGAACGTGTGCGTGGTACGACGCATTTTTAAAAACTATGGAACGAAGAGGGTATACAGCTTTAGCTTGTACCAAATCCAAATGGAACGCGCACCTAGATGGAATAGATGGAACGTGTTCCCAAAATAAGGAACGTGTTTCCGGAACGTTCCCAAAATGCAGTACCTGAGATGCTCCGATGGCTCCGCTTGAGCCTATTGCCCTGTTCTCTCTTGTCGGCGGATGGATAGATCTCAGCTTAGTGTTTAAGACACTTGATGACAGTATGAGACACTTCAACAGCTCAACGTTCCGTCTATGTTTGAGACTCTATGTTCCTCGGATTGGTCGCGTGATCCCGGGGACGCGTTCCATCGTGATTGGGAACGGCGTTCCACATTGTTCCGCACCACCTAACTGGAACGTCGTTCCGGGACGGGGAACGTGGGCATGTTCCCGTTCCTGGCTTCTAAGATTCGGAGTACTTCGACATGGCAACGGCACGGGGCGGCCTGTTGTTGTAAAGCGTTCTCCCTTTTAACCCGTGGCGTTTTTTTTTTTTTACCTTCGTACCATACTAGATTAGATTTCCCACTTGCGTCCTTCCTTTTTACCAAATTGACGTTTTCTCGGATTCTTGTTTTGTAACAATATCGGAGCAAGCGGACAGACGGGAGATTGCCACGATGGTGATATGTGTGGATTCGAATGTTTAGCCATTAGAGCTCCTCAACAATGCTAACTTGTATGACTAATGGAGTACTACTTCGTTTCTTTGGAATCCATGATTAGGAAAAAAAAAAACATAGAATCACTTGAAATATATTCTCTCATTTTCAAATTATAAGACATTTTAGCTTTTCTTGATACATAGGTTTTTTTTTATTTATTTACTTAGATACACACTATGTCTATATATAATATAGCAAAACCAATACATTTTAAAAAGCCAAAACGTCTTATAATTTGGAAAGAGAGGGCAATATATACGATTTATCTTTTTAAGCAAAATTCCAACTACAAAGTTTTAAATTTGGCAAGCACTACAACTTTTGTATAGCATCATGTGTCATCATCCGAGTTTGTTTGAAAAAAAAAAAATATCAAAATATGTAAATCTAAAAGAAGTATTTGAGACATTGAACAACTTGAATAAAACACACTTATCAATATAGAAAAATGTAGACTGGGTCGGCCACTACCTTTTTGGTATTAACAATGTGAATATTCAAGGTTGTTTTTAAATTTTGAAATTTAAAATCTGTGCTAAATAACTTCCAATAAAAAAAAGATTAACTATGAAATCACGAGACAAGGAAGAATAACTCATGAGACAAGGGTGAAGCCAAAACATTGAGATAGCACTAGAGATGTAGTCTTTGTTACTGGATTTGTATATGGCTTGCTCTTGCTTTGGCTTGCTTGCCAGTTACGAGTAGTGCTTATTATGTTGTCTAGTCATTGTTGTGCCTAGATGGAATTTCAATTAGGCTATATTCACCCCCTCTAGCCATCTCATTATATGGTAGTGATCCTCTTGAATGTTCCACTTGTGGGTTGCTTAAGAGCTTTGTTTGTATCAACGTACACTTGGGTGTACGTTTCTTTTCCTATGATCTTTCCATGACATGGGAAGTATAGAATTTTCCTTCAAGTTTTCTACGTATTGTACATCCCCACATTCCAAAGATTTGAACGGCTTTGCCCTCTAAAAATCCTTGAATGCAAAGAGGCATAAGCTCGTAAGGATTTGGGTTCCGTTGAGTATAAATGTACACCCATGTGGGCAAGTGACCAAGCTTGGTAGTACTAAAAAAAATACAAAAATGGAGCCGTGTAGTACTCCATAAGCTTTCTTCCTCGTTTCCTCTACCATCCTTGCCAGTTAGGAGTAGTGCTTATTATGGTTATCTAATTGTCTAATTAGTTTATCTAGGTGTCGTGTCCAGATGGAATTTCAATTAGGCTATATATTCAATACCTCTAGCCATCTCGTTTTTATATGGTATTGATCCTCTTGAATGTTTCGCTTGTGGGCTGCTTAAGAGATTTGCATCAATAGACACCCAAGGGTATGTGTTCTTTTCCTGTGATCTTCCTTTCAAATGGGCAGTATAGAAGAACTTTCCTTCAAGTTTTCTACGTATTGCCCGGTCCCATATTCCAAAGATTTGAACGGTTGTTTGTCCTCTAAAAAATCCTTCAATGCAAAGAGGCATAAACGCGTAAGGATTTGGGTTCAGTTGAGTATCAATATACACCCAAGTGGGCAAGTGACCAAGCTTGGCAGTACTCAGACATAATACAAAGATGGAGTTGTGTAGTACTCCCTAAGCTTTCTTCCTAATAAAATCTACCATCCTTGCCAATTAGGAGTACCCTGTTTGGGACGGCGGTGGCGACGCTTATACGCGGAAACGTAGGAAAAGCCCGCCGAACGCCTCGCGTCGAACGCGCGTTTCCCCATCGCCCACAACGCAAAATGCGGAAGATTGAACTGCGCGGTGGAAAATCAAGTAAGCAGCATCCGAGCCGCGTTCGCGTATAGGCGACATGCTCCTGCTGCTCGTGGTCCCAAACAGGGCCTTATTATGGTTATCTAATTATCTAATCAAATTGTCTAAGTGTTGTGTCCAGATGGAATTTCAATTGGGATATATATTCAACCCCTCTAGTCATCTCGTTATATGGTATTGATCCTCTTAAATGTTCCACTTGTGGCTGCTTAAAATGGGTAATATAGAAGAATTTTTCTTCAAGTTTTCTACGTAATATATTGCCCAATCCCACATTCCAAAGATTTGAACGGTTGTTTGGCCTCAAAAAATCCTTCAATGCAAAGAGCCATAAGCTTGTAAGGATTTAGGTTCGGTTGAGTATAAATATACACCCAAGTGGGCAAGTGGCATAAGCTCGTAAGGACTTGAGTACTCAAACAAAATACGAATACGAAGATGGAGCCGTGTAGTACTCCCTAAGATTTCTTCCTCATTTCCTCTACCATCCTGACAATGTAGTACATACTGTACTACTCTAGCAATTACTACTAGGTGGCACTGAGTTGCTCGGAATACGATTGTCGTCGGAATCGGAGTTCAAAATTTTGCTCACCGTATGCTATGGGTGCGTACGGCGTATATACTCATGCACCGAGTTCTTTGAATACCGTTTCAGCGGGAGGCCACCAGGGCATGCTCCCAATACCGCCAGCACCTTTCGGGCCAAAAAAAGCTTGACGGCCCGAGTATTTTGATAATTTTCGGCATTTTGAAAATTCATACGCTTTGAATACCTGCAGGGTCCCAATCAATCGGGCAAAAAAAGGGACGGCAGTCTGATCGGCTTTGAAAATTGGGTGCAGCGCGCAGCAGCCATGGGTGGCCGCGTATCAGGCGAGACACGAGACGTGCAGACGAGGCGGCAGCCGGCAGCCTTTTGTCTGCGAGCACACGGTGGCTGCTGGCCGCCTGGCCGGTGCCATGAATTGATTTTTGGAAAAGGAGTGCCAAGAATTGATGAATCAATCCCTCTGGCCCTCTCCATGCATGGCATCGCCGGCGCTGTGGTCGGCGCAGCAGCATCACTGCATCAGCGACGGCGCAGCGGCTACAGCTGGATGCATGCCTCTTTGGCGTCTTTCGGTGTCGAGTCTTGCCCGGCCTATTCTTTCCCAGTAATGGTCAAATAGTAGTTTGACTATTTTTTTAAAAATCTCGAAAGATCAAAGAATAATTTTATTATAAAATAATAAATAGGTCCAGATCCAGCGACAGCACAAAGCTAGTACTACCTCCATCCAAAATAAACGTAATTCTTTGACTTTTTTAGAAACTATATTTGACCATTCGTCTTATTCAAATTTTTTATATAAATTATAAAACAAATAAAGAATTATTACAATATCTTTAGTGATGTAATAAGTCATAACAAAAGTGATAATATTTATTAAAAAAAAAATTAAATAAGGCGAGAGGTCAAATACGTTTCTACGAGTCAAAGAATTGCGTTTATTTTGGGACGGAGGGAGTATATCTTCGCCCTATGGAGACTGTCGTTTTTAACTTTTAAATTTTGTGTTTGATCATTTATTTTATTCAAATTATTTTAGTAAATCAAAAAACAAGTAAATTATAATTAAAATATCTCTAATGATAAAATAAGTTATAAAAAACAAATACTATTTATATAAAAATTTCAAATAATGCGAATGGTTAAAATGAAATGGTACGGAGTCCAAAACGAAGGGAGTATATATATATATCTACCAGTAGGCATGCGAAGTCGTTTTGGAAAAGGTTTGACCGTGTCAAACATGTGGGAATATAAATCATTAATAACTTTTAAGTTGTTGAGTTTGTAAATGTGAAAATTATATGAATAGATTTGTGTTAAAAAATGGTTTTTGATAAAAGTATACACATATCATATTTGTATAAATATTTTTTGTTAATAACAAGTGCCGCAAAGTTGTGTTTGACCTTTCCACGAGTCTCTTTAAATGGATTAGATCTCCAAATTATTGGAAGTATCTACCAGGTAGGCATGCGACAGTTCAAAGGGCTATTTGACCGTGTGGAACCTTCACATGTTTGCTGCGCGATTGACTACTGTGCAACTGTGTTTTGTTTCGTACAGCTGCTTGCCTACGTACAGTACATACATAGCCAGTGGTCCATGGTTTTCTGCTTTCAGTGGGTACTTAATGGTAATATACGGCATACGTGTGCCAAGTTCATACTACTGTGCCGCATTGAGTGCCTTGACCTTTCCACGAGTCTCTTTGCATGGATTAGATCTCCAATTATTGGAAGGCCAACAGGTCTGGTATTTCGCGTTCACATTCGCAATGGCTTCCTAATTCTGAAGACCAACCAAACCAGGGCGTGGATATTGTAAAAAATAAATAAATAAAAAAGGGCATGGCTCTTCCATCCAAGCCGCTGTGTTTAGTTGAGAAATTTTTAATGTAGCATTTGAATTTGGCAAGGCTGTAGTATTTTTATTTGTTTGTGATAAATATTATCCCGGTGCCCTAACTCGCGTCTGAAAAGATTAAATCTCTGCTGGATGGGCTACTCCCCCATACATCCAAACTGGCCAAAGATTAGTTATTTTGTTTACCTACATTTTATACTTTTTATGTCATGGAGGAGTACGTCCAAAGATTTGATGTGATGAAAAATTCAGACCATGTCATGGGAAGTTGCGGAAACTAAAAACACAAAAGCGAAATTGCAATGGCCCCAAGCCGAAGGGTGAAGATGAGACAGCAGGACGGCAGGGCCGCCAAGGCGCCAACCAGGACATAAATACGGTGACGCCAAGCTGCCCGGTGCCCTCCTCTCGCGTCTGATGATGCTCTGCTGGCTGCTGGATGGGCTCCGGTCCCCGCTCCCAAGAATGGGAAAAGGGGAGCTGCTAGCAGCCTGGCGGCGTGGCCAGTGTTCACGGCAGGGCAATGGTGTGCCCCAAACCCCACGCGTGGTGACTCCGTACGGCGCGAGCAGTGCTGCCGTGGGCCGTACCGCGTGGTTCAGGTCGCCAGCCTGGAACCCAAGCCCAGCTGTCTGCCTGCTCTCGCAGTCTTTGCTTGCCGGTTGGACCTGGACCTCACTACCCGAGGATACGAATACTGTACTACGACCGAGAGCGACGAACGGGACACCTGGCGGCGCCGCTGTACGCCCTCGCTGCCAGCAGCAGGAGCACTGTGCCTTGACGTCGTCTCGTCGTACGGGCGGGCCCCTGCCTCGCTCCAGGCTCCAGCTCCACCAGGCTCCCCTGGCTCCTGGAGAAGGTGAACGAACGGACAGACAAGTGTCAACACTGATGCTGTCATGCAAGCAGTAAGCACCGTGAAGGAGTGCGAATGCTTTGCTGCCTCTCATGTGAAAAAAAAAACACGCTCTTTTTGTGAAAAAAAAAAACGGAGGAAGAAGGTCCAAGGTCCAACCAAGGCAGGCCTCGTGCCGGTGTGCGTAACGTGTCCAGCACTCCAAGGAACCCGTCAGATGCGCAGCGCAGATCAGCGGGCGCCGTGCGGGTGTGGCCTCGGTCCTCTCCTGAGCGCCCTATTGGCGACGGCGCATGTGACCCCTCATCTCATCTCACCTCGTCTCGGTGGCAACTGGTGCTTCCAAAGATAGTACACTGTACGAGTGTTTTTCAGAAAAGGAAAAAAAAATGCTTCTACAGCAGAGCAACATGAACAAGGCAAATGAGCCCCATGTTGCGGTGCGGGCTGTCGTGCCGCCATGCCATGCCTCGTCGGAATCTCTTTCCTTCTTTCTTTCTGGAAAAAAACGAAATTAAGCGATTACTGTAGGCTACTTAACGTGCAAATAATAATACTACTCCATTTGTGCAAAGCAGATCTAATACTAGTAATTCCTAGCAGGACAAGTTAATCGTGGGGAGCTGCGCAATTTGTGCAGGCAAGCCAGGTCCGTGTCCGAACGCCGTGATGCGACTCCGACAGCTGCCTGAACGCCGAATTCTATAAAAATATAGTACGCCTCGGAAACCGCCGACCTTAATGGCACACTCGTACTACACCCACCAATTCGTGTGGGCAATCCCATGGGGATTAATGAAGCAGCAATCACGCGGTCGCCCGCCGGCACAGCTATCTCTCGGTTCGAAAACAAAACCATCGGCAACGACGGCTCGCTCGCTCTCGGTCCGAAACCAAAAGGGTCACGCAATGAAAAAAAAAAAAAAGCATCACAAGTTACCTTTTCCCGTTTGCTCTTATGCGAAGTAGACCCCGGAGCAAGTAGCCGCAGCAGCTGCTGTTAGACTGTACAGTACGGAACAGTGGCTTGAGTGCGAGTAATCCAGACCGGTCTCTGTCCGTCTTCCCCGAGAAGGATCCGTGGCAACGCACAGCGCACACAGGTCTCTTGCACGAGAGACAACCGGCAGCGCGCACTGCTCACGCACCGGCGCCGCGGCAACTGGCACCCTCATGGAGCCGCCACATTGGCGTTTGCACAGCTCATCACATTTTCACATGTAGTACCCGCGACTACGACAACGAGCAGCACCGCCAGGTTCACATTTCTGTGCGCATGCGACGTGCCGCCATGCAGCGCGTTTCGCGTCGTCTTGCGGGAGCGGGTGGGTGGCCGGCTGGTGGCAGCAGGAGCAGCAGCAGGGGGACGGGCGCGTGGCGTGCGGCCTGCGCAGAGGACGACGACCCCGGCGCCGAACTCAAACAAAGTACTGTACGAAGTAGCCACCTGGAGCGTTTTTTTTCTCTCATTCCTCAGGCGCCGGCGCGCTCCTCGCCGGCGGACGGCGAATTGGCCGCTGCCGGGCACGATGGCGACGGGGGCAGCCAAGTCCGCAGGCGGGAGCGTCCCTGTGATTAGATTAGCTTTCATATGGGACGGGGTCTGTCTGTCTCAAATCTTGGGCTGTGTTTAGTTGGTGGCCTGTCTGGTTCAAATCTTAAAAAGAAGAAGACGTTTTGTTTGTTTGTGGTAAACATTATCCTTTTTACGCGGCGGCGATATATCGCGTATTTTGATGTGATGGGGTGAATAGTGAGTTTGTATTTTCAGTTTCGGCATCTAAACACAGCCCTTAACCCGGAAGCCGCATTTTTACGCGGCGGCCGTCGCTGTCGCGGCCTTTAAGCGCGCTCCGCTGCTCGCCCTCGCGCTCCTGTCCTGTACTCTACGCGGCACACGTCACCGTTCGGAGCCGCTGCTCGCAGTCGCATTAACACGAAGGGCACCCCCATTAGTGCGCGATTACAGTCTGAGCGGAGCGGGGATTCCCGCCAGGAGACTTTTCCTGATCGTCTTTCTCCAGATGAGGCAGGTGCCTAGGTGAGTAGCAAGCAGCAGCAGCAGCTAAATAGTAGCATGATGACAAAGGCGAAAGATGGATGCGTAAATCCATTTGGCCCCAAATCTTGGCCTGATCAGCTTTGTTTACCACTAAAATAAAACAAGTAAACAATAGACCCACAAGTGAGGGAAGATAAGATGCTCGTTAATTATACATATATTCTTGTCCCCCAAGTCAAGCAAGAGGAGGAGAGAAAAGGAACTGACTTTATACAGGATTTGCCTTTTGTCCCCCAAAAGTGCAACGAACCAGCAGTATTTGCCTTTTGTCGCCCTTCCAGAAGACCTGCCAGGCCTGTTTGGTTGCACAGCAACTAAAATTTAGCTAGCTAATTGCAAGATCTAAAATTTATCCAACTAAAAATTAGCTAGCTAAACATTAGCTAGGGGCGTTTAGATGCTATAGCTAATTGAAATCCTTGGTCATACTACCCGTTATTAATTTCATTGTTTAGCTAGCTAAACTTTAGCTGGGGTGTTTGGATGCTCTAGCTAAAATTTAGCTGAGGGTAGTTTGGTCATTGAGGCCTTTTAGCCGGTTTTAGCTAGGTTGAAATAGCTAAAATGATTGTATATGTTTTAGCCTCTAGCTAAAATTTAGTTGGGTTTAGTTATGAGTTGTATGGATGCACCACAGCTAAACTTAAAATTTAGGGGCTGTTTGGATGCCGCATCCACTCGCCACGCCACGGTTTCGGTGGCCACGGAATCTTGACCGGTGTTTGGTTCGCGTTTCAGCTGCGGCCGCCACGAAATCTTGTTGTTCGTTTCTTCAGGAATTTTCGCCACAACTGCGGCGGCCGTTTTCTCCGCCGAACCTTTTGGCGACGCCACAGTTGGAGTGGCAGGGGTGGGCCGGCAACCAAGCAGCCCCTTAGTTGGTGCATCTAAACAGTGTACCTTGGAGAGCGGAGCGGTGCGTTGAATTCCCGTCAGGCGTCAGCCACGTGTGGAGGTGGAGATACTCCGGCCGAGCAAGCGCGCGGTTGACTGCAAGCAGTGTGTGTTGGGACATGGTCCTGACAGTGGGCGGAGATGGCCATGGCTCTAGCGGAAATCTTAAGTACTAACTACGTGCTGAGTTTTTTAGGAATCGGTGTCGCAACTCTACCTGAACCTCCGCCACACCCCTTCGTGTCGCGGAGGTCATGCGGAGATCATGGTGGAGTTTTCGGGACCCGGGGAGAAGTTCGCCAGCACTTAAGGATGCACCGGAGATGGCGGAGATCGAGCGAAAGCGGAGATGATGCGCGGGGAGACGAAGCAGGCCGAGCATCCCTCGCGGATTGGGCCCCAAATGGGCCAAGCATTCAGGCCAACAGCTAAGGCGGTAACTGGAAGAGGAGGACGTCAATGCCTCTACTAGGCTCAGAGAGGGGTAGCGAATATTCGAAGAATATTCGAGGGTCCTGCATGCAATTGAGCCATGACCAGAGCCGAGGCCTATAAATAGGGAGCATTGGCTCGAGTGTAAGGGATTGGTGAATTCATTTATGGCACACTAAGGAATTACTCTTTCGTCTTTACTGTTCCAAACTTTGTAAGGTTGACCTCCGCTAGGGCACACCGACCGAGCGGAGTCATTGCGTTATCCCGTTAGAACCACTGTTTCAACAGTGTCGTCGATCGAGCGCGGGACGGCCGGGATGCATTTGCCCTTTTCGGCGCCTGGCACACCAACCTCCAACGTGCCCGTAACCGGGGATGACGTGTCGACATGCTAGCTGTGGCCGCCTGTGGGTACGCTGATGAGGTGACCTCGCAACAGGATTGAACACGATGGCTGAGCCGGCTAACCAGCAGTAACCACCACACAACGGCTGGGCCGCCGTTCGTGTAACCAGAAACCACGCCTCAAAAAAAAAAAAAAAAAAAAAAAAACAAAAACCAAGTACAGTACGTACGTACGTAACCAGCGACGTTCGTGTGGATGCGCCCGCACAAGAAACACGATACACGAAATTAAAGCAGCGCTGAAACGGATGACTGGGCGAGAGGCGCGGTTGGTGCACAGTGCCGGTCGTGACAGGAGGACGACAGCACGTAAGGTACGGTGCTACTTGCCTCCCCTTCCGGCCTTCCCTATCGGATGGACTAGAGCATCCATCTTCAATTCTTGCATAAGGAACGAGAACGACCGACGTAGACGAGCTATAGGACCATATAAACAGCTACTAACGATGATCGATGTTGCAGCAATGGAGTATCCATCTTCTTCAATTCGTCCCGCACACTACTATCGTATTCATTCATACAGTACGTACCAATTAGTGGAACGACCGACGTAGACTAGGGCTATAGGACCATATGGTAGCTACTCAACGATGTCGCCGCGCCGTCCTATCTGCTACATATTGAACACGCCAATTATTTGCGAGCGACGTAGGCCGCGGCTAGAACCCAAAGCCCTTTCGCTTCATCCGGTGCCGGGCGGCGCCCGGCAGGCCATTGACGGCTCCACACGAACGCACCGCACCCCGCACCGAACGTAGTAGGCCCCTGCCGCGTGTGCGCGTTCCCGGCCGCGCACATGCATGCCCCGGCCGGCGGGGTCGTCTGGCACTGCCACCCAGAGATCCCTCCCCTGTGTCCTCTTCACTTGTTCCTCTGCCCGTGCGCGCACGTCCGACGATCGGCAGGGTCTGCTTCTTGCTTGGTTCGTTGGCGCCGCCGCCGCTGCGTGCCGTGCGTGCGTGCGTGCGTGCATCGGTACGTGACTTGGACCGTGGCGGGAGTCGTCCGTACGTGTCAGCAGTCCCTAACGCGGACGGCTGGCCCGGCCAGAGGCCCATAGAAATGCGTGGAGAATCATATGACATGCGCATCACAAAGACGGAGGATGCGGTGCTCCCCTTCAGGGGAGGTCGTCCTTCCTCCTCCCAAAATACTCCCTCCGTTCCATTTCATTTGCAACTATGGGGAAGCGTGTCACTTAAACCGACTCAACCACGTTTGTAGAAAATACGTGCAACATTTATATCTCCAAATAAATTTGTTAAAAAACTAGACTTAAAAGATCTTTTTCCGATGATACTAATTACTTAAGTATAAAATTTTTATATATTTTAATAAATAATTGCCGGCAGTTTGAAAATGAAACTGGGAAGCGAGAAATGCAAAGCTGCAGTACGTAGAGGGGAGTATAAAAGGGTTGTTCGGCTGCTCACAAGAAACAACCGACCACTATTCTCTGACTTTTTCTCTCTCACAAGATGTATGCATATAAGCTGTGTATTTTCTACACGAATTCCTCACACAGCCCACAATCCAACACATTGCATGCATTGCGACGCCTTTCTTCTCCGATTCAAACAGAATATTATCTTATCAGAACCTGACGCCTTACCAGCCAGCAAGGCGCTTGATTAGCCAGCCCTGGTACGCACGAACAGCCCTGGTACGGTTCATGCATGGAATCTTATTACAATGCCCACAGCCGTATAGCCCCGTACGCATGATAAAAATGTGGGTTATGAAACTACCAGAAGAATGTGCTGCAGTACGTACTGTGCTATACGCAGGAATGTAGAGGATGCTCGCTAGGGCCCTGTTTGGTTCCCCCCCAAATTCCTCCCAAATTTCATTTACGCAGTTAAGATTCCCCATCACATCATTCGGCGAGAACATATATGGAGTACGAAATATAAGTAAAAAATTAAAATAATTACACAGTTTAGATGTACATTGCTTGAGATATTCTTTTTAAGCCTACTTACGCTATGGTAGGATAATATTTACCACTAACAAACGAAACGTCTACACGATGCATACGATGTGACATCCCACCAAAATTTTGCACCGAATTCGGTGCTCTACACACCCCCTAGATCGTATCATCTGCGTTGAGGTTGAGGACCACAGCATTCAGCACTACCAGAAGACGTCTGGCCGCCCCGGGGGCCGGGGCAAACGTTTGGCTCTCGTTGCTTCTTGCCCGCCCTGGGCGGGCCCCCCAAACAGCATCGCAGAGACATCATCATGCATGACACCGTTCACTAATTACTACGGAGTGTTTCTAAAAAAAATTACTACGGAGTTCCCCGAAAAAAAACTAATTAGTACTACGGAGTATCATCGATGAGGAGCACCAGATATTTTTACTGCCGCGTACGACGAGACTACGAGCGGTGGGGGTGATTTGATTTGAACTGCACGCGGCAGAGTTTTACACGGTTTCTGAATAATAAGCTCTATAACACGGTCACCCTTTTGCTACTGCTGCTACCTTAATAATTGGACTGGACTCCCCACTTTGCTTGTGCGAACTGCATTTTTCCCACTGGGGGAAATGCTTTGAGCCATCTCCTAGGACTAGGAGACGAAAAGGACTGACGGCGAAAGGTAGGTAGGACAGTAGGAGTACGTACTACCAAGGTACGTACTCTAGCGGTGATAAAGTCATTTTTGTCGGGTGCCTACCTGGAGCCTGCAAAACCAAAACATGGGGCCAACAGCGACAGTGGTAGATCTCCTTTTCCTTTGGAGACCCGATCCGCACCGCATATCATTAGTACAGTAAGCACGTACCTGCGGGCGAGCTGAGCATCCTTCGATCTTTTCATGAAGTTTCATCGCCTCTATGCCCCCTGCCTCTTTTCTGCCCTTTATTTGTTACGTGCCTGCTCGTCAGTGCCTTTTCGTGGTTCCCCCCCTATCTCGCCCTTTAATGATTATTAGGCCATGTTGAGTTGCACCGCATACCCAAAAAAGTGAACTCATAAAGCACGTGATGCCGCCGCGGGCGCTTTTAACGCATATTTGGAAGATTAAATGTAGATAAATAAAAAAACTAATTCATCGCCTCTGAAAATTGTGAGACAAATCTTTTTTTTAAGCCTAATTAATCTATAATAATGAGCAATAATTACCAAATCTGTGCGAAAAGTCTTCTCGCTCGCAACCCAAAAACATTTCACCAACTAAACACACCCTTAGTATTCGCCAGTCACCGGCGATATGCTGATTTGCTGTGAGAGAGCGCTGATACGCACAAGCGGACAGGCCTATCCGGCCGGCGGTGGATAAGGCGTTCCTGTCCGTCCGTCCACCTCCGCACACATCACCCCGGCCCCCGGTAGTACAGGTAGTAAAACGTGAACGGGCGCTTAACACTCCTTGCCTTCCCAATACCCGCACATGACTGTCATGCTGGTGGTGCCGCGCTGTACGTGCTACAATGCATGGGCAAGCTAGCATGGTAGTCCATGTCGTGATATTATACACCTACTGTTCCTGGATCATCATCATCATCATATTCATTCATATCGCTGCATGCAAGATCCGGGAATCGACGGGTTTTCACCGAGGTAAAGAGTGTGTTTAGAGCCCAAACTTCTCTCCAAAATTTCCTACATTCCCATCACATAAAACATTAAACGCACCCAAAGACACACGCCCGGAAATGCGAAATTTAGGTTAAAAAACTAATCGCACAGTTTAGATGTATATGCATTCATGGAGGCGATTATTTTTTTTGTTCTAGCTACATACACCATGGTAGGATAATATTTATCATAAACAAACGAAATGTCTACAGTGTATTTTGAGTTCGAACAGTATTTTCAAACCAAAATTCAGCCGGAATTTTAGGCTCTAAACGCACCCGGGCGGCTGTCTTATAGTGATGGCGGGCGGCTGTCTTATAGTGATGGCGACGGCTGCCTGAAGTGCTCTCTCTACGTTTCCGTCCTCCGTGGCTCTCCATCCACACCCCTCCTCATTGTCCTCAACAGCGACGACTGCGCGTGCATATATACTCCGTATCATTACTGGCAGGCAGCTGGCACGCACCTCTTACCCGTACGGGATAGTTTATCGCGTCTAATCCACGATCTCAGACTCTCGGTGCTCTGAAAAGAGTATTTAATGGCATCTACTCGTAGCATGCAGCTGGCGACCTCGTATTTGCATGCACGCACGGCGTCAGATGAGGTAAAGCGGGACTGCGACGCCGTGGTGGACGTATGCATCTGGAGCTTGGTGGTAGCGGCAGATACTGTATATTCTACTACGTGCCGCCGGACACCTGTGCGTCCTGCCGAGCGCATTGCTTTCTCTCGGCACGCAGAGTCGGAGACTAGTTAAGCCGAGATTGATTAGGCTGTTGTGGTTAAATACGAATTGAATCTGCCTTCTTATATTAGATAGATAACATAGTACTTCTATGGCGACCTGCAGATTAGAACGCTTGTCGTTTTTGCCTACTTGTTCCTGCGCATGCATACCTGACTGTACGTCTTTTTGACAAGGCATGATGATACAGGATAAGATCAGGGCCGTGCGCCCAATGGACGGCGGCCAGCAATCAAAACAGAGCTTATCGTTTTTCTACCGAAAGATGCTATCGAGAGAGACTTCATCTGCTACAACTGACAAAGGCTCCGAACCTAATACCCATCGCCATCTGCAATTGAGATTTGGATGTAGTTAAGATTGCATGGATGGCCCGGCCGGATTCTACATTATCAGGTGTTCAGGTACGAATGTTTCACCTAATCTGGCACGTACTCCCTCTGTTCTAGAAAGAGTATTATTCTTAATTCCTGAGAAACCAAACATTTTAATTTTCACTAAATATATACTAAGAAAATACTAATAACTGTAGACATAATTAGTATCATCGCTAAAACATTTTTATAATAAATTTATTTAGATATTAAAAAAGATGCTACAATTTTAATAAACCTAATCAGATATTTAAGAAAGTTTGATTAACACGAACTCTGTCACAAGTCTTTTGGGACAGGGGAAGTAGTATTACTTAGCCGATCTGTGACTGTGCAGAGAACGAATCTATATTTGCATAGCTAACATACAAAGAGGCTTTAAACTCAATAATCTGTAGTCTCAGAGCTAGTTCTAGCTGTGCCGGCGTACCCCTGTACTGCTACTCATGCTTATCAATCAATTAGTTCATTAGGAGATGACGTGCTCGATCTTAATGAGGTAGTTGACTTAGGAGGAGGCGGTTGATGCAAATTTAACCAGCGTCAGAAAAATGATCACATCGCGCGCGTCGCATCAGAAAACAGTGCTGTATGCAGCGACCACGACGTCGCCTTTGCAAGGCTGCTTTCAGTAGAATTCCGCGGCCCTAAATTATGAATCGACGGCTGCATGGACGCCACGCCTAGGAATTGTCACGCACCGCTGTCGCTTTTGTTTTTCCCAGGGGCGAGATGCACTAATGAATTCGAGTTTGAGAACCGAGCCTAGCTCGGGTGGCAAGCGCTGCGGGTGTGCGGGCTGCCGGCGAGTTCGATTCCCAGAATCGATCTCACGTCTCTCATCAGGATTTATTCCCAAAATAAATTTGCAGGTCCCCGGATCTAGAGCCCTCACATGGATGTGCCACATATGGTCGAGAGGACGTGCCCGCCACATAAGAAGCCTGGATGACGGATCTCTACCACGTGCAACATCTTCGTATAGGTGTAGATCTAGCTTGCGCGCTAGGGTGTGAGTGTGTGTCTGTGTGCGTGTGGTGGTGTGAGTTAGTGCGTGAGTTCGGAACAGCTTCAAGAAGAGCTTGAAGAGTTGAAAAAAAAAAAAATAAATGAATTCGAGTTTGGTAGGCGAGGAACATCAGGGTGACAATGCACCCCGACGAAAAGTCCTCCGTGGGAGTACAAAAGTTTTATTCAGGCGTGATGGTGAATTCGGAGTACGTCGACATGGCAACGGCACGGGGGTGCGTACGGCCACCTGTAAGTTGTAAAGCGTCCTCCCTTTTAACCCTAAACCCCTCATCCATTTCCTCTTTCTGCCGTTTGAGTTTTGTTAATCGAGAGACAACATGCCACTAATATATAGATATACGCACTGTTAGTTGCCATTTACATTGCCCATGTCTAAAAATTTATTAAGGGGGATGGAGGCGGGCATCTGTTAATGGTTTCTAGAAAACCCAAAAAAAAAAAAAAAATATATACTGTCCTTATATGGATTCAAACATGTGTGGCCATCAACTTAGCACTAACACCAGCTTACTACCGCACTACAAAATCACTTGAAATATATATGTAGGATTGTATCTTCTTTTTTATAAATATTTTGTAATATTGTATCAAATATTTTTACAACTGAAAATGAACTCAAATGAAAAAAGTTTGAACACAAAATTTTAAATCTTGTAAAGCACACTACAACATTTTTGAGGATGTGTTGTCATCCGAGATTGTTTGAAAAAAAAAAAAAAATTGAACCTAAAACAAATATTTGAGATATTAAAGAACTTCAAATTAGAAAATTATCAACATAAAAATATAGATCAGGTCGGTCACAACAACTTTTGTATTAACTATGTGAATATTTAAGGTCGTTTAAAAATTCTAAATTTTAAATTTCAAAATCTATAAACTTAAAACACCTATTTGAGACTCTAAATGACTTCAAATAAAAAAAAAAACTTTTCAGCTACAAAAATCATGAGACACTGAAGAATGGCTCTAGGGTGGTCCGATCATCACATACTCACCGGAGTTCTCTAGTGGTGCACCAGAGAGGGGCAACCGAGGGAGAGTACAAAGAGTTCCTCAGAGGCGCTAAGACGGCAAGAGAAATGTAAGTCTTCGTTTGTGTATGGCTTGTTCATGCTTTGATTTGTTTGCTTTTTGTTTTTTGAATAACTAGTGGCAAGAGCATGCCGGGTATATATTAATAGAGAAGAAGTTTGACAAAAATAAAATAAAAACAAAACACTCACGAAGGAGGCAACAACACGACCACCACCACAAGAAACACATAACACTAGCGAACCACGAAAGCAACAGTCATCGAGCGCCGCCTTACACGCCCACGAAGAACAAGCAAACTCGGAGGGGGGAGGGGGGTTGGTTTTCCACAACAATGCCTCCAGGGGGAAACGACATCCACGGTGTGTCGTCAATGCCGATAAGAGAACCACGGTTTTTCAACCAAACTCCTAGAGGTAAAAAAGGGCCTCACAACAATGCCTCCAGCGGGGACGTGGACGCCAAAGGCGACACCATTGCCGGCCAGGACCAAGGGCACGGGCAGGGGCCTTTGCCCGACAACCCCCACATTGCCTAAAACCCCAAACCAGCCACACCGTGACATGGCCTATCCAAGAACCGCGGCAAACCGCTCCTAGTAGGAGATCATTTGTGGTAATCGACGAGGTCACTGGCATGCGTGACCTGTCACCGCCACGCCGGCCTACCAGGGCCGCATCCATCCTACATAGCACCAGCCACCATGGGAAGTCACATCTTATTCCTGTATCGTGCAAAGAGAGTCGTCGACTTTGTTGCAGGTCATTGTCCCTCAAGCTTCTAGGGTTGTCATGAGCATTCCCGCACGTGCACCCGTCTTCAACGAGCCACCATCCGCTGGTTGTCGCAGCAATAGAGTGTTGGCCACTGCCATGCGTGGCCAGTCACTATCACGCCGGTCAAAATGGACCGCAACCAATCAAGCAGATACCAGCAAGTGAAGGCCGCCGCTGGAGAAAATCACGCCGGTCAAAATGGACCGCAACCAATCAAGCGAGATACCCAGCAAGTGAAGGCCGCCGCTGGAGAAAGCTTGCTACACCACAGTCCACCCGCCCTTGACGCCGCAACCAAGTCCTTCCACTGAAACACCATAGTTGGTAGTATTCCTGCACAGTTGCCACCAACATACCCACCGAGCCTCGCCAACCAAAGGAGCCACCGCAACCCCACCGAAATTGGCCATCGTTGAACGAGACCAATAGCCGTGGCCACGACCATAGATAGCCGTCGTGCACAAGTTGACACTGATGCAATAGACAAGTGCTGCCAAAGCAGCACAAGCTGATGCAACGCCGGTCATCGAGGACCGTTGTCTTCCTGACCGGTGCCGGCCACCGCAGGATGCCCCGGGATGGAATGAGGCACCGAACCCTAGCGGTCTCGCCCGGCGCCGCGACTCCGACCATCGGCGGTACCCTTGTTGTCCTCGCAGACGGACAAGATGGGGTGTAGGAGGTACAAAAGCGCCTCGCCCCGCCTTCCACCACCACAACAGCCGCCAGTAGTACCACGCCACCGCTGCACCACCGCACCACCACACCGCCACCTCACCAAATCCGACCGAGGGGCGTCGACCGCGTCATAACAGCCACCCGTCCACACCATGTAACAGAACCTTCCAAATTACAGGGCCCCATGTACTTATTATCGGTACTAAGACCTTTAATAGCCACATATGTGCACCTATGACTGAAAAGTGTTGGGAATATGCCCTAGAGCTAATCATAAAGATGATTTGTATTCCTTCATATGTATCCATGATATATTATGTGTTCATGAATATCCATTAAAGACAACTTGTATTGATCAAGCAATTATGTGAATTGTTTGTGAAACTCTTTTACTTGTTTGGTTATTCAATAATTGTCCTCGATCGGAGTTCATGTGAGAACACACATGAATATTAGATCGGACACGTATTAGTTGATGACTATGTTTCACAAGTCATAGACATGGAGATGTCAAACTAATAGTGTGGGCACATGTATGACATGGGGCTGGATTGACCCGACATGAGATGTTATTATTATCTCTTTATACATCATGTATGTTATGTCCTTAGACACTGATGATTGTCGTATGTACTCAAGATGTGAAACGACCTACTTAGGGACTATCAAACGTTACTCCGTAATTGGGTAGCTATAAAGGTGGTCTTCGGGTTTGTCGGGAAACATCTTTGTGAGACATAGTCAATCAAGATGGAATTGCCCCTCTCCATGAGAGAGATATAACTGGACCACTCGATTGATTGGATCAAGAAATGCATGGCCGTGCTTGGGTTAAGTGTTAACCCACGAGGTGGACCAAATATCGTGTGGCAAGGGAATGGCAGAGTATATGGTTTGTGGTGGTTGGTTCGCCCGATATGATCATTGCGTACACATGGGAGTTGGCACGTCTTGCTAGAGACCCATTTGTCAACTATTGGCCGAGTAGGTGTACTTTCGGGCCATGTCTATGTGTGCGTGAGCCCATAGGGTCGCACGCTTAAGGGGAAGAAGGCCTAATTCGGATTTGATCTAATTAGGCGAGGCTTAGGGTTACTAATGGGCCTCCGGCTCGGGGAGCTTTGTTAGCGGACGCCTATATATATGAGAGGTGGGCGCGGGGCCGTGACCTAATCCAAGCCACGCCACTTTGGCGGCCCCCGCCGCCGCCCACGCCCCGCCTCTTGCATCTCGCGGACCTAGCGGTCCGGGGCGCATCGCTTCCTCCCCATGCGTGTGGGATACCTCGGAGGTGCTACATCCGGAGCACAAGGGACGAACCGCACGGGGAGGGACGGGCGTGAGGGACGATCACGCAGCGCACGGCACCGCGCTGCGCAGCATACATCGTCGAGGGTCGACGCTTCCGCTTTCTTGGCGTCTAGTGGTAATCCCGTGATCTATAACTAGCGGTAGATCCTTGGTTTATGGGTAGAAAATTTTCGTTTTTCGGCTGGCGTAGCGATCCCATATTCCTTCAAAAGTACTATTAACTATTCCAACGAGGATCCGTTTTGAGGTTATTGCAGTATTACAACAGTTTTCATACATAATTAGAGTAAAAGAGAGGAAGACTTATATTACAATAATTTTACAACAAATTTTTCTGAAATAAAGTTTTACAATACTTAAGTAGGAGTAGCGGCGGGTATACTACATATCTTACAATAACAAACCCTACCCACGGGTCTCACTTCTCACTCATCATCACTATCCTCTTGATGGATCGTCATGCAACACGGTCCCTTGCGAGACATGACTACCGGTCCCGCAACATGGGTTAACAAACCCCGATGCGGGGAGTACTCAACAAGACTTACCCGACTAAAGAAAATAGGAGAAGACTTCGGGAATGTTGGTTTTAATAGGATTCAAGGTAAGGCTTTTAGCAAGAATCAAGGACTCTTTTTGAAAAAAAGCTTACTAATAGTGAATCCTTACTTTCAAGCATTTTTAATCATCATTTACCTTTAACTATTATCATCTTAATAAACTTATAATAAAGTACAAACCTTTCTTGTCCATCCCATCACTTATTCTAACTTTTCATTGTTTCATAATTAATCTACGATGTGAGTTGGGAAACCGAGTCTCCATTTTCGAGAAGCACGGCGATTCAAAACCGATTATAACCAATTTGGGAAGTCCTTACCACCACGACATATGTAGCACTTAAGCTTGCATATATCAACCCTTTCTTGGATCGCTCAAAACGGAACTGCGTTCTACGCCACCCGAGAGCACAGTACACCTCACACCCGGGGAATTTAACCCACGGGCATCCAGGGACTCCCCCACGAGTGTACACGCTACTCCCGCCATCTCTCCACTCCCGGTCTTGGCGGTTGTACGTTTCGAATTTTACACCCCCGAGATCGGGCTTACCGGAGTATGTGGTCAGTACTAGTTTCGACAGACCTGGGGTGACACCCAGGCAGACGTGCCATTGGCCAAAAGACCTCAGACGCAACTTGCGTTCAATAGTCCCGGTTACACAGGCCTACAACGATATGGTCCTTAATCGACAAGTTGGAAACACTACACCGAGACTCCATTCTCAGTGCAAGTTACCCGACCGGTCTCAATTTCAATACCATATCCCAGTATGGTTTCATCATATAGCATTCTTTTTCATCAAATGCCCATTCAGGCTGAAATTAGAGACTTGTCACATTTTGACTCAAAAGTCTAACTAATTTAGCATGGCGAAGCATTTCTAAGTATTTTTACCAAAACGGGTTATCACGGTAGATATCGAAATAATCAAGGGTGGAAAATGCATCAATTAGGTTTTCACTCAACTCCTATCACCTAATTCAATAGATTAAGCAACGGTGATATAAAGCTTTGTAAAACACAAGGAATGTTTAAATGAACCGGGGCTTGCCTTGATTGACGAAATAACCCGACTCTGACGATGGATCACAATACTCAGAACTCGGATCAACAAGAAAACCCTCTTCAGAAGCTTGATCGACGATCTCTCGATCACTTTCGTTCACTACACGAAAGAATAATATATGCTTTGCATGATGCCGTGTATATAAACATGATGCTCGAGAGTACATGAAATGATAAACACTTGAGTACAACTTTCCTTCACGATAAAGTTGCAACCCAACAAAACCAACTTGTTGAACTACTCTATAAGATATCATCACCATTGCTTAAGGAGTTCTCAAGGACCATTTGATTGTGGTATGATCCAAGATTCACTAAGCAATACCAAGATCATACAAAACTTAAGTCAATAACACTAAATACTACCCTCTTTCTAATAAATAAATTAAACATAATATAGAAAATAATTTAAGCATTTCAAAATGACTCCAAACTTTTTATACAAGTAGGTCCCATCATAAAACAGTACCAAATAAATTTTTATGATTTTTGAATAAATATTTTATTTTCTAAAAATCATGGAAGATACATTTTTCAATTAAAATTTGTATTTTTAAATCATGCAAGAACTATTTAAAATCAAAGTTTCAAATTTTTCATAGATAGACAACATCATAGGAAGGCTACACAAAATTTTTTAGAATTTTTGAGCTAGTATTTGAATTTATATGAATTTTGAAAGATCGGTACTATTTAAATAATCGAAATTGAATAAAACCCGAAATAATTGAAAAGGCACGCGGGCCGATGCTAACCCATTCTTGTGTGGCCCATGCTGTGCATAAGGCCCATTACGCATTCACCGTGGGCTTGTTTAATTTTTATTTTGACCCATGATTTGATTCGGCCCATCATCATTTCCTATTGGGCCGGCCGTTTGTTACACGATGCCGGCGCTCTCGTGGCTTTGCCACTCGTGGGCGTGCCCACGACCATGGCCGGCCGGCGCGTCGCCGACGCTGGCGGCACGCACGTTCGCCACGGCATTGCGGTAGAGTGGAAAGGAAAAGGACGGCGGCGGGGAGCTCACCAGAACTCGATGCTCGTGTTGGTTTGGGACGGGGACACGACGGAGCTAGGTCACCGGTGGCGATGGCGAGCGGCGGCGGCTCGGACACGACGTTCCCGTACGTTGGGGCTTTGGCTAGGGAAAAAGACGAGCCGATCACGACTACAACACCAAAACGGAGGGAAAACGCGATGAAGTGCAAGCGGAGGCTCACCACGAGTCGTCCGCGGTGAGGTCGAGTCTTGGCCGCCGCGGCCGGCCGATGGAGAAGATGGCTCGCGTGCACGACTGTGCGATGAAAACTTGTGAGTCTAGGTTTAAACGGGCGTGGGGAAGTTGCGGTCTTTGTTGGCAAGCTTGACGGGCGAACGAAGCTCGGACGACGGCGGCGCAAAGCGGCGGGTGAAGGAACTCCCGGGGCGACGGGTTTTGTAAAATGAGGAAAAAGCGGCGACCCCGCCGTCTTATTTATAGAGGAGAGGGAATGGGGACGTGGCTGGGAGCCGTCGCGGCGTCTCCAGTGGTCGTGTTCGTGAGAGGGCGGCGGTGGACGGCGGCCGCGAGGCTTGGCCGGCGGTGGCGGCCGGCCATAGGGCCAAGCCCCTGTTTTCCCCAAAATCTTTGTAGCAACCCGATTTCAAACCCTATTTTCAAAATTACTCCCAAAATTTGAACTGAACTCAAAAATCTCCAAGAACAAAAGTTGCTCAAAATTTCAAGATCTACAAATTCCATAATTGGAATATTTTCAAATTCGGCCTCGAAATTAGACTTTTTTAAAATGGGGTCAAAAAGGAAGAAATTTGAAGTCAAAATTACTTTTAAAATTATATAGAAACTTGAAAAACTTTGTACGCCTCTTTTGTACATCACAACAAAATCTACAAACTAGCTTTTGGAAGTTTTGTTAAATTTTGCTTAGATTTTGAATTATTGAAAAGGGGGGTAATTAGGGTTTCGTTGGAATTCAAAATTACTTTTTATTTCTCAATTAAACTTTGAAAACTCAAAATACGAACTTTGTTCAACTTTGAAAACTCTACCCTTTCACTTTTGTGGCCACCCTCAAATTCTTGATAAATTTTGAATAAAAGAAAGAGGGACAAACTAGGGTTTTAAATCGGGGTTTCGGTTGGATCACATAGCCGACCCTTGCTCCCGGCTCAAGGACCTCCGCCAAACAACGAACCATAACGTTCCACGTCGACAAAGAGCCAACCCATGGCTCGGACTCGACCACACATCTCCATTTCGTCCGAGGCTGGCCTAGCTCACCCCCCCCGGGAGAAATCTCCGCCCCGCCCCGGGGGCCTAGCTCACCACCCTCGGGCGCCAAAACTCCGACTTCGCCCGAGGGAGACCGGCTCTCCATCCTCGGGCAAGGTAAGCCCAACTAGCCCATCCAGGGACGCGCACCCCCGGGCGTGGGAGGTTCCGTCTAGAGGAAGGAAAACCACCGCATTCAATGCGGCGATACGACAGCGAGGCGCCCGAGTGCCATCGATTACGCCCGGTCAAATCAACCGCCGAATCGTCTCCCGATCCGACCGATGGGACGCAAAAGCTGAATCCCGGTGGCGTGTTACGCCCACCCGCACGGAAACCATGGTGACCTTGTTCATTTCCCAAAGCACCCGTCAAAACGCCACGTTGGGCGGACCCTCGGGCACGACACGCATAGCCGCCAGAATCGGGGGGCGGCCTCGCCATGCGAACGGTGAGGGGACGCCTCACGGGGCCCCCGGGGCCACGCCCGGGGGACGACACGTCCACCATCGGATCAGGACGCGTGTCTTCGTCAAGCAACATCCAAGCCAGCCGACCCCTCGGCGGCGCACATGCAACCGGTGCAGCCTCGGGAATTAGCCACCTGGGTGTCCACCGGTGTAAACGTTATCTCTCTCCTTCTCCTATAAAAGGGGGGAGTAATGCCTCATTAAGGAGGATTCGACCCCATTCAACTCCGGTTCACACGGAGAAAACTGCTCACCATTACCACCGTAACCACGATCGTGGGGCTTGAGACCGCTTCTCTCCCACACGACCGCCCTGTAACCCCCTACCGCAGGCTCACCTTTGAGCGAGTTAACACGAAGCGACGCGCACTTCGCTGGACGTAGGGCCCCGTTGGCCTGAACCGGGATAAACCGCCGGCCCCGTGTCCATCTTGCGCTACGCCATCGAGGGAGGAGGCACGCAGCCTACAAATTTTTATTGCGGCACCGAGGCGCCCGCCGTTCCTCAAACGCCGACAATCGGGCCGCTGGATCCGGACCCCGGGCCGCCATCGCCGTCCGATGACCATGCCACGCACCATACCGCTCTCGCGAGCACGGCGGCCGCCATCCACCGCGAGCACCACAAAGTAGTCGCGGCCATCTTTGGCAGTACCGCCCGGGCGGCGGCGGGCAGAGAGGTGTAGAGATGGGAGGGAGCGGCGGGGGTGCGGGTCGTCGCCCATGTCGCCGCGTGGGAGCGACGCGGGGCCAGGAGTCCTATCCAACCTTGTTTGCTAATTAGGCGTGATGCTTATTTATGGCTATCTTGTCTAACTAGTTTGCTTAAGTGTTGCACTTTGATAAACATTTTTAATTAGTCTATCCATGATGGACAACTTTCACATATATTTGTCCGACTTTAATACACGTAGCATTTAAGTTGGACAAAAAAATAGAAAATTGGAAACCAACCTAGCAGACTCTTGCCTACTCCGTACGTACTACACCAAGTGGCCAAGCCTGGTAGTACTCAACAGAATACGAAGATCCATCGAGCCGTGTAGTACAGAGAACTCCGTACTCCCTAATTTCGGCCTTGTCCAAATTTTTATAACTCGAACTCATGTAGTACTTTCATTTGTATTTGGTAAATATTGTCCAATCATGGGCTAACTATGCTCAAAAGATTCGATCTCGTGATTTACAACTAATCTGTGTAATTAATTATTTATTTTACCAATATTTAATGATTCATTCATGCGTCTAAAAATTGATGTGATAGAGTGGGATTGAAAAAACTTGGAACTTTGAAGAGAACTCAACGAGGCCTTCCTTTATCATCTTTGCTGACAAGGTAGTACTATACGTACTGTACTACTCTAGCAATTACAGTACTATCGGAATCGGACGACGTATGCGTGCGTACGTTGTATATATACTGCTTTGATTTGAATTCTCGCAGGACCTCCCAATCAATCGGGCCAAAAAACCAGACAGCTCGATCGGTATGTGATTGTACAATATTTATCAAATACAAACAAAAGTGTTTGAAGTTTAAATTCTAACTTTCTAACTAAACAAGGCCCGGCTTCTCTCCCACACGACCGCCTGTAACCCCTACCGCAGGCTCACCTTTGAGCCTTGAGTTAACACGAGCGTGGACGCACCCCCGCTGGACGTAGGGCCCCGTTGGCTGAACCGGGATAAACCGCCCCGCGTCCCGTGTCCATCTTGCGCCACGCCATCGAGAGAGGAGGCACGCAGCCTACAAATTTTTATTGCCGGCACCGAGGCGCCCGCCGTTCTCGAACGCCGGCGGTTGGCGCGCGCGGTAGGGGAGCGCTGTGTGCAATCCGCATCTCCATCAACCCTCATGGCGTTTCCGCTTCGTTTCCACCTCGCCGCCGGAGCGCCACGCGCTCCCGCGCGAACTCCACCGTTCTTGAACGCTGGCATTCGTGGGCGCTCCGCCACGACTCACGAGATGATCCTTCCTCGCCGGATCTACCGGCTAGAGGGAGAGCAGCATCGCCACCACGGCGTGCCCACCATTACGGTCGTCGCGCGAGGCGGCAAGGCGAAACCACCCGGTAGCGCAAGGCGCTTCGCAACGGATTCGGAATCCGTCGACATTTCCCCGCTGACTCGCAGAAGGGCTCCCAGAACCCTAGGCCTCGGGAAGATCCGTACCGGCGGCCCACTCGTGGAAGGATGCCCGAAAACCTAATCATCGGGAAAACGCCTCCGCTCCGGTCATACTGGAGGGAGTCCCGGTGAATCCACGGAGGCGCGAAACCTCGGTCGAAGCCTGCCGCGGGGAGAGCTCGGGCCAGGCCTCCCCGTCGTTCCACGGAACGCTATCCCATGGATATGCACTCGGAGGAGCGCATCCTTCGGGAGAGGATGCGGGGCGACCCCGTCCTTGCCGCCTCCTCGGGTTCGATTGGGGCTGGGCCCGGGAGCCGAGGACTCGCTCTACCGCCCGAGAACGGGAACTTCATCCAAGCATTCGGCGCTCCTTGCATCGACGATGAAGACGAGTACTATGACCCCACGGGGAATGCTTCAACGCCGAGGTCCCGCCGCAAGATGGTCGATTCACCGGCGTGTCCGGCCGAGGACGGACGTGGGCGTGCCGCCGGGCAGCCGTACTGCGACTTTCGCCCCGCCCGGCCGGTAGCGCGCCGCACGCCCGCCGGCGTAACGCACAACCGCAAGACTTGCGAGAACCGAATTGAGGCGGAATCCGCGCGACCCGGCGGCGGAGCGGAACATTCAACGGGAACAGGCCCGGCGTGGGGCGGCCCCGGTGAGCACCTCGGGCCCCCGGAGGCGGGCGTCGCAACGCCAATGGAGCGCCACACCTTCCCGACATAGCAGCCCCGTTCAACCGAGCAAGCCTCAGCGTGGCGGCGGCAGCCCATGTTGGTGCGCGAGATGCCCGAGCCTTCTACGCCGAGGAAGACGCGTCGGGGAAGGCTGCGGCATCTCCTTGATAGGGCAGCCGTATAACGGCGCGGAGAGCTCGGCCTCCCGGAGATCGGGCCGTGACATCGCAGCGACGAGGAGAGTCGGGACGGCCGACAAGGCTCGGCCCCACTGAGCAAAGCGGACCTCGGCAAAGGCGATCGGGGAACGCCCTGAACGACAACCGCGACAACCGTCCTATGCGGGATCGTATGGAAGACCCCCGCCAAGACCGTCACCAAGGTGCACCCGACCTCGGGGGCGAATCGGCGCCAACGAGCACGCGGCGGAGGCAGCCCACCTCGTGGGCGACCGGCGGGACAGACGCCCATGCACGTCGGGAAGACCGAGGGTACTCCCGTGAACCTCGGGCCACAGGCCTTCACAAGGGACATCGAGGAGAGCACCACTCCCCCGCGTGTTTGAGGCCACCTAGCCACCTCGAGAAATATACGGGAGAAACTTCCCCGAGGTATGGCTGGACGACTATCGGCCGGGCTCGCCGATTTTGCGAGGGCACACGATGACAAGGTGATAATTAGGAACCTGCCCTGCACCTCTCCGAATTCCCCGCGAGCTTGGCTGGAACACCTTCCGCCCAACCTCATATCCAAGCGGGACGGATTTGGTGAGGACCTTCAAAGGCAACTTCAAGGCACGTATCTGCGCGCGGGAAATTCCTGGGTCCCGGAGCTGGCGACAAAAGTCCGACGAATCCCTGCGCGACTACATCGGCGTTTCTCCAAGCAGCGGACCGAGCTCCCCAATGTGACGGATTCGGACGTCATAGAGGCCTTCTTGGCGGCACCTCATGCCGAGACCTCGTGAAGAAGTGGGGCGCCGGACTCCAACCGAGGCAAACGAGCCGATGGACATCGCCACCAAGTTCGCCGGCGGTGAGGAGGTTGTCGGGGCTACCGTTCAATCGGGGGCTCGGGCGGGGAAGTGCAAGGGAAGAGGAGCCCGAGGGATCTCAACCTCGGGAGGGCAGGAAGAAGAAGAAAAAAGGATAAGAGCCGTAAGGGCAAAGGCCATGCCGCCCAGCGGACGATGAAGACATGGTGGTCGCGGTCGGCCCCGCAGGCCCCCCCGCCACAAGAAACCTTCGACGACATGCTCAAGAAGCCGTGCGAGGAATCATAGCTACCCGGTCAAGCATACCCTCGGGAGTGCAAGAAGGTACGCCAACATTTCGCCAAGCTCAAAGCCATCCCCGAGGGTGAAGAGGAAGAGGCTCGAGGGTGGCGCCAAGGGCAACGAGGAGTTCCCGAAGGTGAACAATCGCTTCATGATCTTCGGCGGCAGCAAAGCAACATGTCCGTGCGGCGGCCGAGAAGGGAGCGTCGGGAGGTCACGCCACGGGCCAAGAACCCCGAGGCTGCGCAAGTGGTCGGACCGGCCATCACCTTCGACCGGTCGGATCACCCCTGGCACATTCGAACCCGGGGCTTATCCCGCGGTGGTGGATCCCATCATCGCCAACACTTTCGGCTCACCAAGGTCCTCATGGACGGAGGGAGCAGCCTCAACCTCATCTACGAAGAAACCCTCGACCTTCTCGGGGTAGACAAGTCCAAGATCCATACGGAGGGCCGGCAATCAATGGCGTCCCCCCCGGCAAGCGGCTTAAGCCCCTCGGGCGGATCGACTTGCCGGTATGCTTTGGAGACCCCTCGAACTTCAGGCGAGGAGACTCTCACATTTGAGATTATTGGGGTCCGCGATACTTACCACGCACTCCTCGGGGCCGGCCTTGTTACGCCAAGTTCATGGCTGTCCCGAACTACACGCATACCTCAAGCTCAAGATGCCGGGGCCAAAGGGTGTCATCACCACGGCCCCTCACACCATCACGCATATGAGTGCGGCGTGGAGAGCGTGGAATACGCCCGAGGCACTCGCCATTGCCGAGGCACTCATTGCCGACGCGAAAAAGAAGCTTTGACGAAATCGCGACCGAGCACGAGGCCAAGCGCGCGCCGGGAGGCCGAGCCCTCATCGGGCACGAAGAAGATCCCACTCGATCCCAAGAACCCAAAGGAGAAGTCGCTAACCATCAGCTCGGACCTGGATCCAAAATAGAAGCGGTGCTTGTCGACTTCCTCCGTCGCGAACGCCCGTGACGTTTTGCATGGGGACCCTCGGACATGCGGGCATACCGAGGGATGTCGCCGAGCACTCCCTAGAAATCCGGCCGGGCTCAAAGCCCGATCATGCAGCGCTTGCGCCGTTTCGATGACGCTAAGCGGAAGATCATCGGCGAAGAGATCCACAAGCCGGCTGGAGGCCGGATTTATAAAAGAAGTTTTCCACCCCAGTGGTTAGCTAATCCTGTATAGTAGAGAAAAAGAATGGAAAATGGCGGATGTGTGTGGACTACACTAGTCTCAACAAAGCATGTCCGAAAGTTCCTTTTCCTTTGCCTCGAATCGACCAAATTGTCGACTCCACCGCGGGATGTGAAACGTTGTCCTTTCTTGACGCGTATTCCGGTTATCACCAGATCAAAATGAAAGAGTCCGACCAGCTCGCGACTTCGTTCATAACACCCTTCGGGATGTATTGCTACCTCACCATGCCCTTCGGGCTGAGGAATGCTGGCGCAACATACCAGCGATGCATGCAAATCATCTTCGGGGAACTCATCGGGCGGATCGTGGAGGCCTACGTCGATGACATTGTGGTCAAATCCAAGAAAACGTCGGACCTCGTAGGAGACCTCGGGGAAACCTTCGAGTGCCTAAACAAGAAGGGAGTCAAGCTCAACCCCGAGAAGTGCGTATTCGGGGTTCCCAGGGGATGTTCTTTGGGCTTTATTGTCTCTCAACGAGGCATCGAAGCAAACCCGACCAAGGTGGACGCAATCACCAAGATGGGTCCGATCCAAGACCTCAAGGGAGTATAGAAGGTCATGGGCTGCCTGGCTTCATTAAGCAGGTTCATCTCACGCCTCGGGGAGAAGGGCCTGCCCCTCTACCGACTCCTTCGCAAGTCCGAGCGCTTTGCCTGGACCCCCGAGGCCGGAGAGGCCCTCGGCAACCTCAAGAAGCTCCTGACAAACCCACCGGTCCTGGTACCGCCAAATCTAGGAGAAACCCTGCTCTTATACGTCACTACCACAACCCAGGTGGTCAGCGCGGTGGTCGTAGTGGAGCGTCGGGAAGAGGGGCACACGTTGCCGATTACAACGCCCGTTTTACTTCATCGGTGAAGTGCTTTCCGACACCAAGACGAGGTATTCGCAGATGCGTAAACCACCGTATGCCATCGTACTAACGCGAAGGAAACTTTGTCACTACTTCCTCGCGCACCCCGTTGCCGTGGTGTCCTCGTTCCCCCTCGGGGAGATTCTCCAAAACCGAGAGGCCACGGGAAGAGTGGCGAAGTGGGCGGTGGAGCTCATGGGCGAAACTATATCGTTCCTCGCCCGCAAGGCGATCAAGTCGTGTCCCTAGCGGACTTTGTGGCTGAATGGACCGATACACGCCTACCCCCCCGCACCCATCCGGGCCGAAAGTCTTTGGACCATGTATTTCGATGGATCCATGATGAAGGCGGCGCGGGGGCTGGTTTGCTCTTCATCTCACCCCTCGGGGTTCACACGTGGTATGCCATCCGGCTGCATTTTCCCCGCCTCCAACAACGCCGCGAGAATACGAGGGCGGTCAATGGTCTCCGGATCGCGGCGGACCTCGGAATCCGACGGTTGAAAACCGGGGGGGATTCGCGGTGGTCATCGACCAAGTCATGAAGGCCTCGGCGTGCCACGACCGAAGATGGAGGCGTATTGCCGAAGTGCGTAAGTCGGAGGAAAAATTCCATGGACTCGAGCACAAACACACACCCGGTCGTTACAATGAGGCCGCGGATGAGCTCGCCAAGGTCGCAAAGAACCCGAGGTACTATTCCCCCAAAGCGTACTTACCCGAGATGTGAACGAACCCTCGGTCAAGCACGCACCCTTGAAATACCCTCGGGGCTCAAGAAGGCGCCCCGGGGCGGCCACGCCGGGCAATGGCGGTCGACCCGGTCCCCCCGACCGGGAGGAAGCCGCTGTTGGAGTACCTCGCCCGAGGTGAGCTGCCCGAGGACAAGACCGAAGCTTCGCCCGATTGGCCCGAAGGGCCAAGTCCTTTGCGCTAATTGGAGAAAAAGGGAACTCTACAAGAGAGGAGCCTCGGGAGTGTACATGCGATGCATACCCCCGGCTTAAGGCAAAGAACCGCTCGAGGACACTCAGGGAATGCGGTCATCACGCTGCCCGAGGACTCTAGTCGGTAAAGTCTTTAGGCAAGGCTTCTACCGGCCCTCGGCGACGCGTGACGCGAACCAAGTTGTGCGTACGTGCAAGGAGTGCCAATTCTACGCATGCGGGACGCACCTCGGCTCAAGCACCGCAAACCATACCACTTACGTGGCCCTTTGCGGTGTGGGGACTCGACATGATCGGGCCCCTCGAAAAGGGCACCTGGAGGACACACTCACGCCCTAGTCGCCATCGACAAGTTCTCCAAATGGATTGAAGCCGACCCGTGGTGAGCCCTCACACGTGGGAAACGGTGAAATTCTTTGAGATATCATCTCCCGTTTTGGAGTCCCCGAACTCCATCATCACGGACAACGGAACCAACTTCGTGGGGAAGAAATTCATCGACTTTTGCGACGACTATGGCATCCAGGGTTGATACTCCGCCGTAGCACACCCAAAGACCAATGGTCAAGTGGGAGCGTGCCAACGGCATGATCCTACAAGGGCTCAAGCCAAGAATCTTCAATCAACTGAACCAGTACGGGAAAAGGTGGTACCAGGAGCTACCGTCGGTTCTATGGAGCCTTCGGACGACAAAAAGCCGAGCTACAGGGTTCACCCCATTCTTTTGGTCTATGGGGCGGAAGCGATCCCGCCCACCGGACATAGAATATGGGTCCCCGAGGCCGCGAGCCTACGAGCAAGGCAACCAGCCAGCGAGGCGAACTCAGTAGATCAAGTTGACGGCCCGAGATGTCGCGAGACTCCCGCATTCGGCAAGATACCGCCCAGGCTCGCGCAGTATCACGCCAAGCGGCTGAAGCCTCGGGAGTTCCAAGTCAACGACCCCGTGCTCAGGCTCAAGACGGACAACAAGGGGCGCCACAAACTCACGCCACCTTGGGAAGGGCCTTATTTCATTGCCGAAATATTAAGGCCTGGGACCTACAAGCTGAAGAACGAGAAGGGTGAAGTCTACTCCAACGCTTGGAACATAGAACAGCCTACGCCGCTTCTACCCTTAAATTCAAGACTAGAAGTCAAGCATCGGCGTTTTTCACTCAATAAAAGATCTACATCTTTTACGAAAAAGTGCTTCTTGTGCAAACCTTAAGGGAGTCTTAGCCTCGTCCAAAGACAAGACTAAAACTCCTCGGGGGCTACAGGGGGACCCCCTCGGGGACCCCCTCCCTTTTCTTTTCAAAACTTTTTCTTCAACGAAAAAAAGTTTTCTTGCGCATTCTCGAAACAATCGTTTAAGCCGCTGCGAAGGTCGCTCAAGCACAAATCCAAAGCAAGATAACCGAGGCAAACGGACCGCCCTAGCGGCATCCGTATGGACCGCCCCCCGATGGCATCCACGGTTATCATCTCGCGAGCGGAGAAAGCAAGCGACCCGGCCACACAATAAACGAACAAATTCGAGAAACGCAACATAAACATTAATACACCCGCCAAGGCCATAGACCTCGGGCGGCACCATTGTTTATATACATCCATCTCACAAGCTCCAACTTTTCATACAAGGAGAGGTCAGGGGCAGGGTGGGCTTCATCCACTTGCGCCTCACGGCCCGGCCGACGAGGAAGCTTCGGCGCGAGCAACACCCCTCGACAAACCGCTTCCCCGAGGGAGGCGGCGGACCCCGGCCGGCGCCTCCTCGGATCTGGGCGTCCACCATCTCCGTGTCCGCCTCATAGATTGACTCTCTGGGAGTACGGGGGACACACTTCATCCTCAAAGCGGGAGGCCAATCGGTGTCGCGCGAATCCAAAGTCGCATACGGCGCCGAGTCTTAGCGGCATCGCCAGCATCCTCTCGGCGGGATCAACTTCCTCCTCGTCGTCGGAGCCGAGGAAGAAGTCGTCGCGACGCCGGCCCAAAGACCTTTGACTCCATCGGGAAGTCGAGTCGAAAGACGGCCACACATGTCCCGACGCCGGACCGGAAAGGCGTTCGGAGCTCGGGCCCGAGGTAGCCACCCACGGCGCTCAAGGGCGGCTGCGTGGCGAGGGGCCAGCCTCTAGGTTGTCCGCACCAAAGCGGCGAACGAAGTCCGACAAAGCCTCTTCCAGCTCTCGGTGCGACTTACGCTCCTGCTCCACCCGTGCTAGCGCGTGGCGCGGTGTTCCACGGCCTCGGTGGGACCTTCTCCGCATCGGCAATTGGAGCTCAAGCCAAGTTAGCAAAGCAAGGCGAAAGAGTGAAAAAGCTTACTAAGGAAGAAGGCGTACCACGGCGCTTCACACCCGGCCCAAAGATCGCGTTTGTGCTCCTCGGAGCGACTTACGGAGCCGCTCCTTCTCTTTCCCGAGGGTCTCGCCCTCGGACACCAACTTCGCCCGATGCGAGTGTTCAAGGCGTCACACATCTTCGCCGCTTCTTCGCCTCCTCCGGAGCCGTCCCGCTCGTCTTGACCTTCCTTCAGGATCACGGAGGGGCGGGTGAGCCTCCTCAAAATCATGGCTCATCGAGCCATGTAATTTACCATCTTGTTTGGCCTCGGACCGGCCTTGATGAGCTCGGCCTCCGAGTCCGCCGTTGGGACTCCCTCTCCTCGGCAAGGGCAGCGAGCGGGAGGTCGCCACGGGCCTCGATCAACTTTACCCGAGTTTGACCAGCGGCGTTCGATTCGAGCGTTCAGGCGAAGGAGCTCGGACTTTTTCGGGCAAAGCGGCGGAGAGTGCGCAGCGGCGACATTACCCATCAAGACACAAGCACGAAGACATGCGGCGGGGATGACCATCAAGACACCTACCCGTCGACCTCGCAAGTCGGCGGTTATGGCGTCCCGATCCTCGCCAAGCCCCGGCGGCCCACCGACGGATCTGCTCGTGGGTTCTCCACTCCGGGACCTCGGGGCGGTCGTCGACCACCGCGGCGGCCGGGCCCCGGGCGTGCCACCTTGAGAGTCAAGGTGGACCGCGCCCGGTCGGCTCGGAGGGATACATCTCCTCCACCGGCAACTCCGCAGCTCGGGGAACCCGGACCAATAGAAGTCGAGGGGGCCCTCGGACCGACTACGGCACCGTCCTCGTCATGGCCGAAGGCGACGGCCGCCAAGGGGCGCCTCGAAACGGACACGCGTGGGTAGCGGGAAGTCGGGTTATACGCCTCGTGAACCCGGGGCGAGGGTCGGCGCAAGCGGACTTGCGGCGTCTCGCCGCCATGAAGAGCTCTTCTTGCGAGAACTCCCGGACAAAGGGGCCCGACTCCTCGGGATGGGCGGCGGCGTCACGACCCCCTTCGAATGGCGCCATCTCGCTCGGACCGGCGGCGTCATGGGCCCGGCCGAGCTCTCCGTGTCGACCACCATCGGCCGGAGTGGCCGACCCACCATCGCCACCGGGGGGCTGCACCACCTCGGGGTGGCCTCGGCAGCCGGCTCGGTCCGAGCCCACACGGGGCTCGGTCGGGCGCCACGGGAGGGATTCAACGAAGGCAGCACGATCTCTTGGCGGGGCGACCCCGGCTCGGGGCTGACCGAGGGTGGCGCTTGCTTTCAAGGCCTTCTTGGGATGCGAGCGGAGAAGTGGCCCCTCGTTTCCTGAGTCAGAACGTGTCGGGACAAAGCAATCATGTGCGGAAGAAGATCAAGATCGCGAGAAGCAAAAAGAAACTCACGGCTTGGGGATCGCCCCTAGGCGTGGTCGGGCTCGGGAAGGTCTGCGACCTAGGCGTCGCACTTGACTGTATGAGTCTCCCCCACGACATTCGTGCGCCGCGAGCTGGATCGGGGCGGGGTCGCCGGCTCGTCCCCCAAACCGTGCTTCAGCGGCGCCGGGGTACCGCGGCAAGTGGCGTCGACTCCTCCCGCCGGGCCTCACCCGTGGCGCCCGAGGTGCCTACATGGCCAACGCCAATGGTCCCGAGGACTCGGCGGAAGAGCCCTCGGGCGCACGGGTGTCGGCCAGTCCCGACGCCTCGGGCTCGGGCTCGGGTTCATAGGGGAGCCCCAACCGGGTCGGGAGTCCCCATGGGCTCGGTCCATCCGAGCTCCCATATCGATCATCGGACTAGTTCACATAAAACTCATCCTCCGGGTTGTCATCCTCCTCGGTGGTCGAGGTATCGGGCGACTCGCCCCTCTTCCGTTGCTTGGCCGGCGCTTCTCGCGAGCCCACGTTCCTCTTCTTCTTCTCCTCCTTCTTGGTGCGGGGCCCTCGCATTTCGTTCCGAGCACGGTTCGCAGCCCGGCGGTCGGCGCCCAAATCCGTGCGGGAGGAAGGGAGTCACGGTAGGTGATACGACCATGCGAGGAGGAAAAAGTGAGAACCGCCATGGCGACAACACACCAAAGCAATGCAAGGACACGAAGCCAAGAAGCACTCACCAGGGGAAATATACCCTCGGTCGGGCGCATAGGGATCTCGGGATGTGTGGCGGGGTGTTGGACCCCAACGCATCCCTCACCCGCTTGGCCAAGCCATCGATTGGAAGCGAGAAGTCGACATCGGGGACGCACCAAGACCGACCTCGGGAGTCATCTTGCACATAAGCAAGGGCGAGCCATCAACGGCAACACCCGACGCCGATGGCGGCGACCACGGCGGCGGCATTCACATCCTTCCCCTCGGGCCAGCGGGGGCCGCTGCCTTAGGCCCTCCAACCGATGATGATCCTCGGGGGCCCGGTTCCTTCGCGGACGGGCGATGCTTAAGGACCCGCCGGTGTGTACGGGAGGGCGCGTTCTCATCGTTGCGGAGGTAGATCCACCGATCCTGCCATCCCTTGTTTGAGGAGGTGAGCTTGGATAGGATGTACCCATCGGCTCGGTTCGGCCGTGCGCTCGCGCGTGGACTTGGAGCGCGACCACCAACGTGCAATGCCCTCCGTGGCTGGCCCTGCGCCAGCGATGCGATAGTAAGGTCCGCCTTGAAGAACCACAACGAGGTCCCAATGCGGCTCGATCCCCGAGGAATCCCTCACGGAGGGTGGCGAAGATGGCGGCTTTGGGAGATCGAGTTCGGGGGCGGGTGGTGAAGCTTCGATTTCATAGTAGTGGAGGATCGGCGAATGAACCGGCCTGCCGGCATACCCAGCCTTGGCCGGTGAAGATCCATCAAGCTCACCACGTAGCCATTAGGAGGGTTAGGCTCCTCCTCGGTCAATCCGAGCAATCCACTCGTGGCCGCTTCATCGGTGCGGGGACGAAGAAGCCCTTCATCAACGAGGACGCTGGAGCTTCTCCTCCGTCGCCGTCGCCCTCGGCCACGGCTCGGCATCGAGCACCTCCCTCGTGCCGTCACCGCTACGGCTGCGCCATGGATGAAAGGGAGGCGAAGGGCGGTAACCACTAGCAACCCCGATCACTCGGCGCAAGGTAAGTGAATCTCTCCCTCAATCTCTCCTACTCTTTCCCTCTATCTCCGATTCTTTGCGCGCGAAGGCAAGAAAGCGAGGCAAAGAGCAAAGGGGCAACTATCCGCCGCCACAGCGACCCCCATATTTATAGGGAAGGGAAGGCAAACCGCCCGGCACGGGCAACCAAACCGACTCTGGAATGGGCGGCCCATGATGGGCGAGAACCGCTCATCCAGCGGCCAAAGCCGCGCGGTGGGACCGAGGAGCGCATTAATGCGCCTCGGCGGAGCCCACGATCTCCCCCCCGACAAGAAGGCGTAAGGCGCGTCCCATCGGGCTGCGGCGATCGGCGTCACCGCGGCGTGGCGACTAGACGCCTCGTCTTCCGGTCGAGGGGTAAACCGTCCGGCCACCCATATCAGCGGCGCCACGACCACGAGGGCAAAAAAAGTCGATCCGTTGGCGGTTCCGCCCGGCGGAAACCAAACGAGCCTCGGGGTGACACACCTACGTTCGACGAGGAGGTTGCGAGGCTGGGCCCACATGGGTTTCGATCGCCTCGGGATAACCCGAGCCGAGGGACGGGAGGGAAATGCACAACCAGCTATGCCGGGCCCCCGGGGCTCGGATTTCTGGCGTGTTTAAGGCCCGCGGGTCTTTGCTTATAGAGATGTCCCATCCGTGGGAGGCCCGCAGGGCCCTCGGGGTTAGTCGCCCAAACCGGGACGCTAAGCGGTCCTTGAGGTTCTCATGGGGTGAATCACGGATCACATAGCCGACCCTTGCTCCGGCAAGGGCACGGGCACCCAGCTTAAGCGGGACCCGCTTCAGCGCTCACCGGAGCACACGACACATTCGGCTTACGGGGCATTGTGACGAGCCTCCCCTCCTCCTCCCCTTTCGGGAGGCGGCAGAGGGCGTATGATCAAAGTCGAGGAGGCTGGGTCGAGCCTTACGCACATAAGCGCGGGTCTCGGGCTGCCCACGTAAAAACAAACACGCTCCGCACAAACAAGCGCAATTTAAGAGTCTGTTTTTGGTCTTGCCGGCGTGCGAGACATAAAAAGACCTCGAAGGAATCCGCCATTCCATTCGAGGCCTCGGGGAACTACACCCAGCAGTGCGCTCAGCGCGCACCCATTGTAGGCGAACCACCCCGAGAAACAACCGGGCGGCGGGAACAGCGGAACCCCGGGGCGAGTCCTCACTCGCTCGGGGGCTCGGGGCTCTTGTCGGGGACCTAAATATTGGGCCTCGAGGCATTCTCAAACTATGAGAATTTGCCGGCCTGCCAAGGCCCAGTAAAACCTAGCCTGCTACCAGGCCATTGGCCACGACGCTCACATGACGACGGAATCGGCCCACGAACGGCCCACAAAGCGGCCCAAATGGAGTCACCACGACGTAAAGAGCTCACCACGCTCACGAAAGACAAGGTCAAGGACCTCCGCCAAACAACGAACCATAACGTTCCACGTCGACGCGACCAACCCATGGCTCGGACTCGACCACACATCTCCGTTCGTCCGAGGCTGGCCTAGCTCACCCGGCCAGGAGAAATCTCCGCCTCGCCCGGGGGGGCCTAGCTCACCACCCTCGGGCGCCAAAACTCCGACTCGCCCGAGGGAGACCGGCTCTCCATCCTCGGGCAAGGTAAGCCCAACTAGCCCATCGAGGGGACGCGCACCCTCGGGCGTGGGAGGTTCCGTCTAGAGGAAGGAAAACCACCGCATTCAATGCGGGCGACGACAGACGGCGCCCGGTGCCATCGACACGCCCGGTCAAATCAAGCTGCCGAATCGTCTCCCGATCCGACTGATGGGGACGCAAAGCTGAATCCGGTGACGTGTTACGCCACCCGACACGAAACCATGGTGACCTTGTTCATTTCCCAAAGCACCGTCAAAACGCCCGCGTTGGGCGGACCCTCGGGCACGACACGCATAGCCGGCAACGGCCCCAGGGGCGGCCCTCGCCATGCGAACTGTGAGGGACGCCTCACGGGGCCCTCGGGGCCCACGCCCGGGCGACCGTCCACCATCGGATCGGGGACGCGTGTCTTCGTCAAGCAACATCAAGCCCGGCCGACCCCTCGGCGGCGCACATCTGCCCGGTGCAGCCTCGGGAATTAGCCACCTGGGTGTCCACCGGTGTAAACGTTATCTCTCTCCTTCTCCTGCGGGGGGAGTAATGCCTCATTAAGGAGGATTCGACCCCATTCAACTCCGGTTCACACGGAGAAAAGCGCTCACCATTACCACCGTAACCACGATCGTGGGGCTTGAGACCGCTTCTCTCCCACACGACCGCTGTAACCCCCTTGCAGGGCTCACCTTTGGCGCTTGAGTTAACACGAGCGTGACGCACCCCGCTGGACGGGGGCCCGTTGGCCTCGAACCGGGATAAACCGCCCGCGTCCGTGTCCATCTTGCGCTACGCCATCGAGGGAGGAGGCACGCGGCCTACAAATTTTTTTATTGCCGGCACGGCGCCGCCCCGTTCCTCAAACGCCGACAATAACCGGGGCCGCTGGATCCGGACCCGGCCGCCGCCATCGCCGTCCGATGACCATGCCACGCACCATCTTGCCTCTCGCGAAAGCACGGCGGCATCATCCCCACCGGGCGAGCACCACAAAGTAGTCGCGGCCATGCTGGCAGCCTGCTTCGGCGGCGGCGCGGCAGGAGAGGTGTAGAGATGGGAGGGAGCGGCGGGGTCTGGGTCGTCGCCCATGTCGCTCGCGTGGGAGCGACGCGGGGGCCAGGAGTCCTATCCAACCTTGTTTGCTAATTAGGCGTGATGCTTATTTATGGCTATCTTGTCTAACTAGTTTGCTTAAGTGTTGCACTTTGATAAACATTTTTAATTAGTCTATCCATGATGGACAACTTTCACATATATTTGTCCGACTTTAATACACGTAGCATTTAAGTTGGACAAAAAAAATAGAAAATTGGAAACCAACCTAGCAGACTCTTGCCTACTCCGTACGTACTACACCAAGTGGCCAAGCCTGGTAGTACTCAACAGAATACGAAGATCCATCGAGCCGTGTAGTACGGAGAACTCCGTACTCCCTAATTTCGGCCTTGTCCAAATTTTTATAACTCGAACTCACGTAGTACTTTTATTTGTATTTGGTAAATATTGTCCAATCATGGGCTAACTATGCTCAAAAGATTCGATCTCGTGATTTACAACTGTCGTGTAATTAATTATTTATTTTACCAATATTTAATGATTCATTCATGCGGCCTAAAAATTGATGTGATAGAGTGGGATTGAAAAAACTTGGAACTTTGAAGAGAACTCAACGAGGCCTTCCTTTATCATCTTTGCTGACAAGGTAGTACTATACGTACTGTACTACTCTAGCAATTACAGTACTATCGGAATCGGACGACGTATGCGTGCGTACGTTGTATATATACTGCTTTGATTTGAATTCTCGCAGGACCTCCCAATCAATCGGGCCCAAAAAAAACCAGACAGCTCGATCGGTATGTGATTGTACAATATTTATCAAATACAAACAAAAGTGTTACAGAAGTTTAAATTCTAACTTTCTAACTAAACAAGGCCCGGCTTTGAAAGTTCAACGCGCGCGGCGACCAATCCAACGCAGCAGCCATGGGTGCCCGCATGGCAGGTGAGACACGAGGCGTGCAGGCGAGGCGGCAGCCGGCAGGCCTTTTGTCTGCGAGCACACGGTGGCCAGGCCGGTGCCATGAATCCCTTTGGCCCTCTCCGTAGCCGGCTAGCCGCCGAGGGATCGCCGGCCCTTGTGGTCGGCGCAGCAGCATCACTGCGTCAGTAGTTCAGCCTCCACGACGGCCGCGGCTACAGCTGGATGCCTCTTTGGCGTCTTCCGGTGGATTTGATGAGTGTTGCCGGCTAGTGGTCAAATAGTAGTTTGACCATATATTTTAAAAAATTCGAAAGATAAAAAATACTAATTTTTATGATCCAGCGACAGCATATAAGGCCTATTTGACCGTGTGGAAGCTTCACAGGCCGGTTTCCAGCGCGATCGACTGTGCATATAGAGTAGCTGCTTGCGTACGTACAGTACGTAGATAGACAATGGTCAGGTAATATACGGCGTACGTGTGCCTAGTTCATAGAGTACTACTATGCCGCAATGAGAGCGCGCCTTGACCTTTCCACGAGTCTTTGCACAGAATAGATCTTCAATTATTGGAAGGCCCGAGGCCCTAATAACCAACACCCTGCCAACACAGCTTTGGTATTTCGCGTTCACATTCGCAATCGCTCCTCTGAAGGCCAACCAAACCAGGGCATGGCTATTCCATCCAAATCGACTGTAAATGCAATGCACCTTCGCTTCGCCAAGCCGAAGGGAGAAGGTGAGCTGGACCGCCAACCAACCGTGGTGTACTACTCCTACATGGAGCCGGTGCCCAGTGCCCAATGGTGCCCTCCTCTTGTGTCACGTCCGATGCTCTGCTGGCGGCGTGGCCTGTGTTCACGGCAGAGTAGTCGTACTCGTAGACGGATGGCAGGATGGGTCATGCGTAGCTGTGCCAAAGCCGCGTGGTGACGCCGTACGGCACGAGCAGTGCTGCCGTAGGCCGTACCGCCAGGTCGAGAGCGCCAGCCTGGAACCCAACCCCAAGCCTGCCAAAGCATCTGTCTGCCTCGCAAAATGCTTTGCTGCCTCGCAGTAGAAAAAGGATGAAATAGGAGTACGTATAGTAGGTAGCTCGACACACAAAAAAAAAAACACACTCTTTTGTGAAACGGAGAAAGAATGTCCAACCAAGGCAGGCCTCGTGCCGGTGTGCGTAACGTGTCCAGCACTCCAAGGCACCCGTCAGATGCGCAGCGCAGATCAGCGGGCGCGGGGCGTGGTCTTGCTCTTGCTCTTGCTCCTCCCTCTCCTGAGATGGGCGCCCTTTTGGCGACGGCATGTGACCGTCATCTCATCTCGGTCTCGGTGGCAGTCTGTCACGATGGCAACAGGTGCTTCCAGAGTGTTTTTCAGAGAATTGCTTCTACTCCCAGCAGAGCAACATGAACAAATGAGCCCCATGTTGCGGTGCGGTGCGGGCTGTCGTGCAGCCATGCCATGCCTCGTCGGAATCTCTTTCTTTCTTTCTTTCTGGAAAAAACCGAAAGCGATTACCCTACTTAACGTGCAAATAATAATACTCCATTTGTGCAAAGCAGATCTAATACTAATTCCTAGGACAAGTTAATCGTGGGGAGCAGCGCATTTTGCGCAAAGCAAGCCAGGCCCGCGTCCGAACGCCGTGATGCGACTCCGACAGCTGCCTGAACGCCGAATCTGTATAAAATAAAAATACCTTCCTCGGAAACCACCGACCTTAATGGCACACGTAAGTACACGTACTACACCCGGCCTGGTTTAGTCCCCTTGCAAGTTTTTGTACTCCACGAGTTTTTTCCACCCTCTCCCCGTCACATCACGTCATATTAATATTGAGACGCATGTATGGAAGAATAAATGTAGATATAAAAATAACTAATTGCACAGTTTGGTTATAAGTCACGAGATCTAATCTTTTTAAATCTAATTAGTCCATGATTGAATAATATTTTACCAAATACAAACGAAAGTGCTACGTAAATTTAAATTCTAACTCCTTCCCACCAACTAATCAAGGCCCCACCCACCAATTCGTGTGGGCCATCCCATGGGGATTGCAATCACTCGGTTTAGCTCTCGGTTCCCAAACCATGGGCAACGACGGCCGGCTCGCTCTCGGTGCCAAACCAAAAGGATCACGCAATGAACAAAAAGAAAAACCTTGGAGAGCAACAGAAACAGAACAAAAAGGACGGACGGGGGATTAAAGCGAGGGAGGAAGGTGCGTGGGCGCACAAGCATCACAAGTTACCTTTTCCGTTTCCTCTGATGTGAAGTAAACCCAGGAGCAAGTATAGCAATTAGTAGCAGCAGCTGTTAGACTGTACTCCTACGGGGCAGCCGCGAGTGCGAGTAATCCAGACCTCCCCGAGAAGGATCCCGTCTTAGCGCACAGGGGTCTCTTGCACGAGAGAGACAACCGCTCACGCACCGCCGCCGCGGCAACTGGCACCGCCACATTGGCATTTGCACAGCTCATCCCGCGACTACGAGCAGCCTCGCCAGGCTCACATTTCTGTGGGCATGCGGACGTGCCGCGATCGAGCGCGTCGTCTTGCGGCGTCTGGGTGGCTGGTGGCAGAGGAGGACTGAGATTCGGTGACATTCGCCGGTGACATCGCGGTGCGTTAGTCATCGACGTGTGACCCACGCGTGCCCGAAAGACGTGGCCCCACACGTCGGTGGCTCAACGTCGCGGGGAATGTCGCCGGGAATGCCACCGAATCTGCGTCCGGCAGCAGCAGCAGCAGCAGGGGGCGCGCGTCGCGTGTGGCCTGCGCAGACAACGACCCCGGCGCCGACCAAACAAAGTACTGTACGAAATACTAGCCACCTGGGCCGTTTTTTTTTCTTCCTTTCCTCAGGCGCCGCGCGCTCCTCGGCGCGGGGCGGACGGCGAAATGGCCGCCGGGCACGAAGGCGACGGGGGCAGGGAAATCCGCAGACGGGAGCGTGTCCGTGCCACTGTGTGTGACGCCCTGCATTTTTACGCGGCGGCCGTCGCTGTCGCGGCCTTTAAGCGCACTGCTGTCCTCCCGCCGCGGTCCGTTTCCTCGCGCTCCTGTCCTGTACGCGGCACACGTCACCGTTCCGAGCCGCCGCTATTACATGGGGGCTCCTGAGCGGAGCGGGGATTCCTGCCGTGGCTTGGAAGGCGGGAGACTTTTCCTGATCGTCTTCTCACCAGATGAGACAGGTGACTACTCCACTACAGTACGTAGGTGAGTGGCAGAGCTGCCGCCCTGTTCGCGTAAGCTTATCAGTTAATACAGTGTTTTTCTCCCGTTACCAGAAGAAAAACCATCAACTGAAATGATCACAAAGGCGAAAGCTGGATGCGTGAATATCACTGTCCATTTGGCCCCAAATCTTTTCCCGATCAGCTTTGTTTACCACTAATAAAATAACACAAGTAAACAATAGACCCAAAAGTAAGGGAAGATAAGATGCTCGTTAATTATACATATTCTTGTCCCCCAAGTCAAGCAAGAGAAGGAGAGAAAAGGAACTGACTTTATACAGGCGCGGCCCCTAAATCTGGCCAAAGGAAAACAGGAAAAGAAACCGCAGAGCAATCTTCTCTTCTGGAGTTGAAGGAGAAGATGAAGAAAGAAGATAGAAAAAACAGAGGAGCGGAAGCAGCGGCATTTACATGTGTCCGATCGATCTAAACACTCAACAGCTAGCGATGCATGAAGTCGCTGATGACCACAGGCGACCGCTCCAAGAACGGGAACTGGCGCGGTGGCATGCATTGATCCGTTCAGTACTCCCACAGCAGCGGCTCCTCGATGAGCCGGAACGCGCCGCCGCCGGCCACGTCGTCGTCGACGGCCCACGACGACGGTCCGCAGCATCTCAGGTCCAGGAGCAGGTCCGGGAGGTCGAACAGAGCGTCGTCCTGGCTGGGCTCGGCGTCCTGCGGGGCCGGCGGCGGCGGGGCGGTGACGCGGCGCTGCCGCTGGCGTCGTCGGAACTGCTGCTCACGGGGCTCTTGGCATTGGCGCCGCCGCCGGGGCACTCGCACGACGACGGCGGCGGAGGGAAGTCGGCGGCCGCGGCGAGCGCGGCCGCGGCCTGCACGTCCTGGGCGCCGCGGTGGCCGGGCGCGGGAGCAGGTGCGCAAGGGCCGGGAAGTTGAGGTGCGCGTCGCGGGCGCCCTTGATGGCGAGCGCGGCAACGTCGTGCGCGCGCGCCGCCATCTCCGCGGTGGCGAAGGTGCCCAGCCAGATGCGCGACTTCTTGCGGGGCTCCCCTGATCTCCGACACCCACTTGCCCCAGCTCCGCATGCGCACGCCCCGGTACGTCGGGTGCCGGCTGCCGTCCTTGCGGGCGCGCTTCTTCGGGGCCACGGAGGACGAGGAGGTGGAGGAGGACGACGAAGACGGGGACGGGGACGTCGGGGAGGCGGGCTCCTGAGCGTCGTCCATGTCCATGGCCCGCGGCTGCCTGCCTGCGGAGCGGCTGTGGTGGAGCTGTTGGGCCGGAGCGACTGGGGAGTGGAGACCTGGAGAAGTGGAGACGAGGAGGAGCAGAGCGGGGTCTCTGGTTTTATGGGGTGCCGTGGAGGCCGGAGCGATGTGGCACGGCAATGGAAACATAAGACGACGACGCTGGGGAAAACATGAGGCCTGTTTGGACGTGTAGTTTTCAGAAACCGTGTTTATATGTTTATACAATACAACGAGTGTGTTTGACAGCTAAAAAGTTTTAGTGTAGGTAGAGAGAAGCAGCAGGGGTGTTTTAGTCCATATAGAAAATACATACACCTATATAGTCTGAAAGTGGGAGTAGGTATCCAAAACACGTTAAAAATGATAAGGATGAGGTAGATGAAGAATTATAATGGCAAATTTTATTATAGGTGAATTGTAATGGCAGATCTCTATAGCTGAAGAATTGTAATGACATGAATCCAAAAAAAACAGGGATATACTGGCACCCATATGATCGAAGACATGTATACACACTCTTCTAGGGGTCAAAAGCTACAAGTTTTGGATGATGATTTATAAGTTTAGGGGCCAGAACGACACAACCGAACAAGTATGATGACCTAAATGATCGATTTACGAATTTAAGAACTGAAATGACACAGTCGAACAAGTATAGGTACCGGTGATACACTTTATTCTAAATTTTAGTAATACCTTTGGTGTACCTCCAAGTATTTTCACATGAATATCTTTTATTTTTCTCCAGTCCAATTTCTTTATAGATGGTTCATATCTTTTCCACTATTATAAAATTTCCCTTTTATTTATTATATATAATATACTGCTTTGACCCTAATACTCTTGGGTTGAAGTTTCAAAGCTACAAAACTGCCTTACTTCAAAATTTGGCTTTACAACAACTTGTAACAAACCTTTATATAAGTGGAAACCAAGACCAAAAGAAGAAATTGTCTTCTTGTCTTCCCGAGCTTCATGAACACAGCTCAAACCACGTAGTGCAACTAGAAACTCCGTTGTCCTATAAACTAAAAAGTACGGCATCGATGCTTATTCTTCCTCTCAGGAAAAGTAGCTTGCTTAAGAACCTATATATGTACTAACTCCATTTCAAATTATAAGACGTTTGACTTTTTGGTCTTAAGTTTGATCACTCGTTGTATTCAATTTTTTTTAATGTCATATCTTTTGTTGTAGCTTATTTTATTAATAAAAGTTCTTCAAAAATAATTTAAATTTAAAAATGTTTGCACAATTTTTTAGTAAAACGAGTGGTCAAATTTGGTAAAAAAAAATTATGCAAATATTGTCAAATTTAAGGAATGGAGGGAGTACTAGAGCCCAATGAGATATGCAAGTTGCGTTATATTTCTATTTGGATAGTGCAAGTTGGACGAGTAAACATCTGAAGCCATGGCGCTTAACCTGAAGACTCGGACACTCTATACATTCATGGGCCGCGTACGTCGCTGGTTAGATTAACTAACAGACAGTTAAAATTTTCATGCATCATAAAACTTTGTTATTCATCGAAGAAAATTCTCAAATCTCGAAACTCTTGTGTTAACTAAGTTGTAAATCATTTACGGCACACGTAATTGAGACCAAGACACTTTCTCAAACTCGGCACATAACATGATGCTTACAAAGTTACTCACAGATGGAAATACACTTGGGCAAAGTTCCCCTAAGTGCACACAACCTTTTGTGGTGTGTTTGTATTAAATAAAAAAATAATAATAAAAACCATTTTTGTGGTGTGCTACTATCGATTTTGTCATGCGTACCATACGGTCCTCCTAAATTGCTTGGGCTTAGATATTTATCTAACACATGTCACTGGCGACAAAGAAATCAATGGCATGGCAATGGACGAGGTCAGAGGAGAGGGCGCGCCGGCTTCTGAAGCAAGATTTAGGAGACTTGTCAATGCGAGCCGATCAAGGCGTTTCGTGTTCGTGCAAACGGAGTACGTACAACCAACGGTACCTTTGTCCTTTGTTTGAGCACGACACTCAACAGCTCAAGTCAAGTCACCCTCCTCTCGAGGCTCGACGCTCCCGTGCGTGGCCCGTTGGTCACCTTTACGCGTCGCGGTGCACGTCGTGTTCAGCTAGGCTTTATTTCGCCTTCCGGATCCCGGCCAGAGTGACGAACAAGCCGGCCGGCACCCGTCGTCGCGGCCGCCCCCGGGCTGGGGCGCTGGGCCCAAACCAGGCGCGGGCCAGCAACTTCGCTAGGCTCCTGGGCCTTTAGAAAACTGCAATGCCGCAATACCATTTTTGGTGCTCACAGCTCATCATTACTCGAGACAGCAGTGATATGAATTGAGCACGGTAGGGCCGAGGGGGCAGCGGCCAGCTGCCGGCCACACACCACCTCATCGAGCCCTCGATCAGTGAGAACATGGCGATCGATCCCGGCCGGCAGCACAGACGGGCTAGGCTAGTAGCGTTGGAAATTGGACTCCGGCGAGACGAGCAGCAGACAGGAAGCCAGGAACCTAACCAACCTAGCCGAATGGCGAACAACAGAGGCCATCATCAGCATCAGCATCAGCCGAATGGCGAACAACAGAGGCCATCACAGATCGGAAGTACTCCTACTCGGCTGGCAGTAAGCGTCCAGGCAGTCATGAACAGCAGGTAGCACGTACGAACTCCATTGCCACTTGCACCTCGATCAGTCTGCGCGCTACTGCCGAACTGCTAGCTAGCTGATCGCTCGGCTCGACTGATCGGACACAGGAGTACAGTAGCGCGCGTAGCGTAGCCCACAACCACCTCCTCCCATAGGAGTACGTCCCAGCTGCCCTCTCTACGAGCACGGATCGACCGGCCAATCATGCACCTATGGCGGCGCTGTGGCCGTACCAAATGATTGCCGAGTTCACAAACTGTTAGGAGTAAGCGCTAGAGGCGACTAAGTACCACTGCAGGTACGAGCGCTAGTGACAGGAACCCAACGATAATAACGCGATCATTCAGAGAGCGGGTACGATTCCGATCGGGCCGTGATGCCTCCTGCTCTCGGCCAGCCGGACACGGCGCTCTGGCCACCACTGTGTGCTCCCGTCCCCGTTCCGTGATGGCGATCAAAAAACCCTGTAAGGTTGCATCGCGCTTCAGTGTTCAGTGATTTGATGCGTGGACGTAATGCCACTCACAAACAATCTCTTTGATGATGTTGTAGCTGCAAGCTAATGGCAGAGCTACCCAGTAGCTAGCTGTTGTGAGCGACACCATGTTTAATGATCCTCGATCGGTTGGTCTTGTGTACCTAATTCTTCTTCAATACGGCCACTGGTGCATTTGCTCGCAGGATTCTTGCAAGCAACATTGCTTGAATTGCCCAATGACCAGTAAGGACGGACGACGACGGTACCTGGCTGTGTGTGCTTGACTAATTATAGCTTGGATGATGATTCGGCGTCTCTTTATGACCAAAGATTGAAAGAATATCATGCCATCTTACCTTATTAAGTTCACATTTTCGTGATTTATTTGGAGTATGAGGAAACAGAGGATCGATCGGCGCTGCTTGTGCGAGAGTTCAAGAACTTTTGCGAAAATGTTGGAAAACTATGCCGGTTTCACACAACATTTTCACCGCGAAACACTAGACCCTACCGAGAAAACATTTGTCAAAAAATTAATTGGGATAAGTTTATCTCCGCTTTGAAACATTTTGACAACATTTTACAAGACTCTTTCATTTTAATAACTGTGGCGGTTTTATTTAATTGGGCCACCACAGAAAATAGAGGCCCAAAATCTCACCTTGACTACATATAGAATCGCCTAGTCTTTCACTCCCACCTCACTCTTCTCAGGCTCTCAGGTTGAAATCCCTTCCCCCAGCCGCCTCTCCTTCGTTCCCACCTTGCCCTCCCATTCCCTTCCCTCCCTTCCTCGACGCGCCTCTCCACCCCTGCCCCGGCCTCGCTCCCCGGTGCCCCTCTCGGCCCCTCCCGTTGGCGTGAGCGGCTCGCGAGCGGGCGGGCGCATGGGTGACACGCAAGTTGAGGGCGCAAGGAGTGAGGCGAGGCGCATGCAGCGGGTCGGCAGCGTGAAGGCTGGTCGGTCCAGCGCCTCCCTCCAACTTGGTGTGTGGCGCGACGGCCAAGGGCACAACATCGGCGGCCACGACGGCGTGCGGGCGGCTCCACCGGCGCCGCACCCGATGGGAGACCACCACCAAATCCGGCCGGGAGCCCGGATACGGTGAGGCGGAGGCGAATCCGGCGTGGATATGGCGCGGGCGGCGTTAAGCTGTTAACGAGGAGCAGCAACAACGAGCAGCGGCTACGGCGGGGGTGGGAAACGGAGGCCCAGATCTGGACGCATTAGGGTTTGGTCCGGATTTTTCATTTCGTATTATTTTTTATCCGGATTAACCGTGGACGTTTTTTGGTGGTTTTGAAAACCGCCATCGTGGTGGTTTTAAAGACCACCACAATAAATGAAAAAAACTGCCACTAAAAAAAAGAATTTATGTAGTAGTGTTTAAAACATGAGCCGGTAAGACTAATCATTATCAACGCCGTCTTGCTTTGGTAGTGAAAATGAGATCAGGTATGTTATATTCATGTGCCCATTCTAGCTCGCCACTTACTCTGTATTATCGAATCGAAAAAAAACTCTGTACAAACAGAGGGTGAGAACCTTAGCCACTAATCCACCCCCTCGGACACTACTCAGTCTATTCTCTTCTGTCTCGTTCTTCACCGATATGTACCGTTGATCTCCCTCTCTACAAGACCAATCGCCGGCTCGTTGGCACCCTTTCTCTTCCTACCTTGGACGCCCTCGTCCGCTCACATCTCTCCACACGGTGAAGCTAGCCAGGATTCGGTGTGGCAAGGAGACGTAGGACCTCATGGCTGTACACCGGCAGCCTAGCCAAGATAGAGTGTCTCATGTGGATCTGATGACCAAAGCCCCTGTGGTGGCAGTAACGAACCAAGCCGAGGAAAGCAACGGCCACCATGACTCTGCTAGCGGCTTCAAGCTTTAGCGGTAGACGTCGCCAAAAGGAAGTGGAAGCGGTCTTGGCACAACGGATGTAGAAAGTGTCACGAGTATCAATAAACATTATCGTGACTAACAATATCAATAAAAAAATCTTATCTTATAAAGAAAGATTTATCTATCTATCTATCTATTGCGAAAATATTTCTCGTAATTATTCTAGTGACACAAGATTATGTTGTAAATCCATCGAGATATATTATTTAGATATCCATTGTAAGATTTGACTTGAGATAAACCTAGATGGATTTGTATTTCCAATCAAAAGTAGCATTCTTTTTAGGACAAAAAGATGACGACGATAACAATTACTGGTACGAGGAAGCATTTTTTTTTTTTTATTTTTTTTCCTCGTGGCCCTTTCTCTACCTTGCACTTGGAAGTCCCACTTGATTGTTCTTCAGCTAATGGGCCCAAAATCATGGAATCTTTTCCGATAAAAAAGCATGGAATCTTTTGAACAGATACTGCGACAACCGTCCATGCATATATAGATGTTTCAATTAGAAGATATATACTCTGGTTTGCTTTCTTCTTAATTGTACTCGCTGTCACTTTTCCTTCCACGACAAGTTTGTGAATTAATTGAATTGAAGGAACTAGCTTACCCCTTAAGTACTCCATGCCTGAAAAGCATTTGCCCCACTACAGCAGGTCCCCAACTTGGCACAAACTTGCACTCTTTTATTAGCAATAACCCCAACTACTTCTTATACAAGTCTTCAATTAATCCTGGCTGGCTGGTCCGATGCACAAATTATGGTTAGAAGTTCTGAATCTACGTTGAAACAGTACACTAATATATCGCAGAGAAGAACAGCTCGTTTTCTGCGAACACATGGTTGATTTAGGTCGCATGTGTTTAGTTTTTGTGATGTAGTGATTGTCAACAGTCAACATTCTCCTTCTATTTTTCTTTTTTATCTTTTATGCTTCGGCTATGTTTCACCGGCATACGTGGAGTGTGTCGAAGACGTATCTCTTGGTTCGTGTTGTGCGGGTGTGGAGCTCGGAGATGGTAGGCGACGGCGAGGTGAAGGGGCCAAGGAGGGACGTGCCGGGCCGACGGACCGCGGAGGTGAAGGACGGACGTGAGGCTTGGACCGAGGGACCGGATCGCGGGTGGCTAGCCATGGTGGTCGACATCCGGGACATCGACGGATGCAAGAGGGCGTGGCGGGACCGTGTCGATCGGGTCAAGACGGCGGCGTGCGAGGCGAGAGCGGGAGCTCGGATGACTTGGCGACTTCGAGGCGGTCAAGACGGCGATGACACGCGTGTCGAGGAGGTTTGGTGGTTTGCCCTCAAAACCATCGGTGCGGGTTTCGTGGTTTGGGCCTCAAAACCACGGGCGCTGGTTTCGTGGTTTGCGCCTCAAAACCACGGGCACGGGTTTCAGCGGGTTTGGGCCACAAAACCCGAGGCGTTCCGGCGGACGGAAGGGCGGCACGTGGCGGCATCGGGGAGGTTATGTGGATGCAAGGCTACCGATGAGGAGGCGCGGTGGCCGTCGGATCGAAGATTACCCGTAGTCGACCGAAATAGCCTTATGGTTACAAGATTGACTCATGTATCTTAGGGGTAGTTCGGGCGGAGAGGGAATATGGGGCTATTTGCGTAGGCATACCCCTTCATCCTCCCTTGCCTCTCATTTTACAGTTTCTAGCTAGGGTTTCCGGACATTGGTGTGAGAGGTCCACCGATCTTGTATCGAATCCTTTGAGCAAGGGCTAGCTTCTCGAGTAGCCCTGTCACATGGTGGCGTTTGGGATGTTTGGATCGGTGTTCTTGTTTGATCTTGTGCTGTGATTTTTGTTCATCACTTGTTCTTCCCGAGTTCCTTCTCTCCCCCTCTATTCTCTTCGCGATTTCTTCGATTTGGCACCGTTTGACTTCGTTTTTCTTGCCTTGATTCGTGCTAGGACGTGAGAGGATCATTTCCACCAAAGGGTTTGAGCTAATTCCTCACGAACACGTAGATCGGGCAAGTTTTGGATCAAAGTCGATTTTGGTGTGTTCTTCGTGAGATCCGCGATTTCTCTCGATTTTGGTCAAATTGGGCGATGATTTCTTTGGGATAGCCTCTCCTATGCCTTGTGACCAAGTGTCTAAAATCTTGTGGCAAAAAGGAGTTGATTTGATCAAGTTTGAAGGAATTTTGTTTGGGGCGATTTTCTAGTTCGTGCGTTTCTTGCTAACGACCTTTTCGGTTCGGGTCGAGTATTGTCCAAGAGTTCCAGATCTTTGAAGGTCCGTAGCTTTAGTGTTTCTTTGCTAATTTTAGGTTCTGTTCAGTATTTCTCGAGTGGTTTGATACTGACTCGTCTAGGCTTCGGTATTGTTCGTAGTTTTCGATCTTGAAAGTCGTAGCTTTAGTGTTTCTTTGTTGGTTTTAGATTACGTCCGGTATTTCTCGAGTAGTTCAGATCTTCGACTTGTCTAGGCTTCCGGTATTGTTCGGTAGTTTCGATCTTGAAAGTCTCGTAGCTTTAGTGTTTCTTTGTTGGTTTTAGGTTCTGTCGGTATTTCTCAGTAGTTCAGATACTGACTTGTCTAGTCTTGGTATTGCTTTCGGTAGTTTCGATCTTGAAAGTCTGTAGACTTTTCGTTTGCCGCCGTTGGTAAGTACTGTTCAGTAGTTGTCAGTATTGCAACTTTCTAACTCGTCTGTGTTCAGTATTCTTCAGTAGTTGGTGCTGCTGATTTTGTCCGTTTTTTGTTCTAAGAGGTTGGGGGTTGAGCCGATGACCCAAAACTGAAAAGGAAAATCGAGGCTCCCATTCACCCCTCTCGGTCGCCGTTTCGGTCCTTCATTTTCCATAGGGCAGAACACATGCTCTGATTTGTTTTCTCGAATGGTCAGTTAAATGTCCCATCAGGTCATCAACTGATGACAACCCATAAAAAAGGGGATTCGCAAGGTCAGTTTTCCCAATAATTTACCGAATTAAGATGCAATAAGCTAGTAGAGCCAAGCAATAATATGCCCACATGACGCAGCTCGGAAGACGCCACTGCCATGGCGGGCGCTACAGGTCAGTACAAGTCTTGAATTAATCCTGGTTGGTCGATCCGATGCATAAACTATGGTTAGAGGCTGTGAATTTACGTTGAAACAGTACAGATACATCCCAGAGAAGAACAGCTCGTTTTCCATAGGGCAGAACACATGCTTTGATTTGTTTTCTCGAATGGTCAGTTGAAATGTCCCATCGATCATCAGGTATCAACTCAATACAACCCCGTAAACAAAATGTTGCAAGATCAGTTTGCCCAATAATTTACTGAATTAAGATTAGTACAACAATAAGCAAGTTGAGCCAATAATATACCCACATGACGCAGCACAGAAGACGCCATTGCCATGGCGTGCGCTCTACGGGTCGGTACAAGACGGCACTTCAATTGGCAGACAGATTTGAAGTGATGAACACTAAACAGCAGCTCTAACGTTGCCCTAGCAAGTAGCAAAGCATGCGTAAGAGTTTACACGCATGGGAAAACTTGATCCGGTCCGGCCGCCGGAGCTCACATGCATATGCATTGCTCCCGTCCCGGACTATTGCACAAGACGACATTGGCCATGTCATCTGCATGCCGACCCGTTCATTCTTTAATTAATCCACGTAACCGCAATGGAAATTAACAAACCGATCGAAATGCATGCATGCGCTTTGGATGCGATTAAACTAACCTCGTAGCATTCAGCTGCTTTTGCTGAGGTAGAGGTAGCTTGTAGGCATGCAGGCTGCCGCCTCTTGCATGGCCTTACCTACCATGCAATACAAATTGTCACCAAACCTTGTTGTGCCACTAACCACACTTAGATTGACATAAGTAATGACTAACCTCACCCAGGGATGGCTACGTTGGCTATGATGTTTGGTGGTTTATTAATTTGGAACGGCTAGAACGGCTCGAGACAACAAGAGAGACAGAACGGTAGTTCGCTTTAGTTCTTCCTTCTAGAATATATATATATATATATGCATAGTGCGTTGCATGATTGCGTCCACTATAAACCAGGATATTTTTAGCTCATCATTAGTCTGTGGTACTAGTTGTTTTATACTCGCTGCATGGACTGGTGTTTCAAGGCGCATTGTTGGAACATGTAAATGAGGAAAAATCTACGTTTTATAGAATCTTTTTTTTTTTTTTTTTTTTTTTTTGAGAATGACAGTGCAACTTGAGACACTCACAACACGCACGCACACTCACCCCTGTGAACACACGTACGCAAACCCTACCCCTATGAGTACCTCCGAAGGACTGAGCACCCGGCAGATCTGGAGATTCTTGAAGTCACCATTGGCGCCTCGTCGTCGACGGGAACGTCGCTTACCACTTAATGCATATATATATTCACGCACGCTCCAATAATCTTGATATTGATTCATTTTGTAGGAAGAGGCCCAGTTTGGGATAATTAATCTCCACCACGACTTGATTCAAAGCTGACGTCCACAAAGAATCTCGTGATAAAGAAACTATTCGTTTGGCACGTCGATTATGTAGGAAACAACTTGTCACTGCCGCTAACGGCGTGTAGCGAGGAGGAACAGGGGGTGCCCTCACCATGCCTAGATCTCCGGTAGCTGTGAGGAGAAAGGGGTGCCCGCTGTCGTTTCCCGACTAGATCTACCACGCGGATCGAGAAGAACCGACGAGGAGGCGGGAGCATCGGTATGACAGATCACAAGTCGTGACCCACGGCGAGGAGGAAGGGTTGGTAACTTGGACACCAGCTATTGGGACCTACTCCTGGGAGTAGGCGAAGGTGTTCCAAACCCTGCGAAATTACTTTAGATAACCTTGTGTTGAGACAATCCTTGCAGGATTGGGCGCAAGTCTTTGGCTCAGCGGGCGGAGAAAACATCTCCGCCTAAACCTCCACTTAGGCCTGTGTCACCTCATTTCAGTCTGGAGGTCCGACGGAGGTCTTCAAGAGAAGATCAGCAATAGGTGGAGGTATCCTAGGAGCGCATGATGGCGACCAATAAGGAGAGCACAAGGAATGGAGCGGAGATAATGTGCAAAGAAGGAAGGATCAATAAGGCTCTCCTCTGCTAGTCGGGCCCTAAATGGGCTAGACAGCAGGTCCAAAAGCTAAGGTGGTAACGAGGAGAGAATGATATATGATTATACCCTTGCCAGGTTGTATAGAGGATATAGGATATCCTAGGAATATTTGGAGGGCCCGTAATAGAACATTAGCTGTAATTGATTAATAGGGGTGAATACTTTATTGCATCACATTTAGCGTGGCACCGGCTTCCATACTTAGTCATTCTTCACACTCCTTTGCTCGGGGCATCGACCGAACAGAGGTGTCTACTACACTATCGAACCACCTTTTCAACACCAGTGAGGAGAATGTGGGCACGCTGGTGCGACAGGTCGTGAGGGGCTCGGAGGCTACAAATACAATGAGGATTGACCCAGACACTGATGAGATGGAGGAGACGGGGCACGGGCTGCTGGCGTGCTGTGTAGCAAGGGTCTCGGAGACCGTGGCCTGTGAGGGCGACGGAGGAAAGGAGGTCAACATTCTTGAGGATTTCTCCCACAATGGCCTTTTGGTGACTTCTGCTTCCAAGTTGAAGGGGCATAGGAAGAAGAATCGCGGGCGGAAAAAAATGGCTTAGAATCACACTGTGTGATAGCCTTTCTTAGTTTTTTTTTTTTTTTTAAACATAAGCTTAGGAGAAGTGCTCCAAACATGACCGGAAGAAAGTAATAGGACTTTAAGCATCCAGCTGAGCATAATGTAGTAAGAAGAATGTAATAGGTCGTCAGGTGCAAGATGGATGGTTGATAGGATTGCTTCATGACATCGCAGCTACTTGGTTGCGCTTGAATTAATCGCTTTGTCAGGTTGCTTTTGGGGTGGGTGGGGGGTGGGGGTAATCTAAAAGATTACTGTGTTACGTTGTTGAGCTGTAACAAAACTCTAATCCTATGCTTAATGAAATACATGCAAAAGCATGTTCTCGGAAAAAAAAAGAGCATTGCTCTTCATGGAAATCTCGTGCATCGGGTGTCTGATGGAAAACATCAATCATGTATTGTTGTATATGATACAAAAGTGACATGAGTCTTATTGACCTATAATGGAATCAAAAATTCGAAAACTATGAATTCAGAGTTATCACTACATGTGCTTTTGCAAAAAAAATTGTTGCACGCATAACAGCGACAATGTTGCATTGGCTAGTCTTGGATCGTCAATGTTCCCAAAGCATCAAGGGCTCCTCGAAGCAGAGGTTATCGGCGAGGTCATCCCACGGCGAGCCACAGTAAGACGGCAGCGGCAGCGGCGACAACATGTACCCGAAGTCTAGAAGAGCGTCTGGCACGTCCAAGAACGTAAACCCCGGTCCAATGTCAATGTCGCCACCCAGCTGCTGAAGCTGAACTGGACTCTCAGTCTGGCATTCTTCCGGCATTGCCCGCTCAGGCGTTGGCAGCTCCTCCGTCTCGGTGTCGGCATCGTCGTGGGCGCAGGACGACGGGACGACGACGGGTGAAGCCGCCGCCACAACAGTGGCCGCCGCGGCGAGCGCGGCGGCAGCCTGCACGTCCTTTGGCGCCGCCGACGCGGCGCGGGGCAGCTCGTGTACCAGCTCGGGGAAGTTGAGGTGCGCGGCGCGTCCCTTGATGGCCACCGCGGCGGCGTCGTGCGCGCGCGCGGCCATCTCCGGGTTGTCGAACGTGCCGAGCCAGATGCGCGACTTCTTGCGGGGCTCCCGGATCTCCGACACCCACTTGCCCCAGCTCCGCATGCGCACGCCGCGGTACGTCGGGTGCTTCAGGTCCCTCCGCGGCCGCTTCGTGCCGTGCTTGCCATTGCCACTGCCACCGCCGGAGTCGTCGCTGGAGCTCGGTGACGACGCGTTCAGGGAGCCGCTGGTGGTGGTGGTGTTGCTGCTGCAGGTGCAGCCCTCGGACACCCGAGGCGACACCTGCTCGTTGTGCTCCATCGACGACGACATGGCGTGTGACGAGTGTGACGAACAAACAATGGCGATCAAGTGAGTCCTGCTACTAGCTTGCTGCCGATCACGATTACGCCAAGCAGTTAGTGTTGTCTCTCTCTGCCTCTAAGCTTAGAACCTCGCCGTGAGCTGCCTGCACTTGGTGACTGCGATATGAGGTACCACCATTCGCATACCATATATATATGGATCAACGACAGGCTACACTCGGACTGATCTCGGAAAGTCAATGTAGAAACCGCAATTTGAAGTGTCATATTTCTTTTGTTTCTCCAAAGAAATGTGAATGGCATTGAAAAAATATAGAACGATAGTACAAGTGGTTGTTGTACTACGCGCTTCTCTTACGGTCAGCAGTCCGTCTGCAGCACAGCAGCAGTACCGAGTGCTGACCCCACATTTGATTCCGATTGTTTAGTGGTCTCAGTCAGCAGCAGCATCACAGTATGCGTTCGTGCAAAATGTGATTGTGTGAGAGTGCTGGATGGGTAATGATTAATGTAAGCTGAAAATGGCACCCTCCGTACCAATTCGTGGGCCGTGCTCCTAGTATTTTAAACTGCACCAAATCCCTCGTTCAGAGATCCAAAAGATGTGGATCCGTGGCTACAGTAGCATTACCTTGTGTCACAATATATATGTGGTTTCATTAGCATTATACAATGGCAACGAGGGAAATGCCAGCCGTGGCAACGAGCAGAGAGAGCGGGGTTTGTTGGGGAAAGAAAGCATAATGGAAGGAAATAATGCAAAGCAAAAGCAATCTCCTTTGCTGATACGATAAACTATTGCATCTACGCGTGGATTAGCTAGGTAGGGACGATCCATGCAGCGAAATAGTAATAATCAATATAAACACTGGCAGATTCCAGGGAGAGGCCGTTTTTAAATACGTCCCGGGAGCAACTCGTGGCACGAATTTGAGATACGATGCTTCCTCACATCACACTCCAGAGCCTTTTTTGAGGTTTGTTTAATTTTTTCTGCGATCCATCAGACGTACGACACAGAGAAACTCCTCTGGAAAACCAAAAGCAGGAATGGAGCAATCATTTCGGTCTTTCGGCTCGCTGCAGCCTTTTTCGTTTGGTCCGATGAGTGTTTACTGAGAAACTAAAGCTGTGGCAGAGACAAATAGAGGTCCTACATATAAAATCTCGTGCCAAATTTTCAATGTGCACATGAGCTAATTAGGGGTAACTTGCCATACGGGCTACACAAAGGGAATGCATTATTAGCCAAGGAGAATTGGTGCGCAAGAGCATGCTTGGAGAGTTGGAAAGTCTGAATTCCATGAACCTTTCTTGGGCCAACAACTATTTCTTTTCCCAGATAATGGTGGTCTGACGAAAGGAAACTAAATTCTGACGTCATCACTAGCGAAGCCACACATATAGATCGAGGCCAATGTCATTAATTACACATTCAGAGCATGTGTGGATCTGAACCAATCATCACTGAGTTAAATTTGTAGTAAGTTATTAGCGTGTTAATTAGTATTGGCCTGGTCAAAAGCACATGCTCGTATCAACGAAAATCTTAGCACGAAAGCCGAGATGATAGGTTCAATATTTGTTACCTAATGTGTATTGCAACGCGAGAGCGACTGCATCAAAGGAGAAAGATAGATTATTGTTTGTCTTAGCTTCCTGGTCGATTTATGACCGAGACTCTCTCTTCTACGTTTTCTTCAAAAGCTTTGTAATAATGGGGCCGTAGACATCTACCGGATGTAGAGCGCCGGATATTTGTTATCCATTATCTTAAAAAAAAAAAAAAAATCAAAGGAGAAAGACGGTCTCGCTACAAAGCGTTCAGCGCCACGATAGCGTCGTATCCTATGCACGGCGATTAAAGATCGACCGAAAGCCGAAAGACCATATATATGCATCGATCCACAGAAGAAAACGAGAGTATATACTCCTCCTATACTAAGTATCAACGGACACTTTTTGCGTTGTTAATTAACGACGACGACACGGCCGGCGGTAGCTCTTGCTTCAGTTCTAACTTGACCTTCCTCTGCTGCCACCCTGCTTGCAGCTAGTCTCACCATATATATATATATATATATATATATATATATATATATATATATATATATATATATATATATATATATATATATATATATTTATTATATTAAGCACACAAATAAATGATGATACGATACGATCAGCAATAATCAATATATGACGTGGACCAGCTAGTCATGCTGCGTCCTCCGTTCGGGGACGTGACAGGAGCAAATCCATTATATTCCACAAGACGAAATAATTAAACGCCATTATATTGAAACGACTCGATCGATCGGTCGCAATTCGTTCGCAAGGCGCCAGTAGCAGAAGGACGTACGACGCCGACGTGCTCTCGAGATCACCGGCGGCGGCCAATCGCCGAGAGCTAGCGGTTAGTACGTCAATTAACCCCCATGTATTCGCTCTCGCTACGTAGAGAGTGGTTAATACTAGCACATCCGCATATATAACTTCCATTACGACTAGTCATTTTCTTACAGCAACCGGAGAACGGCACGATCGTGTCCGTCCATGCCCATGCATGGCCGGCCGGCTGGCCAAAATAATTGGTGGCGCTCGTTGTCGGAAAGCTACGCTCGTACCGATCGATCGACGGGTGCGCATCAAAAAATCCTCCAGAGAAATAATATATATTTTGTATTATAGCTCATATCGTGTGATGAATAATGAGCTAGCTAGCGGTCCAAGAGCAGAGGGACCGTCGATCACAAGCGACAGTTTCGCAGTGAAACTAACACCCAGACGGACGGTGGATGATTACTGTCACATGCGCGATTGGGAGCAGTACGTACGTACGATATGATTTTTTTTTTTTTTTGAGACCACGCCGTAGCGCGTATTTCATTAAGAATAAAGGTACGTACGATATGATCGATCGGGATCTGTATATTGTATTATTGTATGGTTAGTGAATAAACTTTTTTTGGCCGTTTGATCGTAAATAGAAAAGGACTGTTGACCAATTATAGATGCATGGTACGGTGGGCTCCGTCGATCTTCGTCGTTCTTCGTTCTTGGTTCTTTGTTCTTGGAATTGCTTTTTCAGTGTTCTCCGGCTTTGCTTCTCTTCGCGCTGCATGAGAATCCGATGCAAGCTAGTAGGTAGTAAACCCGTTGCGTTTTCAGGCTTTTAAGGGTCAAAAGCAACAACACTTGATTGTGTCGACACGTACTCGACACTCATGAATAGCTGATGGCAACAACTTGCGACGGTAGTAGGAAAAATCTTGAGAGAAAGAGTACTGGCTTCCTTCTTCTTGTCTTGATTGGATTCATTCATGCAGTTCAGTTTATTCATATTAGTTGCTAATTAATTTTGCGACAGCTGGGTGCTCTGGCTGCATGCGCATGCATGTGCAAATAAATCTGTAATCGAAATGCCTGCCACCTGCATGGATTCCTTTCGTGCTGTTTACTGAATCTGTCAACAAATAAAATCAGTAGCTTCAGACTCCAGTCGCGCGCCTGTAACTGTCGTATATCCTGCAAATCTAAAAGAGCGCATGCATCAGGAGGGAGGGCCGTGGTGCGGGATCGGAATCAAGAACTGATCAATCAGGGCGCGAGCAACTTGCATCGATCGGACGGTCACACACACACACACCTGCATGCAAGATGATGACGATGCTGTGGAGCGTTAGCTAAGCACCCGATTATTATTAGCTTTAGGTGCGTGCATGGCCGTCGAAACCCGGGGCCTGGTCCGGCCGGCGATCCCCACACAAAATCTGCAGTCGCCAATGCCATTTCCGCGCGCGGGCAACGATCGAGCGCGACCACTGTACCACTACCACACCCACCTACCGGCGAGAGCACCCGCCGGTCGACCTGGCCGGACGTACGGCGACAAGGAAAGCGCAGATGGAGCCGGCCCGGCCGATTAATGTAATTACCCAGCCGGCGGCAGGCGGAGCGCGCGCCGCACAAGCACAAGCGCGCAACGCAGCGCAGCTCGTCCGTGTCCTGTCCTGCCTGTGATGATGCGCAGGTGCGCTGCGGTGCGCGCTCGCGCTGGCCATGTGTCCGGGCATGTGACGGGGTCGCCCGCCCACATACGTGTCGCTCGAGACGGATCCCATTGCCATGCCAAAACCTCGCCGCGCTCGTGGAACATAGGAATATACCAACTGGGCGGCCGCGGCCGGGTAAACCTAACCTAAATGCGATTGGCCTGTTGGTGTTCCTCTTCCTCCCAGGGCTGGCTGGCGCGCGGAAGAAGACAAGGAGAATATTGCGCGTGGTGGCATGGAATTGGAATTGGAATGGAACTTTCCCTGCGGCTTCCCTGGCGTCAGATCGGATTCATTCTTCGTTTACGGCCTAGCTGTACTGTACCGTGGTAGTGCTAACCTCGGAGGGACAACGTGGAGTCAGTCTGTACCGAACCAGGCGAAAGATATTACCAGTTCAGTAGTCGTATGCGAGAGGAGAGCAAGTGGTGTAAGTATGTGTCCAGTTGGCGTGATAAGTTAGAAAAAGCACTTGGACTTTTTTCGCCGTAACAACGACGTTGGAGCGGCAGCAGCAGCACAACAAACGGACGGGAGCGTTGCGAACTGGAGCTGTCCAGTGAGAATCTGCCCAACGTTAACATGCCAACATGTACTAGCTCTCTTCTTTCACCGGTCTGGGCCCTAAAACGACCTCCGAACAGAAGGCAGATGATGGATCGACGCTTAATAGTAACAGCTCAGCCGAACTAGTATTATATTTCTTTCTGTTTTTGTTTAAAAACAAGATCAACAATATAAAATAATATTATCGTTGTTGATGCGAAATGCAACCATACATCTACTACTACTAGAAAATAACTGCGATTTGCAAATGCATCATCAGACTGCTTGCTAGTATCAGTCGACGTCTCTAGCTACTCCTCACAACTGATACACACACAGCTGAAAGAACACACTCTCCGTGCCCAAATCAAGCACAGGCAATACTCGTACGTACTGATTTAATAAGAATGGTAAACATACTATTATATTATGTCTCTGGTGGTTTTCCCTCTTTTTTTCTTGAGAAGACCCATATACTTCACTGATAGTAGTTTGTAGCGCGGTAGTAGAAACTGCTACTCCGACCACAGGAGCGGCTCATGCATCCCGCCGACGACGTCGTCGCAGCCGTCGTCGTACTCCTCGCCGTCCTCGGCGGCCATTGCAGCCGCAGGCCAAACCGGTGGCCACCACAGCCCGTCCCTCAGGTCGAGGAGGAGGTCCGGCAGGTCGAACAGCGCGTTCTCCTGCTGGCCCTGCCCGCCGTCGCCGTGCGTTGTCGTCGTCGCCTCGGCCTCGGCCTCGGGGTCGGGGCAGCAGCAGGCGGCAACAGCCTGCTCCGGCGACGCGTCGTCGGCCGCGGGGACGACGGCAGCAGCAGCTCGGCTGACGACGACGGCGACGGCGGCGGCGTCGCGTCGCGCTGCACCTCCGCGGCCGCGGCGGCCTGCGCCGCGGCGGCCTGGATGTCCGCGGGGAGGTGGACGCCGGGCGGGGCAGCTCGTGGGCGCGGTCCGGGAAGTTGAGGTGCGCGGCGCGGCCCTTGATGGCCAGCGCGGCCACGTCGTGCGCGCGCGCCGCCATCTCGGCCGTCGGGAACGTGCCCAGCCAGATGCGCGACTTCTTGCGGGGCTCACGGATCTCCGACACCCACTTGCCCCAGCTCCGGCGCCGCACGCCGCGGTACGACGGGTGCTTGTACCCGCTCCGGCTGCTTCTGGTGGTGGCGCTGGCGGCGCCCGCCGCCGCCGCCTCTTCGGCCTCCTTGTTGCCGACGCTCACCTCGTTCTCGTCGGTGCTGCAGCAGCTGCTGCTCTCCTCGCCTTGGTGCCCATTACTGGTGCTGCTGCCGTTGTTGGCTTCTACTTCCTGGGAGTCCGCCGGCGAAGAGGCTCTCTTACGCTTGTTCGAGCCTTTGCCGGAGTTCTTGGGAACGACCTCTTGCGGCGCGTCATTGACGACTGAGGAGGAGGATGTAGAGGACGAAGAAGAGCAAGATGTGGTGGGTGCATTGCTTGTGTCCACTGCCATGGCTCGTTGGGCTGTAGCGTCCATGGCTATGCTGGCTACGAGCACTAGCTAGGAGAAGGAAATGCCGAGTGCGGGGAGGTAGAGTTGAGCACCCCTCGGCTATAAATAGTGCTAGTCAAGCTCTGCTCCGTGGACTGGTGGGGTCTTAGTTAGTTCTGAATTTAAGCCTTTTTCTGTTCACTAATCAAATATAAAAATAGAGTAACCTAACATATAATATGGATAGAAAAATGTAAGTGAACACAGAAATGACTCAAAGAAAAGTGTGTAATACTCCCTCCGTCCCAAAATAAACGTAATTTTTTTTACTTTTACAAACTGTGTTTGGCCGTTCGTCTTATTTAACTTTGTTCTACAAATATTATCACTTTTGTTATGACTTACTACATCACAAACGATATTTTAATAACATTTAATTTGTTTTATAATTTAAATAAAAATTTTGAATAAGGCAGTGGTCAAACATAGTTTTAAAAAGTCAAAAAAATGCGTTTATTTTAGGACTGAGGGGGAAAGCTTAACTCTTCATGAAGAGCTTTTTCATTTTTGTTCTTTTTAGTAAAAAAAAAAAAGAATATTATAGTCCGATCCAAATAAATTAATGTATCGTCTAAGAGCATGTTAAGTTAACGTACGTGGCACTGCTTAACAAGACGCAAATGGTAGGTTAAGAGAGCATCCACGCCGTGTGGTGTTGCATTTCACCATCTCTTTGACAAGTTTCGGTTCGAAGTGATTGGAACGTAACCGTACCATGGTGGAATTTGCATGGATCTTTTCTAAAGCAACCTTAAACTTGATGAAGGATTACTCGACCATTTACCTTGGTAGCATTGCCATTTGGGTTTGTGACGCCTTTGGCCCCAAGAAATTTATATGTAAAGCAAATAATGTACCGTCAAAATTAAGTCGAAACTGGTTTCTATATAGAAGATTCTAAGCATTGACATATATAGTAAATACCCGACGGGCTTAGTCTAGCTAACCATCTCTCTCGTGGTCCTGCAATCAATAGGTACTTCTGACCTGCTGTAAGTTGAGCAGTAAGTTTTTGATCCGTGGATCTTATTCGTCTCCAGTTGCTGTTAACTAGTTAGACGATGCAAGTCAATCTTCTTCTGGACAAAAACCCAATAGAATAATCCACCCAAATGCATTATTTCTAAGCCGATCACAATCCAATAACGTGATGCTATCAGCATAATAATGCAATGGGGGAGATGAGGAGAGCAAGATGCTTATTTATATGAGACTGATTTGTTTATAGGTACTATAGCATTCTAGGCATTGACATTCACTCAGTGTTACTGACAGTCTGATACTACTCAACGGGATTTAACTAACCATCTTCTGCGCAGTATGAAAAACAAATGAAGCCATCTCTGCAGCACTAGGCTAGAATAGAAGCATTCTGCTGACCTGCTCAAGGCTGAAGGCTGAACGGTAAGCTTTTGATCCGTCAGTCTCATTCGTCTCCAGTTGGCTTTAACAAGTACAGTAAGAATTAAGATGCAGCAAGTCGGTCCTCTTAGCTTCTTGGAGAAAATAGATAGTATATAGCAAGTCATTCCAGAATAAACTATTCATCAACCGATCAATTAAACGTGATACTAGTATTAGCATAATCATGATCATGCAATGGGAGAGCAGCCAAGTGCCGCCTGATGCTCTGCATACAAAAATGCGATGGCAGATCAAGCAGCTAGCGCGGCCAAGTGGTGGCGGTGGCGCTTGCGTACAGGATGCGCATGCATATAATGCTGCCGTGCAGGCGCAACGCAAGTAGTATTATGCTCGATCGGCGAATGGCGATCGTGGGTGCAAGGCTGCCGGCCGGCGCGTTGCCCAGGCCGGGTGGCCGGGCGCCCAACCTAACGACAAACGGGAGGCGTCGAGCTGGACAAATCTCGGCCAGCATTTCGCGCCGGAATCCGTCCGTCCCCGACTTGTTTCCGGGGAACCAGGAATTTCAGCCCAATTTGGCTTCGTTTTGCCCGGTCGGCCTCCCTTTGACTTGCCTTCCTCTGGCTGCTGGCTGGCTTTCCTCGAGTTACTCCTGCTTCTGAGGTCTGATGGCCGGACGGACGGACTGCCGGAGAAAAATGAAGTTAGGCCAGTGCACACCCATCTCTGCCGAATTTCAGTTCTGGTTTGATTGGAATGTTATCAGGATTGAACTGGGATCTCCTTCATGCAATTGCAGCCTCAAGACCGAATTGTCTGGTTCAGTATTTACGCAGTTTCAGTGGACCTCAGTGCAGGTCAAAACAGCGGAGTACGGAGTAGTCCTACTCTACCAGAAATGTCAAAAAGGCTTTTGTTGGTACCCCTCCGTTTCAAATTGTAGTTCACTTTGGTTTTTCTAGATTCATTTCTTTTGCTATGTATCTAGACATAGTGTATAATTAGGTCTTTAAGAAAATCAATGTATCTAGAAAAGTCAAAGTGAACTACTGATTTGGAACGGATGAGTACTAGTTATCCTCGATACTCATGAGACAAATTGAATGGTGTCGTATTTGACAAATCCTAGAATGCCATATAGAAAAATAAAGATGAAAGTGCAGTGCAGCCGTGGATAGCGGCAGGAGCAAAGCACCTAACATGCCTTGAGGGGTTTTTAGTCGTTTCTCATATTTCTTTTTGCTCTTGTACGGGTTGAGAGTTTCTGTGTAGCCTTTCTGTACAGTGTTTATTTCTTGAGCCTTCTACCTCTTCCATTCTAGTTTTTAAATTATAAGATATTATAGTTTTTATATTAAGTGCATAGAATGCTATAACATCTGTCATTTACAACAGAATGGAGGAAGTACCTTTTTCTTTGAGATGAGGAAGTACCTTTTTAAATAAAAATATACAAAAGGCAACTGTCCATGTAGGTTCGTTTAAGAAATGGCGCAACGGGGAAGGAGGTAAAAGATTCCTTCCACGCATTCGTGTTACCATTCTTGGCAGCCAACACGATGCGATGGTATATGCCACGGCCCGTTTTGGCCCCGCAGCCATAGCTGTTCCCATGCGGCTAGCCTCGTGCACCGGTACGCCTATATTGCGCAGTGTAGTACTAGTAGTACTTGTTTAGAAGCTTCGGTAAGAGTACTTATCGGTACAAATCCCTAACGAAATTGTACCGCATGCAGTAGCCCTTGAGTGAACACATCGCCGTAGCACGTGCACCGGCTGAAATCCAGAGGAGCCCGTCCGTCCGTCCCGGCCGTTTGCGGCCATCCCGTTTCATTCAACCAAAGCAAGCATTGTTAACACGCATTTTCAACACCCCCAAAACCGAGCCGTGCAATTACCGCATCCCGCGGACATGGACGCTGTTCCCGGCAAGCTACAGTGGTCGTTCATCACGTTCCGTTTGACCCACACAAGAGCCTGCCTTCCGATCCCCTTGGGCAGCTCCAGCCGCGGTCGCATAGCCTGCCTGCAGCCCGCGCGCCGAGAGCGGCCAGCCAACCGAGCCCCCGCGGCGCGGCGCTCCATCGTTTTCCGAGCGGGTTGGCCGTGTGATGCCGAACGCAAAACCACGCGGTCCTCCCGAGCAAATCAACCGTGCGCCGGCGCGTCCTTGTCCGCCTGGGCCGCGCCCGCGCGCTTCAATTCGGCGGCTGCGAGCGAGCGCGTACCCGTGGTTGCGAGCCCTGCAACCCTACGCGATCGATGCAGTGCAGGTGGGACGCGACGGGTTTCGCATCGAAATCATCGTGTGATAGATAGATCGATGCGCTCGCTAGGTGAAACGAGACTGTACCTTGTTAAGGTGGGTGATCCCAGTCGGGCGTCGGATCACTCCTGTACGTCAGATTGCTACTCCTGTGGTGGTCTTCACTCAGCTTGCCTAACCTGACCGACCGATCGACCTGCGACTGTACGTGTGCGTAGTAGATGTACCGGCCGAACAAGAGCAGAGCGTGCTCGGAGCTAGCGAATCGGCGTGTGGGCGGTACACACGTACTGTCCGTGTCGCGGCACGCTTAGTTTTAAGTACGTTAATGGAGCTTGTCCGTTTGTCCAACGATTGCATTTACTGCTGCTCCTGCTGCTGCTCTACGATCGATGACTCGCAGTGCACGCTGGTCTCGACGTGTCTTACGGTGGTAGTCTCGACGTGTCTCCTTACTCCTAATTGCAAGTAACACTTCGCCGTCAAAGTTGGCCTGCCCGTGCGTGCATCCAATTAAACCGGACTATAACCTTGTAGTTAGGCATATGTACTACACCGTAACGGCCGCAAATGTACAAAGTACTACGGAATCGCACCACTGAACACACTGTACCTAGGTATGCCGCGGCAGTCACGCCGTGCACTGTGGTGCTCTAGTGGACGTTCACGACGTGTCTTATCATAGTAACCCTAGGTGCAACTGTGCAAGTACTAACAATTCGCCGTCGAAGTTGGCTGGTGCGTGTACCCGATTCCAACTACTAAATTCCGTAGGTAGTTCTGGCTTCAACTTCACCGAGTCGGTCAGAGCAGTAATTACAGTACTAATTATATTAGGCGCCGTTGCTGAGACAGGATGGGACTTTGGGAGTGAAACTGCACTGATATACTGCAACTAGTATAACAATGTCAGTACAGTACTAAGTACAAATATATATTATACCGGGGTACAATACTTGTATATTATTGGTTAAATACTCTGACGCCAGTACTAGGTATATATATACAATACTGTATATTGCACTGATAGTCTTTCCAGTCTGTACATAATTGCGGGCTCAGGGACAGAGTGTCGACTGTCGAGAGAGAGAGAGAGAGAGAGAGAGAGAGAGAGAGCAAATATACAATCTCAGCTCACACTGTTACCGATGAACATCAGTTAATAACACTCGTGGTTACGGCAAGTTAAACATTAAGATCACTCAGCTCGCAACAAGTGCTCAGATGCCAACGGCAGGGTCATCAATGCTAGTATTGTTACAAGTTCTAACTTCTAACAGTAACCTCACGAGTCACGTTACCTTCCTAGAGTACGTACTACTAAAGTCCTAACATAAAACTTTTCGCAAAAAAAAAAGTCCTAACATAAAACTACTGCTGCAGAGGGAGTCAAATGCGGCGTGTTTGGATCGACAACAACAGCCGGCTCCCGAGATGCTACTGTTTTATTTACTCCTACTGTATCTCCGACGATGTAAAGCTGAGTCTTGAGACGGGATCAGTGCACTGTCAACGCAACAGGCTGTAACGCATCTAGTTTAAGCTGGCGTCGGATGCCGATGCGATGCCGATGCCGTCATCGGTCATCGTTTTCTATCGCTGCTGGCAAGCAAAACGGAAACGCAGAGCTTGACATGACCAAGGCCTTGTTCAGATTGCTAAAGTTTCTAACCTTTTTTCCGCTTTCTCTCCATCACATCACAATAAATACACCAAAAGACATATGTTTTGAGTATTAAATGTAGATAAAAAAATAACTAATTACACAGTTTAGATGTATCATTGCGAGGCGATTCTTTTGAGCCCATTTCTCCATGGTAGGATGATATTTACCACTAACAAACTAAACGTCTTACGATTGTACAATGTGACATGCAGTTACAAAATTTAGCCATCTAAACAAGGCCCAATTAATGGAGCCTTTAAACACTGTCCGCCCTCTCCAATCTTGAAATTAGGAACCCGGACCAACTTTTGGCGTCCCGGTTTACTGAACCTCGTCAGGTTGAGGCAGACAGGCACTAAACGATACTGTTACAGTAATGGTTTGTCCACTCAATAGCAATACAACGTGATAAAGTGCTGTTTTATTGTTAGAGAAAAACATTATAGCATGGCTGATGATAAGTTCAAGCGAGAATTTTCGGGGCTGTGTGTTCAGATAATTGGAAAGGTGAACAGTCATAGTTCAGGTCTTGACGCTATCAGTAGGGCGCGCAGTCTCGGTGCAGCGACTGATGCGTGGCTGTGGCTGCGCCGTTGTTGCTTGTGCTTCTTCCTCCAACAAGTTGCACACGGGCAGATGCCGTAGCTGCTACTCCGTACACGAAACCTGCTAGATTGGTAGTCGAAACTAGAGAGATTTTCAGGAAAACGTGCCTGGCAACAAGTGGCAAGAGAGGAGTCAACGGTGACGGAAACAAACGGCGGATCTCCATTGGGACAGCTGGAGACAAGAAAAGTGCAGGAATGGTAGCAGCACATAGGATTTGTTTTGCAGTGGATGCATGTCATGAGCCTAGAAGAGGTCCAGCGGCGATTCCAGCTAGTTCAGGATTCAGGTATGAAAATGTCAATAATGTTAAAGGCAGTGAAAGTAACAGTTAACGAAACAGAAAGCCACTGCATCATGATCTGCGAGGTACCAGAATTTTGACTTCTCAGTCTTCATAGTTCAGAAAAAGGGAACAGAGGGTGGTTATGTGGTATCTATCCATTATACGATCAACAACAGCCAGCTCGTTTCTGTAATTCTGCCCAACCTTATCAGTGTACTAACCACAATATCAGATTACTGCATAAAAGCATGCTGCTCATTACCTTTATTGACTGTTTCACCATGTTTACACAGTCTAGTTTCAGATTCTAATATCTCAAACGCTGACATAACAGTTTTCAGATTCTCACAAATCAATCCTGACATGCCAAGTCCCAGGATCCCAGCAGCAGCCACCGATATTGACGCATTGTGTTCAACCAAAAAAAGCACCAATATATACCATTATCACCATATGTTTACAAACCATATTTCCAAGTCCTAACCAAGCCATCATTATCAGTTTTTTTTCCAACTAGCCGTCAATATAAGTTTATCACCATATGTTTACATACTTTGACCAAGTACAAATGGCTAGCTGGCAACTGCTTGTCTATTCCTATATGACTGACAATAAGTGTCACAAATATACCATCATACCATTTAATTTTTTCATGCACAAACTCCACAAATCGGTGTGGGTTATTATCACTTATATGATACATCATGCGTGAAACACGGTCTCATGTCTGCTGGGAACACTGACCCTCGAACTAGCATCCTCCTCATCTTCGTTGTATGCTTCCTGCCGCCTTTTCGTGCTTTTGCGCCTCATCTCCTCTTCGATGTTGACATCATGCATGATGGTCTTCTGAAGCCTTGGTTGGCGTCATGGCATATCAACTGGGCAATGTTTTCGCACCCCGTCAAACTCACATGGATGTAGGTATTTTTGTTTGATTGCCGTGGTAAAATGGTGTTAATGTGTGCCTTGTTTGTGTAGTTCATTGTGGTCGTTGCAGCCCTTGTAGCTCCAGCCATGGTAGCAGGTTCCCTTTTGTTTCACAGCATGTAAACTGTTCTATCCCTAAGGCTTCTTTTGGCTGCTAGGGGAAGCAATAGAAGGGAGAAATCCCCCACGCAGGAATTGGGTTGATCCCCTCCCACCACCCAATCCCCGTCCCACCACCGTGATCCAATCCCTTGCTTCCCTGGCGTCATTTGGAGTTTTGGACTGTGCACGAATTGGCTCAGGTCGACGTTTATTGCATCCATGTACTACTAATGCTCATCAAAGCTAACTGAACATTGACTTTACATGTTATTTGACCATAATTTAGTTGGCAGAGTTCTAAAATCCAGAACTGAACCATTGGATACAACAAAAATCAGGAAACGATCTCTAAAATAATAAAATTCAATAAAATACTAGTAAAAGCCATGTCTAAAATTCAAAAAAATAATAACAGAAAATGGGCAAGAGAAACCACTTTCATCTGTAAAATTGAAAAAAATAAATGTATGAGGTGCAGCAATGATTGAAACATTTATATATAGAAAAAATGTCTGATGTGATCACATAATCATATACTAGAAAATTCCTCACCAAATCTAAAAGTAACTCACGGCTAGGCAAGAAAGACATGCCTATCAGCATATTGAACTAGGTAGCTTTCACATGCAACCAATTTTAAGACATTTTGTTCTCAATATCCCAAATAAATAAAATATTCTCATCATCCCAGAAGCGCCGAGCAATGGATGATCAATGTGGCCATCATCCCAGCAGTGCCGGAGAACGGATCAATATGAAAGAAGTTGAACTAAAACTACTTGAACTTGCACTTGAAATGAAAGGTGCACTTTCACTTCTATTCCTGCAAGCAACTCTTTATACTTTTAGACATTGGTGACAACAAGGCAAGAATACTTCTAAGATACCGCAAATAAGTGATAATCTAGCTAGTGTCGTACAGTACTACACATGATTTCATGTCGTCCGATTAATCGCGATTAATGCTCGACAGAATGTCCCTGGTCGCCCGATTAATCGCGATTAGTCACGATTAGTCGCCCCTGGTCGGTCCCAGTCGACCAGGTTCGACCAACCCGAATTAAATCATGGTACTACACTAACCGACTTACCTCCAGTACTGTGTATTTCAAATTATTCATTATCTGTAGGCTCGTGGATCGAATGATCAATCCATCGCAATTTATTTAATTTAAATGGCTGGTAGATATTTACGGTACTAATTGTAGATATCAGAGTGGTGGCGGTCAGCAATATATTTCAGCATTATTGCACCCGTATAATATGTACGTGCTCCAGAGGACGGCAAAAGACTAGAGAACGTGGAGAAACTAGTTCTGCTACCTACAACCTACCTAAACGGCTAAATAAGAATTACACTAAGCATATAAAAATCCAAGTGCTAAATTTCTGAATCTTCTTAGATGTTTTTTCTGAGATCTTTACTCAATGACAGCCACAACAATGACCACCCACACCCAGTTCCCATCTAGCATTGATGACTTAAAACTGAAATATACATCAGACTTAAAAAGGTGATCATGCTTTTGATCATGGATAAAATAAATACTAGTACTAGCACACACCACCAGAAAGTGGAAATACACCAAAAAAAAACCTGAGTGGTCAGGCAGCACAATCCAGTTTTCTTGGGGTAGAGGTTGAGGAGCAGCTTCTCCTTCTTGCACCTTTCTTCTAATCTGTTAAAAACAGAGTTTCTATCAAAGCTAGAAGTCTGACATACAGACACATATAGATCAAGTACTTAAGGGGGAAAATTGAGTTGCATTCTGTATATCTTAGAAATAGGGCAATTATTATTCAATTGAACAGTATCCTTTAGTACTACTACGGTGTCTATCTTAGAACTAGGGCAATTATTATCCAATTGAATAGTATCCTACTATCCCTTTAGTACTACTACAGGAAACTGAAAAAAAATCCTTCATCTAGAAATAGGGTAATTATTGAAAGACACTTTACATTTCAGAATATGCTTCTTGATAGTAGGTAGAAAACACTGGAGCAAGAATGCAATCCAATCCAATCGACAGTAACAATTATCTTGTAGAGAATGCTTTGAGAGATGTACACAAGAGCATATTATCCTACTGTATAAGTCATCCGCAGCTCCTAGTACATTGTCCTACTTTAATATGCAGCATATTAACAGCAGGATAACATGCTTCTTGATTATTAACAGTCACTTTTCATTTCTGTTGGGCCAGTGTGCCGAGAGAACGCGAACCCGCGCTAACACTTTGACCATTGTCCTCGTTTGTTTCTAAGTACAGAAGCTCGGGATGCCTGGGCGGCGGAGCTCACCTCGTCTTGAGTTCGCACCGGCGGCCGGATCACCTCTGTCGCCGAGCCGCCTTGGCAAGTCCCACGGCCAAGGGCACGAACGTCGGCCTCTACACAGGGAAGTCCGCTGGTTGGCCTCCACCTCCGGCGCACAGGTCCCCGCCGAGCCACCTCAACCGCGCGCGGGCGAGGCGAGGATCCTTGGGCCGCCCCCGGCTCCCCAAGGCCAGGGGCCTCAGCTCCTGAGGCGTGCGAGCCGCCCCAGCCCCGGGCGCGCGCGCTGCGAGGCCGAGGGGCCTCAGCCCCCGAGGTCCCTCGCACGCTCCGCCCTGGAACCTCCGCTCCCGAGGCCAGGGACCTCCTCCCAGGGACCGCCGCTAGGGACAGCCCCGCGCTCGGCGCGCAGAGGGAGGCGGCACTACCTACGCTTCCGTCGCGCGGGGGCCCCGCCCTGGACCGCCTCCGCCCCGCACGCGTGGGGGTCCGCCGCGCTGCTTCCGCCCCCGGCGCGCAGAGGGCAACCAGGTCAGTCCCGCCCCCGAGGCGCGGAGACCCGTCGCGCTGCCCTCGGTCCCGGCACGCGGGGGCCGCCGAGCCGCCCCTGCCCGCGGGTGCACGCAGGCAGGCACTGCCCCAGGCGCGCGAGGGCCGCCCGTCCGCCTCCGCCGCGGGCGCGTAGGGCGCGGCCCTGCGTCTCCCGCCCTGGCCGGGAAGCGCCGAGGGGAAGCCTCCGCTCGGGAGCACAGGGGCCCGCTAGAGAGCTGGAGCCGCCGGCTGGGAGTGGGAGCTCGATTCCTGAGCACGGTCCTTAGTCCTGGAGCCACCGCCGTCGATTGGAGCTGGGGGAAAGCCGGCGCCCCCCCCAAGATGCCGATGCCGCCTCAGGGTGATGAACCTTGGGCCTTCGCGGAGCGAGGCCTGGTCGCCCCCTTTGGGCCGGCCGTCGCCATTCAGAAGATGCTGGAAACACTGTTAGGCTGGGCCGAAAGCTGATCCATCTCCTCTGGGACTGAAGCTGAAGACCAAAGGAAAAAGTCTACCCCCAACTTTTTGCGAAAGTTCGACTTATGGCCCCTCAACTCTAAGGCCCAGGATAAAACATGTCCCTCAACTTTTTAAACCATGTAGATTTTATCCCTCGGCGGGTTTTGGACGGTGGTTTCACTACAATAACTCTGGTTTTGCTACACCAACAAGTGGTTTTGTTTTTTTTTTTCTCTTTTTCTTATTTATTTTGGTTGAATATTTCAAAAATCATAGTAAATCATAAAAATTCACAAAATCAAAAATCTATTTTTATTGGACTCCACATAAGTAGAGCTACGCAATGAATATATGGTATACTTTAATATAAAATTTCTACTACGAAGGTTTTACCTTTTTTCTTTTATTTATTTGACTCAAAATTTAAAAATCATAATAAATTATAAAAAATCATAAAATTGAAAAACCATTTTTTTAAAACTTCACATGATCATATTTACACAATAAAGATATATAGTTGTACTATTTAATTTATTGGCCAGATCCATCGATCGGGTTGAGTTTGCATTATCACGCACGTAGATCAACACAGAAACCTAACCTAACCCCTCGCTAAAGAGGCACGAGAAGCAAGATTGTGTTATTGCGCGCCTCATGTGGAGTCCAACAAAATTGGATTTTTTATTTTATATTTTTTTCTATAATTACTATGATTTTTAAAGATTGAAATAAATAAATAAAAAGAAAAAAAGGCAAAACCTTCTAACAAAAACTTTTTACTAAAATATACCATATTATATATTCATTGCGTAGCTCTACTCATGTGGAGTCTAACAAAATAAGATTTTCTATTTTATAATTTTTCCTGTGATTAACTATGATTTTTGAAAGATTCAAACCAAAATAAATAAGAAAAAGGGAAAACGAAACCACTGGCCCCGTGAAAGCAAAACCGAGTTGTCAGATAAAACCACCTTCCAAACCCGGCCGGGGATTAAATCCGCACGGTTTGAAAAGTTGAGGGACCCGTTTTGTTCTGGGTTTTGGAGTTGAGGGACCAAAATCGACTTTCGCAAAAAAGTTGAGGCACCAAAAGTAGACTTTTCCAAGACCAAATTGCCCTCGAGGGCTCAATGTATGCTTAGAGAATATCCACATATTAGTGGGGCATGTTTGTAAAATAGCAGAGACCGGCCGTGCGGCTATAAAAGCGGAGCAACCCTAGGTGTAAAGATGGTTGGTGAAATATTTATGAAACCCTAACTTGTTTTGCCTACGTCATCTCTCGCCCGACGTGATCCTTCGCTCGAGGCCTCGCTCGGGCGGAGGTCTCCTTTACCCCGTTCGGAATTGTTATGCGAACAATTTTAGAATATGCTTTTTGACATAGGTAGTCAGAGAATTGATAGTAGGGTAATTATCTTGTGCAAATAATTACTAACAAAGAACATGAATAACCTAATTTCTCTAAATAAGAAAACATTAGAGCAAGAATCCAATCCAATCGACATTAGGTAGAATAGGAAGTTAAAGCAAGAATCATAAAATTGTTACATACATACTCTTTTGTAGGAGCTACAAGATGGATCGGAAGAAGAGAAGAAAGGTGAATCGAATCCCTAGACTCAAAAAGATGGAGACAAGAGAAGGAGGACGGGGAGAGAAAGGCTTATTGGAGCGACCAAAAGTAACACCCTGGGCGTGGCGGTGGTCGGAGCGGCACCAAATAAGTGGCAATTGCTCTGAGCGGCGCCAAGGCGGGTCGGCAAAGGCGGGTCACCGCTGGTCGTTGTACTACCCACTCGACGGCGTCACCGCGGAGTCTAGTGGGACCGCCGGGTCGAACTCCACCATGAGCCTCCTACGTGCGTGCTTGAACGTGGGCTCTTCGGCCGAAGCGCCGACGGAGACAAGAAGTCACGGCCAGTGCGCCCAAGCGAGGCATCACACTCACACAAAGAGAAAGATGTCATACCTCGTTCGGTCGCTCCACACCTCGATTGGGGATTTTTATTTTAGAAGTGTATTCACGTGTTTTGGGGCATTGTCCACCTCAATACTAGTAGCCAAATGCAAAATTCACCCCAACATGGGAGCTCACCCCGACGTGGGTTTTGGCCCACAACATACATCGGTTTGTCGCCCGATCCCACTCCGATACAAGTCCAAACCCAAACAAGGCCTAAGGTGGAACTTTGTCGTTGTTTTGAATAAAAGGAAATATGTTATTGTTTTGAAAAAAAGAACTTTGTTGTTGTTGTGTCTATTCGTTTAGAGTGTTCGCATTCAATTGTTGTAACTTGCCCGGTCGGTATTGTCTTGGAAGGTATGTGGTTTGGCCAACCCGCATAATTGTAGGATTGTGCGCGATTCCTTACACTTATTTGTAGTCTTAAGAATCCAATAAGCGCCAAGATATAACCTTGTTCAAAGCAAAAACCTTCCACTTTTAGGGTGTTTCAAATTCTTTCATGTTCAATAATGCAGTGGGGAGGCATTATCACCGCATGGATTTAGTTATGTGCCATGTTGTATGGTAGAGTAGCAAAAGCTGGTTTTCAAAGCGGGATTAGTGTAGCGTAATTATAACCGATATAGATTGGCTATCATTGAAATGTTGAGTTATGTTAATTTTGATTGAGCCTTGAGATGACTTTCACGTATACTCTCTTGTTAAGTAATACCACTAGCGAGTGTGTTGCTTTTTGCAAAAGCTTTAACCATTTCCTCCACCCTTGTTTATGTGGGTGACACATGTATGTTAGATAGGTTTATATGTTGTTTAGGAGCCATCCCAAGGCAAATTGGGGGCATGTTACCCTTCTTGGTGTGTTTACTCATGCTTGCCGCTAGGTAAACAATCGTCCAAAGAAATTGTAGAGAATAAAAACAATATGTGACCTTCATGTGTGAAGATTTGTTAGTGTGCTTTTCATGTTAGCTATATAGATGTTAGTTACCTATGTTCATAGTCATTGTGAGCTAAGTGCTTGAATTATGCATGTGTCATCTTGTTAAAGAAACAAGAAAACAATCTTTCTACTTATGTCTTTGAAATGACTTTGGACCTAGTTCTTGTTGAGCAACTATTTTTGTAATGAAAATGATGTTTGATGTGAATGTAGTCTATACAAAAGTTGTAGATAACTTGTTGATCTTAGTTTTTCTAAAATTTGAAGATTTGAGGCCAACTGGTTTGGGAGCTATAGATTTTACAAAGTCCCATTTATATTTTGCATGTTTTTGGTATACTTCTTCAAGGTTGTGCTTTTTAACTTAGTTAAACTTCGAATCATCTCTTGGTGATGAAAAGAGAGTTTATATTACTTTTAGTAGGCGTTCCAAAATGTTAAAAACACAACTTTAGCTAGACTAGAACTCTAGATACACATTTATGAAATTCTTGTCACAATTCTGTACATGTGTGTACAGATCTGAGACATTGTTGAATCAGCTTAGGGTATATTGTAGGAAATTCCATAATATTTAAAAAAGTATAAGAACACCTTTGTTGGATTTCAAGTTATGGCTAAAACAATGTGCTCGCCCGTGAGAATACCTAAAGTAGATTGTTTTCACTTTGTATTGCTTTGTGTGTTCAATAGTGTTTGATTATAATTTCAAGTGGTCTTAAATTAATTAACGATATATTATTAATTTGTTATGTGTTAGTTAACTAGTTAAGTTACTATGGCGTCACATAAATCACCAAATTAACGATATATTATTAATTTGTTATGTGTTAGTTAACTAGTTAAGTTACTATGGCGTCACATAAATCACCAAAATATTGTTAGTTACCTAGAGTCTTATTCAACATTTGTGAACTTGATACTCAATTGACCGAGACCGACATGGCACGACTAGTTCATGCGCCGAAAGATTGCTCCGGTACTCCTTGGGACACGAGAGATCCCTATGCTTCCACTCCCAAACCCACTTACAAGGATTTCTCATCACATAATTCTTCTTCACAAGCCATTTGGACACATCTTGTGTCATGGAACTCATGTTCCGTGACACTAATATGTATTTTCTTGGATTTCATTGTGGTGAAGTAACTTTCTTGGGCGACGGTACTCCACAGTACCACTAGGGTTTTACCTTTATCTTCGATGATTTGTATGAGTAAAATACAATATTCTTTCAAGATACAATGATGGGGCTCAATTTTACACAAATGAGAGAGTAAGAGGAACATTTTCATCATCTATTGTACCTATTGGTTGCAATTTTAACTATAATGTAAATTAAAAAATACAAAGATTTCTCTAGACTAGAAGGCATGCTATACATGTTTCATACATTTTACACCTTTGAGAAGCATGTAACAATTGACGTCAATGGAAATGGGATCTCAAGTGGAAAAAGGAGTGCATGACAAACTCAAAAAAAGCCTAAAAAAATAGCAATCCAAGAGAGCTATTATTGTGTTTAACGAGGCCTTACTGGGCAGAGAGCTTAATATACATAGAAGTGATGGTAGGGCTTTAGGTGACAAAGTCTCTAGACCTTCATTAGACATGCTTTGGAAACTCGTGTGTGCCTAGGACACAATCTCCGCCAAGTGCTAGAAATGAGAAAACGGAAGGTGTTGGATCCGAACAAACGACTACCAAAGACAAGATGATTACCTACGCATGGGTTCACCGTGCGGGGCAACCTCATCGGGCAAGACGGTGAGCGGGTGTTGTGCAAAATGCAAGTTAGATTAGTGACCGGCGACAAACTCGAGCAAAAACTTACATTGGAGCAACCACACGATATTTTATTGATCCTACATTTGAGCAATGGGAAGAAGATGAAGTGGCTCGACACGTAAGAGGCAAAAGGACATAAGAAGAGGAGAGGGTTTAAAGAGTGTTGGTGTTTGTGCACTTCAATGATTTTTGTTAATTCTAGAACAATGCATGTATGAACTCAAGCGAGTTATATCGATAGTGAATTCGTTCAACTCATCATGACTTGCATCGACCGTTTAACTTGAAATATCTCGCACAACTTCAACTATCTTTTACCTATGTGAATTCTTGAAATGGTGGTTCCAAAAGGTGGTGAGGAAACCTCGGCCCGGCCGGTGCCCTTGGCAAGGTGAAGCACGAATGGATAAGTATGAAAGTATGAGCACTCAGTAAACTTAATTCTTCATCAAAGTATTCACCAACCATTACACAGGAGTCAATGCTCCTTATTTATATCCATCATTGATTCTCACGTCTTAATTACAATTTAGACCCTTGAATATTCATAGAATATTCTTCCTCCTCTTTGGGGCCCTGTGGGGGCGTAATGGTCTTCTCATCTTTGTTACCGTCTTAGCTTCGGGCCTATCGTTCGCCCATTTAAGGCCCGATCCGCTAGGTAGAGTCGTGTTGCACCTTCTCTCTTTAGGCATCATCTCCACTCCTACTTATGGATCCACCTCCTTGGATGTGACTTTAGGCGCAGGTGAAACCTCTGCCATGACTTGTGCTCAGCCGATACCTCAACAAGGCCTTCTTGGTGAGAGGTTTAGTTTTAGAGGTTTTTGGTGGAGGTTTGGACAAAGATGTCATCTCGCTTCTCGATCCTCAATGTTGCATCCATTCCCGCAAGTGATACCATAGAACATGGTTATTTGCTTAAAACCTTTGCTTTCAGGACTATGTCCCAACAATCCCCTCCTTGAGTACTAAGGTTCAAGGTAGACACGGGCCTTTGGCCTCAACCTCTCCTATAGTGGTAGAGGTGTTAGGTACTACTCGTCCCCCGGGCACATTTTTGCATTGGACCTCCGATTTATTTATCTCGCGTATAACTTCCACGGTTGCCCAACCGACACACCTTTTTACGTCGATGTGACCGTTAAAGACCCATTGGCTGCTGAAAGGTCCCTTTGGTTTTTGGTAATTGAGTGACAACATTAGGTGAACTAATAATGTGTGGTTGAGATAATACACAGGAGATTAGTTCACATGGGTTGATGCAATGAAGGAGCTTATTGCATATGAGACATGACATGGAGTCGTGTGACCAAGGTGGTGAAGATCAAGACAAGGCTTGGCTTGATGGACCGGTTGCAAGTGTGAAGGGCAAGTCGAGGCAGTGAAGCGATGGACCGCGAGGCGGTGAAGCTTGGGCAAGGCTTGGCGCCCGACGGACCGACGCGAACGGTGAAGAGCAAGTGAGGTCAAGATCGATGGACCAATAGTGTCACGTGATGATATGAAGTGGATCATATCATTTGGTGATCGTGTTGGTGCATGTGTTGCATCGGCACTTGGAGATGGAGCGGAATGGAAATGCGCAAGGCAAAGGTATAACCTATAGGGCATTTCATTTCGCCGGTCATGAGGAGCTTAGAGAAGTTTATGACCGGGTTTAGGATAGATGGCCGTACTATCAAGAGGGGCAAACTTGTTTGCATATCGGTCATCTAGTGCCACTTGAGCGATCTAACTTTGCGATGTGTTAGGATCGAGTGGCGCGGTAAGAGCTAACCCGTCCTTTGACTTAATTGTGAAAATGCTAACACACATGCACATGGTGATGTACACTTGGTGGTGTTGGCACATTTGCAAAGGCGGCGGTGATTGCAGGGTTGAGTTGGGTTTGGGAACGCTCATCCTCCCGCCGAGCTTGCGAGGCGGATTCGGGCGCTTTCGAGAAAATGAGATGCATATTTTCTATTGCGCCGGATGCATCGTGGTGATGAAAACATGCTATTCCTCGTGCTCAAGTTTGGTATACTTGATGGGTAGCATGTCGAAGAGAAGGCGTCGGTGTTTCGGTGGAGTTTTCGCTGGAAAACGGTGACCGGACGCACCGACCGGAAGCACGTGGGCTTCCGACCGACGCCCGGCCGGTCGGTGCGTCTTCGCGTGAGAGCCCCGCTGTGGGCGTTTTTGCGGACGCAAGGGATCGGACTCCGGACCGGATGCTTCCGTTTGGTCGGCCGAAGCGTCGACCGGACGCATGGAGGTGGGTGCCAACCGTGGGCCCGGCGTGTCGGTTGTGGCCGGACTGGGCGGACAGGACTCACACCGACTTCGTTGGTGAGTCCGGTCAGCGGCCGGTCATTTCCGCGAAAACCGTGGGTTTGAAGCACCAACGGCTCTATTTGGCTTGGGGGCTATAAATAGATGGTGTGTTCGGCCATGGCCGGTGCTTAGCACCTTGGGGACTTTGTGTCCATGCTTGAGAGTGCTTGAGAGCCCTCCCACTCACTCTAACTTGATAGTGTTCATCCGATTGAGTGAGTGAGCGATTCTAGTGCGATTGCTTTGAGAGATTGCATCGTGTGGCACTAGGTGATCGTGTTGCAAGCCGGTGTGCTTGTTACTCTTGGAGGTTGCCACCTCCTAGACGGCTTGGTGGCAAGAGACTTCGTGAAGCACGCAACGGAGATTGTGCGGTGCTCCGAAGGAGGATTTGTGAGAGGCTCGAGCTCACCTCGCGGGGATCGTGAAGAGCATCACTACTAGAGCGTGTCGGTGAGTACCTCCCTTGTGTGTGTGGTGTCTTGCGGTGCCTTGAGAGGCTCACTTGAGAGTGGTGTCTTTGCGGTGCCTTCTTGGGCGTGCCTTGAGGGGCAAGTGATCGGAGAATCACACCGAAGAACCATCTAGGTGAAAACACCAAAGGAACCACCCAAGGTGTTGGTCGACACAACGAGGAGTAGGGGAAGTTGGCAAGCTTCCCGATACCTCGTAAAAAAATCACCGGTGTCAACTTGTCTACTCTTCTCGGTGGTTTGCATTCTCCAAATCACAAGCTTCAGATTTACATTCATATATACCTTGTGCTTGTGCTTGTGGAGTAGCTCTTGTAATTACTAGCTTGTGTAGCTTGTTAGTTGCTTTGCTTAGTTATGTGTAGCTAAGTAATTTGAGCCTTTGGGTTAGGCGTGTGTCGCCTTGTCCTTAGTGCATCTAGTGAGCTTAGGTTTGGCTTTGTGCTTTTGCTCATTAGAATTGTGTAGGAGCTCACCCTTGTTTGAAGTACTAGTGCATAGGTTTGTGTGACCTTGCAATAGAAACGGTTAGGAGCTCAAGCTAGGCTTATCACCTTATTTGCTTTGTGTAGGATCTTTTGTGAGGTGATTTAGAGTCATAGCTAGAGGGGTGAAGTCTTGGCTAAACGAATAGTTACAATTCCGCATTATATTTGTTTAGCCGGCGCAATTAGTTTTAGTAAGGACTATTCACCCCCCCTCTAGTCCCCATCTCGACCCTAAAGCTGCGTCCGTTGGTGGGGGCATTCGAAGGGTCATGGGGTTACCTATAACCCCCCTAGCGGAGGGTCCCTTACCCCTGCTGTTGTCGCTTTCCTTGCTCGCCTTTCACTCCACGCTGGTAGATATCTCAGTCGTCTTGCTTACGTGATTGAAAGAACCCGACACGTGGCTTTCTTTTCGCTCGTAAAAAATCTCCGCTCGCTTATTCACTTAAGTTTTTTAAAGGTGGCTCCCCTGTCAAGACCTTTTTTTCAAGACACAATATCGTTGACCCATACTCGTAGCTTTTTAAGGTTAAGTCTACGTGCTTTCTTAGCCTGTACGAGAGTTGTATGCTTGTAGTACCGAAGCTTGTGATCTCCAAGAATGTATTTCTGATGTCAAAGCCTCTGTCAGAGATTTAGTCGGCATTGAGGAATTTGCAAAGATGAGAGAAATAACCTATGAGTTCGGGAAATCGAAGATGACCCAGGAGATGTTGGACGAGTTGATTACGCAAGGTTGGATCCCTGAAGGCATGGCGGAGATTCCTAAAGGTTAGTCTAAGTCGGAGATTCCTGGGGAAAGATAGAGAATTTCCTTTAAGGATTTTTTCTACCGTGGATTTTGGATTCCATATCGCCCCTTCGTGCATGAGGTGATTGAAGCTTTCAAGTGCTAGCTCCACCATCTTACACCCCATGCTTTCCTAGCCATGACCAAGTTCTGTTGGGCTTGCAATTCCTATGGAGCCCAGTGGAGGTGGACACTTTCGTGGACTTCTACGAGCTCCACTATCAGCCAAAGACCTAGAAGCTAGCAAATGGTTCGGAGGGCTACATGTCGTATGACAGCTTGCACCTTGTCTCTTAAGAGGTTCCCGAAGGGGAGAAAAGGTGGGGATCTCATTCAGCCAGAAGCACAGGTGGGATGTTGATTGGCTAGAATACTGGTTCTATGTGAAGACAGGTGTAGTTAATACAACTTTTAAGGATGGTAGTCGGGCCGCTCGTTATCCACTTGCATCAGAGCTGACTCCTATTAATATATGCAACAATGCATCTGCAAGGCCGGAGATGACAGAAGCCCCCAATTCGTTGTCGTGCAGCTTTCCTGAAGGCTGGCCAGTACTCCCCCGATCGCAACCTTATTGAAGAGATCTACGCCACCATTTATTCTTCGTTGGCAAAGACAAGGCAAGAGATGATTATAGAGGAGATTGTTGACACTGCTTCGCACGGGGTAGGAAGCCGGAATTACAGCACATCACGGAAAAGGCTGCGTACAGCTGTTACATAATCCAGCATTTGTTAATGTTCCTGAAGGTTAACGAATCTAGCGGAATGGCTCATATCCTGAATAAACATAGGTAATAAGTATTCTTGTGGAAAAAAAAAATAGGTGAACTAACTCTGGCCTGTGCCCGCACTGTGCGGGAGGGGGGCCTCGTACTCTGGCCTGTGAACTAACTCACGTCCGCACCGCCCGCCGCTGGGGCTCCGTCGGCTGGCTGCGCCGTCCAGCGCGGCTGCACGGGAGGCGACCACGATTTGGGATTGCTGTGCCGAGATGCCGTGGGTAAGGATAAGGTGGACGCGAGGAAGGAGGAGGCGGCGCGGCGCGTGGACGCAGGCGTGGCGGACGTCTGCCTGCTGCAGGTGCAATCGGACGGCCGGCGCTGATGCACTGTGGATGACCAGTGAACTGAGTCTGGAACCGGCACTGTGGATGACCAGTGAGCTGAGTCTCGGAAGGGCACTATTCATAAGATCACAAAAAAAAATAAAGTATCTATAGAGATTCATGAAGAGCGAACTTCATTTCCTTGTGACAAACGGGAACTGTAGTACAGTAAGTATGTTGATAATAAAAAGCGGCCCAAAAATGGCACTAACACTGTTTCATACACCTTAGTACTAATTTCCTTGCATCTCTAGTTCTCTACAGCTAACGATCTTTTCAGACAGGAGAGCTACCGATTATATTAAAAAGAAGATAAGGATACGACTAGACAACCAAGAATCACTGGGGACAACAAACATGACTACCAACAACATATATACTGACAACGACAACAAGAAACTCTGATGATGATCTTAATCTTACAGCATACTAAGCTTTACATACATCACAGACAACTATGGCCAGTGCCTCAATGGCCAGTTTGGCAACTATGGCACTCGGGATAACAAAGGCCAATCTCAAAATCCAGAGCTCGTCGCAGGCGGTGACAGTGGCGGCTGATCAAGGGAATCGAACATGTCCGGCGGCAGGTCGTCGAAGAAGTTGTCGGGCGCCACGTCCGGGAGCTCAGCCTTGACGCCGCCGTGCGGGTGCGGGTACTCCGTGCCGAAGAACGGGAGCATCATTGGAGCGGGTTGCGTCACCGGTAGCAGCTCCTGGTAGGCGGAATGGTCCATAGTACCGGCGTTGACGAACCCAGGAGCCATGTTCCAGCCCGCTGGTAGCCCTGGGAAGTCGAGCAGAGGGTACGGAGGCTGGTCGAACGGCAGCGGTGGTGGCAATGCGGCAGCGTTTGACGACGAGCACGCGTGGCTGTCGGAGGCCAGCGGCAGTGCTCCATCGAAACTGACAAGCCCGGAGCCCGACCAATCGTATGGGGCTAGTGCAGCACCACCCTGCGCGTCGATGAATGGTGTTGCTGCGCTGCATGGGTGGACACCGGAGGAGCTGCCCTCGAATGGAACTTGATCCAGGCAGGGAACCTGACAACGCATCAGGGATTCATGTTAAAATAAGAGAATTGTATCAAATGCAAACTGCAAATTATCACTTCTGAAAATGTATATCAGAGAATAGCGAGGGACATGACTTGTAAAACAAGTAGCCAGGAGCGGGCAATGTGCGTTGCAAACTTGCGAGGGGCTTTACCACGGCGGCGGGTCGCGACTCGAGAGAGGAGGAAGCAACAGCAGGCGCCTGCGCCTTGGCTCTCCTGCTCCTGCTGGACCGGCCGCGGAGAGGCGTCCCCAGCAGCCTGGCGAGCCGCTTCTGGCGGGTGCTCCAGAAATTCTTGACGTCGTTGTCCGTCCTGCCCGGCAAGTAGGTGGAGATCCTCGCCCACTTGTTGCCGAACTGCGCCTGCAGCTCCAGCACCATCCGCTCCTCCTCCGCAGAGAACTTGCAACCACTGTTGCAAGGCGCCCGATCAGGCGATCACCATGGTGAGTTAATTTGTGACGAACTCGTGCACAAAATGCAGAACACACAACAAATCAAGTGCACTGCAGAGAAGGAGGGGTCCGTACGGGGGAAGGTTCGCGATCAGTGCAGCCTAAACCCCAAGCAAAACGAAATTCTGACAACTAGAATCGCATCAACTATGACAAATGCAAATGCAGTTAGAATTCAAACTAAGCAAAGCGAAGGAGAAGTGAATCAGAGGGGGGAAGAAAACAACGGTAGGGTTTGTGCGCGCGTACGTACGTCTTGAGGTCTGGCCTGAGCTTGTTCACCCAGCGGAGGCGGCAGGACTTGCCGGTGCGCGGCAGGAAGCCTTTGGATCGAATGGAGCCCCAGTCCCGCGGGCCGTGCACGCGCACGTGCTCCAGCAGCACCGCGTCCTCCTCCGCCGTCCAGTGCCCCTTCCGCACCGCCTCGCCCCCGCCCGCCGCGTCCCTCCTGCCGCTGCCTCCTCCTCCGCCCCGCCGACGGGCGCCGCCAGGTGCTCGAGCCATTGCCTCTACGCTAAGCGATCTCGCAGGCAGTAGAAGTGTGTGTTCGGGAGAGGAGAGCGCAGCGTGGTCGTGCTCCTTATGGGGCCCGGGCGGGCGCGAGCGAGTGGCGCACGTGGCGCTTTGGAGGAGCGTCCGGCAAGGATCCGACGGACGGGCTTGATTCCCAAGCGGCGCCGCCAGCGTAGCGTCCATGGAGCGGGCGCACGAACGCGTGGTTAAAACTAACCGCTCGTCCCACCCCCACGACCTCCGATTTCCGCGGCCCAAGAAACTCCGTGTCTTAGCCTCCGACACATGGTGCGGGAAATAAAAACATTTCCCTTTTTGTTTTTGTTGTTGCAGCCTGGCAAAAATCCAGGCGTTCTATTCTATTGCCGTCCGATCAGGAACTTACGAATTGCCATCCTTCCTTCCAAGTTCCAACCCAACCTACGTATATTCAGTAGAAGTCAATTTGAGCGTCCGTTCAAATTATAGTTCATCCTTTCAGATTTATTTGTTTTACTATGTATTTAGGCATAGTGTATAACTAGATGTATAAAGAAAAATCAATGTAAAAGTTCAAAAAGTGAACTACAATTTGTAACAGAGTAGTTTGCATTTGTGTTTTTGTCAGAAATGAAAATCAAACGAAGGATGCAAAGTAACTTTGCAGTATTGAGGGATCAAAATAAGCTTGTGATGATACAATACAAGGTACAACAGTGATCTTATTAGTCCTATGCGTTCTGCATTCTGCATTCTGAATTCAGAATGACACACGCTTTAGCTCTGAAACGTGAAACAATCCACCCCCTCAGCATTCTGTAGTTTCCTAGCAGGGCTGAGTGAGAAATCCTCATCCAAATCACAGTTGCAGACTTGCAATGTGCTGCTGGTTACTCAGTGCCTCCCGCTCGGCGAGGAGGAGCTCCCATCCACCGCCGGATGCTCGCGCCCACGCTCTTCATCTCCTCCACCTGCAGATGCAGATATATACACATTCCACACACCGGATGTTCAGATCAGCCAAAATCCGAGCAGCAAAATCGTTCGCCGTACGGGAACGGAAAAGCTTCGATTAGACGCCTCACCGATCCGACGCCCGCGGCAACTACCCCAGCGCCGACGGCGGTGGCGCCGGCGCCGACGAAGAGGGGAGGCGATGGCGAATGCCTTGAACGGCATCGCCACCGCCGTACCGCCCCTGCCCCGTCGGAACCACGCCACTCCGGCCGCGGCCTGAGCCACGCTCGCCGCAGCCCACCACGGCCACCTCTCGGCCTCTCCGCCGCCGCCGCCTCTGTCGTCCATCCCCGCCGCCGTCACTAGGGTATTCGTGGTTCAGCTGCTGGAGTGGCACGCTATAGAAACCGAAATTTCACAGACATGTGGAGCCCGCGTGGAAGTATCCAACTACTTCCCCACTGACATGTGGGACAGGTCCCCGTCGCAGCGCCTGGCCTGTATGAGCAGAACGAGGTAACCTTACCACCCAGGGGGACCGGCGGACTCGCCAGTCCACCCCCAATCGCGATGCCTGCCTCCATGGATTCCATGAGGCGGAGCTCCGTGCGGTTTCTTATTGGGCTCCTACTAATTCGGTTTAATTGGTGCTCGGTAAGCGTAGATCCGAGATTCGATTTGGTCTGTGGAGTTGTATTGGTTTGTTACATCATTGATTGATGACGGATTTCGATTGTTGGGGTTTGTGGGAGTGCAATCAGGTGGTGGGCGACGAAGGCGCGGGTGAAGTAGGCGTGGCGTTCCCGGTGGTGGTGAGCACTTGGCCGTTCCGGGAGGCGGTCAGAGCGGCGTGGAGGGTGGTTTCGGCCAGTGATGGAGGTGGTTCGGCCATCGATGCTGTCGTCGCTGGCTGCTCCGCTTGCGAGGAGCTCCGCTGCGATGGTACAGGTCAGTCCCTGCCCTCTTGCCTGCGCCGTTCTTCTTATGGCAATCGAGCAAGGCCACAATTGTAGCTAATGGGACCGCCAAAGCGATGCTGCTCTGTAAAGTATATTGAAGAATCAGCAGTACCACATTAAATCGAAACTTGATACAACATCAGGGACTACAATAGAATTGAGTTGTTAAATTCATGGTTTATATCAGGACTATCTAAAGTTGTATGCCAGTGTTGCTGCTTGCATCTGTAGTTCTCCAGCAGTAAAGTGCTCTCTATAGCAATTGCATATGTTGTTCAATGCCTGGTGCCACACCTTTTGAACCCTTTTTTTCCACATTGTCCCATTATAAGGGCTTATGCATGAAACTGGTTAAAAAATTTGTGTACTTATATCAAATTGGATTTGGATTTCTGTACAGACTATACATGTGCTTCCATTGCTGTCATAATTTAACACTCAAACATGCAGCCAACATTTTCTCATAGACCATTGGTCCCATTTGAGTTCCCCTATTGGTACTTTTGAACCAAAATTTCTCCATTCATTTGATACAGTAAATGGATAAACAATGGTTGCAGAGCTTAATTGGATATTTTTTCAGTCATGTGGCCTTCTTATGTTGGCAATACTAAAATATTGTAAATATATGTGCCTGCCTGCATAATTCTTAGAGAGTTTTGCTTTTGCTTTGAGTTGTGAAACAAAATATTAACAAGTCTGAGGTGTCAATCGTAATTCAAAGAAACATTTGTGGTGTTACATTGCCTAAATTATTTTTTTTCTCTTATATGCAGTTACATAGGTAAAACAATCGATGCACAAAAAAATCCTTAAATGGTTAGCAGTGTGAGGATAACATAAATTGTACAACTGCTTTTACGCGTTGTTCATAGTGTTGTACTCCCTCCGTTACTATTTATTAGGACGTTTTGGCTTCTCTAGATACAATGTTTTCACTATGTATCTAGACATAGTGTATATCTAAGTTGATAGCACAAGCTATGTGTATCTATATAAGCCGACGTCTTACAATTTTTAATGGAGGGAGTAACTCCTAATCCATTTATGGACAGTAATGGTCAAGCATCCCTTCTTCTTGTTTTTACTTATTATTGAACAACTTGCCTATTTTTAGCATGCATCTTGAATATATCAACCTGGTTATAATTTTAGTTATTTTACATGTTATGCAGTTGGTCCAGGTGGAAGTCCAGATGAGAATGGTGAAACTACATTAGATGCTCTTGTCATGAATGGGGTAACATCTGCTGTACTTTCTCATGCTGCAGTTCAGATTGATATTTTATTTTGTAACCATCATTCATAGTGGATGCATATTGCATTATTTTCGCTTAAGGAAACTGTCAGGCAACAATGGAAATTGGAGCTGTGGGAGCCATGAGATATGTTAAGGATGGAATCCTGGCAGCAAAGTTGGTCATGGAGCACACCGAGCATACTCTGCTCGTTGGAGAGAAAGCAACAGCATTTGCAATTTCAATGGGTCTTCCAGGACCAACTAACCTCAGTTCACCAGAGTCATTTGAGAAATGGGAAAAGTGGAGACAGAACTACTGCCAACCAAATTTCTGGAAAAATGTTGTTCCTGTTGGTAAGTGTGGTCCATACCGTCGTATCAATTTAGCCTCTGTTGAGGTTGAGGACTCTGTAAAGAATGGGGTTGAGGGGAGTCAAGGTGGTCTCTGCCAGGGGGTATTATGAAAGCGATAATTTTTCGAGCCAATAAAATCGCATTTGAAGGTTGTTAATCGTCACAACCATGACACAATCTCTATGGCCGTGATTGACAAGGTAGTTATCACATTCAACATTAGTTGACTCTTTTCTCGTTATTGTGAAACTAATATCTGTGTTATTTTCCATTAGATGGGCCACATAGCTGTTGGGACATCAACCAATGGTGCTACATTTAAAATTCCAGGAAGGTGAGCATTTTGACTAATGTAGGGTGACTTCACATCATATCCCAACTGGCTTATCATAATTTTAATTAATCATGGACACTAAATATACTAGTTGCTGCCGATGGCTAGTTAAAATTATGGCCGCTTGTTTGGAGGCTTTTACCCCGTGTACCATTATGAAAAAAGCTCGTAACCTGCGGTACCACTAAAAATTTTGGTCGCTTTTGTATACCATCGGTCCAAAGTTTCTTTGTCTCCTGTACCACTCCGTCCATTTTGCATGCTAACGGTGTCAATGCGGGTTGAAAAAAGACCCAAATGCCCTCCCTCATTCGTATGTGCAAATTTAACGAGTCGAGTAGTGAGATTCATAGGACACTTATACGGTGAATTTATAATATAGAAAGCGGAGGGCTAAAGCGCAAAAAGGTCTTCTTCTACCTTCGGCCATTGTCGATGCTCCATCCCGGCAAAATTGGATGCTCGTCCCGTCCGACGCTGGCACGCCGCGCGGGCGAGCTCCGTCCCGGCCACCGCGGGCGGCGTGGCACGGCACTCGTGTCGCAGCTGGGGGAGCTTTCGCCCGGCCACCGAAGGCGGCACGGCGCCCGGCACGTCGCGGCGGGCGCAGCGAGTGAGCTCCCCGGCCACCGCGGGCGGCGCGGCGTGGGCACCCGGTGAAGTAGCTTGTCTATTTTTCACGCTTCGGGCCAATACCAACTACCAAAGCATGCAAAGTGCGTGTTTACTATCTTCTGAGTCCGGCCACGTCACGATAGGTAGTGTATTTCCTTTGTATTTGTCTATTTATTTTAGTAAAGAAAAAACGGCAATAAATCAAAATGATGTCATGCCGATTTCATCCTGATGTCAACAAGCTAATAACATCAAAACGCACCGCACGGCGAGGCTGCGCTCTGCTGCTCGCCCCGTCAGCGTGTTCGCACAGGCAGGGCTTGGCTGTGCTCACAGATGGCAGGGATGATGGCGACAGATGGTGCGCACAGGCAGGGCTTGGCTGTGCTCAGCTGCTCTTTTTGAGGAGGAAGAAGGTGATGGGTGGCTGACAGCTTGGTCCCACCAGACAAGTGAAAGACGCTACATTGAGAGAAGGGTATTTTGGACATTGTTACTGACCGGACCCACCTGTCAAGACTGTCAAACTGTGAAAACCAAACAGAATGTGGACGGAGTGGTATAGAGGACAAGTAAACTTTGACCGATGGTATATAGGTGCGCCCAAAGTTTTTAGTGGTACATACGCGGTCGGGAGCTTTTTTCATAATGGTACACGGGTAAAAGCCTCGGTTGTTTGGGCCCAGATTTCACTCAAACCGTTTAGCCAGGACCTTTCTTAGCTGAGTGTGTGTGTTTTCTTTCCTATAACTCGGCATTTTATTCACCACCTTTTTTGTGTATCTAATTCCTTTGCACCATACCATTTCATGCATTTTTCCCATGCTTTTTACTTTTTAGTGTGGTATCTAGTCACTTTGTATTGGTCGATCCTCCGGTCTTGTTAAGTGGTACTTCCTCTGTTCCAAATTATAATTCGTTTTGGCTTTTCTACATACATTTCTTTTTATTATGTATTTAGACATAGTGTATAACTAGGTGCATAGCAAAAGCAATGTATCTAAAAAAAAGCCAAAGTGAACTATAATTTGAAACGAAGGGAGTATTGTATATTTGAATCTCTCTGTGTTGGATAATGATATAAATCCACCAGCTGTATTCTTTTTCTATGTACCAACTCTGTTATGCATTTTGCATTTTTGTTACATGTGCTTAAACCATTTTTGCTATATGGTGAAACATACCAGGCTAGACCTTCTTTTCGTGCCAATGTCATCCATTATTCCCCTAGAAACCTAAACGCTGCCCATTGAACTGCGACTTTCCGACTTGTTGCTTGGCATGATACCTGCTTATTCATTTTCCGTAACCATATAACCCATAGAAAAATGAAATCTAACGAATTCATCTTTCTGTGAGGCCAGTTGAGTTCTTTTTTGAATAATGGCAGGAGCTCTGCCTTCCAATAGGCCAATTGAGTTCGAAAATCTTCAATATTTTTACAACTGAATGAACTTGGTGAAGAATTCTCAATTTCTCTTTTAGACACCCTGCATTCCAAATTATAAGGCATTTTGGCTTTTCTAGATACTTAACTTTTGCTATGCACTTAGATACACACTATGTCTAGATACATAGTAAAAACAATGTATCTAGAAAAGCCAAAACATCTCATAATTTGGATGGAGGGAGTAGCTAGTACTGACTACTGACCAATCATTGGATTCCAGGGTAGGCGATGGGCCAATACCAGGATCTTCTTCATATGGTGATGATGAAGTTGGGGCTTGTGGAGCAACTGGTGACGGTGATATTATGATGCGCTTCCTTCCATGGTAATAAAAACATAATTTGTGATTTTGTGTTAAAAATGACATTTGAAAAAAGATGGCTCAGTGCAATGTCTAGCTTCTCAACTAGAACCGGATTAGTTGCTCCAGGCTGTGATATTCTTTGAAAGATAAAGAGATGGTAGAGCTGTGCTCTGGTTATTATTAACTTCTTTTCCCCTCACGTTTTTTTTTTCAAGTGTAGGTGTAGCATCCTAACACATGGTGGTATGCAATTGCAATCATCTTTGGGCATTCAATTTTAAATAGTACTTGCATATCCATTTGTAAACACTAATGCCTGTAGCAGCATATGGCAGTTGTTCTCTCTATCCCAACTTTGTTGACTCTCATGCACCGTGCCAATCTTATTATAAATTCTGTTGTAGCTACCAAGTGGTGGAGAGCATGCGACAAGGGATGAATCCTCGAGACGCTGCCAAAGATGCTATATCGAGAATTGCCCGTAAATATCCAAATTTCATCGGTGCTTTATTTGCAGTCAACAAGGAAGGAGTGCACGCGGGGCATGCCATGGATGGACATTCCAATACTCTGTACGGAATTCCAGCATGCAGGATGTGGAGGTCATTACAGTATATCCTTAGCAATGACAATTCACCAAAAACAAAAGTTTGCTTTATTAGCAGGTAAAATATTTACTCATGATGAACATTATTTTTTTCACAACCACCCTGTGATGTGTGGATTATTCCAATGTTTTCTTAAAGCTGATTGTTTTGAAACTGGTAATACTATATGTACCAATTCGACCTTTTCTTTTCTTCTATAAAAAGTGTTGAATGTCTAAGAAAACTCTTCCTTTGGATCTGCCCTGTTTCTGAGTTGAATTTACAGAGTTAGACTTGCATTTGCATATAGTCAACTTTGTAGAAACCAACTATCATGTTTATAATATTGTAGTTGTTTTAATAATTAATTTAATAAAAGTTGAAGGTGCACAGGCCATTTTAGACATTTGTGGTTGTTCCCCTGCTTAAGAGGATTATGGTGCTCCAGCTCTCAAGATTCCTGAATGCTGAGGGGATCTCTGCCTGCTGCTTTGCTTTTCTTTTTGCATACAGATTCTTTTGCTTATTTGTCGTCTGAGTTGGTTTATATTAACATATAAGGATGCTAATATTTTGTGTGTTTCTTTATGAATAGACTCTAACAGTACACACTTTGGTCAGTAGTTTATTTATTCTTTTATCATCTACGAAAGGATAAGCCAATTGCACATCTTGCCTAACGGCCTATCAGGCTGCATAAATGTTTTTTTACCGGCAATTAGTATTTGTTGTGGTCAACGATGCTCATTGTCGACAATAATAGCACTTTCACCTTTCGCTTTCTTGTACTAACTGTACTTATATAAGTCTGCAACATGTTAGCACGACATGAATGTGGGTTATCCACACAATGTTTAATTGTTTTTGTTTATATCTAGTAACAAAAGGATGCTAATATGGTTTTATTTATTCTTTTATCATCTACAAAAGGATAAGCCACTTGCACGTCTTGACTAAAGAGTGTGTGTTCTTTAGTTGAGGAGTGTTCTTGAGGGTGTGTTTCATCTCTCAAAGCTCAATGGCGCTTGGGTCACCGCTTGCTGCTTGTCATGGTTCGATGGGACCGGGATCGGCAGCAGGCTTGCTCACCAGGCAGTGGGAGTAGTTTGTATTGTATGCGCGGTTGGTTCTTTGAAAGAGTCTCGCTTGCTCACCACCTACTTACTAGTGGGAGTAGCCTGATGAGCGGTGGGATCTACGAAAGAGAACGAGGAGGAGAGGGTCACGGCCTATCAGGTGGCCGCATAAATGAATCTTTTTTCGGCAATTAGTATTTGTTGTGGTCAATGATGCCCATTGTCAGCTTTCACCTATCGCTTTCTTTTGTTTTCTTGTACTTAACTACTTACACAATTCTGCAACCACGTTAGCACGACATGAATGTGCGTTATCCACACAATGGAAAAAAATATCCAAACAATGCTATGTTGTCACGTCTTGCGCTACTGGCTTCTGTCAACGTTTGAGCTCCGCGCTCCTATGATGGCCCCCAAGTTCACCAAGAGCCATTTGTGTGTACTCCCAAGTGTAGCATTTAACGAACTGTGGAGTAAAATTTGAAGAATCTGGAGGCAAATGGTTCCAGTACAGCCTTCCAGGCATGCAACTCTCACGAACCTTTTTGCGCTGTCCATGGATTCAATGGCAAGCAGCGTCGAGGGTAAGGTAAGGTAGACCGTGGACGGCGGCATGGTTGACAAATGGTTTTCCGTTGCCCTTGTTTCCGGACCCGGGACAACCGGTAATCTGTTACCAACCACCAACCTGGCAGTAACTTTTTTGGACGGAGAGAGTGAGGCGCCAAGGCGGTGCACGCAATGGCAAATACGCACTCATCCAAAACGACAAAAGAAAAGAAAAGATGCCGATAAGGTGATAAGTTATGCCCAAATCATTGCAACGATATATGCCGTCACGTCCAAGTGGGGCCTGCAGATACAGTAAAGCCCCAACCCCTCGACACTACTGTACAAGTGTACATGCCCCCGTGTCTAACATGGGCGAAGCACGGTTCATTTGATTAGTACTCCTACCGGAGATACTAAATTAGTCTGCCGTTAGAATAACCTTGATTTGACAAATAAAACATCCAACGCTCAGATAATGAAGACCTAGCTTCACTGAAGAGCCAAGGTCGGTTATATATCCTAGCAAGCAACTCTCCGGCCATCATATCATCCCTTGTCAAGGAAGCGAAGCAACACACTTTGTCCAACAAGTGAAGCAAGCGGTCGCTCGGCCGGCCATCCCTTGTGGCTGTGGTGGAGTGGAGGTGAGGAAGGTTACGCAGCAGCAGCCAGCACCAGCAGGGCCCAGAGGAGCTCGGAGTCGGAGGTCGGAGCAAATCCCCGAAGAAGCAGAGCCTGCAGCGGCGGAAGAATTAGTCAAGGCGACGATGCTGATCCTGGACCTGGCGATCTGGATCATCCCGGCGACGCTCGTGTTCGTGCCGTTCCGGCGGCTGGTGGTCCTGGTGGCCAGGCTGCAGGAGCTGGAGGAGTGCATCATGCGGCCGCGCCCGCCGCCGCCGCCGCTCATGGACTCGTGGGCGTGGGGCCGCGTCATGGCCTCCACACCATGAGCATCATGATGTGAGGTGGGGTGGGAATTCAGGCGGGCGCGCGATCAAGGTGCGAGCTCGACCCTGCAAGCTGCAATGGAGGTGCGTACGGGCTTGAGGCTGGAGAGAGAGAGAGAGAGAGAGAGAGAGAGAGAGAGAGGAGTGAGGGAGGCCTCAGTTTTACTTTTACGGTTTTACCTAGGAGGTGGCAGCTTCTTCGATCCGGTTGGTAACTCGTCGCCGAGTTCATGTTCTGTGCAGTCGATATCCTGTCGATCGTTTGTCTCTTTTTTTTTCCTGAATGTGTTATTGTGCAATGTTAACAGTCCTGTATGTAATGTAAGAAAATGTAGATACCTTCAGTCATGTAAACATGTCATTCAGACATTGATTCCACTTTTATTTTGCTTGGCTCCATCCAACGGAGCACTTGCATTCATCACTTGACAATCACAACGCATGTCCATGGCCATGATTCAGGGGGCTGGCTCTGTTGTATAGATTCCCTCTCACTCTCAGTTCCCTGGCACTGACGCTAAACACACTGATGAGCTGAATTTGGCGTTGCAGCCCGGCGACGGAGGCGCCTTATCCGGGAGGGACCACGTGTGTGTGATATGCGTAGCGTAGTACAGGAGGCTACAGAAGCAAGTACGGTGGGTCGACCTCGGGGGGATCGTCGGAGATCGGCCCTCCACACGATTCCGATCTGGTCCTTCGTCCCTTGCTCCGGTGCGGCGATCACAATCAGAGAAAACAACGCCTGCCGGCAGGTGGCAGCAATCAGTCACACACGCCCCGCTCCCCCGCGTCGGCCGGACCTGCCGGCTGTCCTGTTCCGCTGTCAGCGTCTGCTGACATGGAAGTTCGAAAAGATCTCGACGCGGAGCCTGAAGCGGGTGACACGACATTTTTTCTTCAAAGAAACACCGATCTTATACCTAAGATAAGAAAAATAAAAGAACCGGTACAGAAAATATCTTGTAAAAATAAAATTTATAATCAAATTTGATAAACCCTTCTTCTCCATTCTAACTACGTACGAAAGATCCTGCAACCAATGCAATGAAAGACAAAGAATTCATGACCGACCAGTACCGTCCTCTAGTTGCACTCTCACTTCTTCTTTTGTTCAGTCACCGGGTAAATAGTGGAAGCGAGAAACCACCCTCTTCAGTGTAGATTAGTAGATTTGATCATTGATCTTATAGTTGTCTACCAGACAAAGAAAAAAATATATTTCCCCATCTTCATCAATTGCAGTGGTGACTAGTCTTCTAGTGTTGCCCCATGCCGTCCTCTGCTTTGATGGTTTCTTTTATGGCATGATTGGTTATGCCATCGTGTGAATAGTATCGTCGATCATCTGGCATAGTTGATGTTGAGTGACAGTCTTCTCTCTCTTTAGCTTTTTAAATCCTCAGTTTTTGCACCATTAACGGTTATAGGAGTACGTGACATCATATCGACCGTACTATGTGGGTCAGCTGCGAAAGGGTATAAATCAGGTCATGTTTATTGCTAAAGTCACTTAAATTATACGTATGATAGTTATGATATATGATGAGAGCATCTGCCGGCAAGTAGCTAGGTACCAAAAAGAGGGCCATAGAGGATCTAATTCCAGGATAGTCATTAGTCACCATAAGATAGAGTTTGATTTTAGGACAATTTCTAAGGTTAAACTATATTTTTAGATTTTAAATTGCATAATTTGTAGATATATTTAGATATATTTTTTAAAAAAGATACTTGTATTTGATATACCTTCGACATTGGCATGGCACCACTACAACCGTTGTCTAAGCCTTCCGGTTGCAAAAAGAAATGGTTTTAAAAGTTATATAAAAGGATACTAACGTCCACTTTTATAGATGGGGCGAAGAATGGACATTGAGAATAATTGATTTTTTATCAACATTGAGAATAATTGATGACGGAGCTAAAAAGCATTTAAATAGAATTCTTATTTGGGCTTAATTTTCTGGTTTCCTTCGACCTTGAAGGAAAAATCCCACTTTATATGAAACCGGGCCATTTTTTTATGCCCCATATCTGGTGCAACATTTAGGTCCGTTTGCGTGCATTAAGCCTTTGGAGAAGATACTTTGGTTGGGTTGGGCTGAAGAGTTCATGGTAAGGCCTTTTCCCTCTTGTGGTGCTGACGACCTGTGCCAGCTATACAAGCATATGGGCCGTGGGGCCTACAACGGGTCAGCGAGTGTTTGCCACACGCCGGAGGCCCATGACACGGCCGCCAGCCCACAGTGCACGCCACTACGACCGCGACACGCTTACGCAATGCACGTCAAGAGCTCGTCTGCCACTGCCAGCCATGTCGGGGAGTGACCGGGACAAGGTAATGCCGCACATCCTGTCGTTCAACGCGGCCATGATAAGCTCTCTGAGAAACGCGGCGGCCATGATAAGTTCTCTGCAGGCCATAGAGGGGAGCTAGCTCTGCAGGCAGGCAGGCTCCAACAGCATGATGCCAATGAAACTTCGGTGCCCCTTTTAGCTTTTCCACGGCTAGCTCATCAGATTTCATGAGGTGACCGAACGAACGAGCACCAGACAACACCTGCACAGGCGCACACAGCAGCTAGCACAGGGCAATCCGAGCGCGCCGGAGACGACACGGCCGGCGTGCGAGGCGAGCGTGGTCAACCAATCGATTAGCGCGCGCGCGAGCGCGCGCGGCACGGTTTCTCATCGGCACTGTCGTCGTGGCAATGATGATCCCGGGCCAGCGCCATGATGTGGAACCGTCCATGATGCCACGCATCACTCAAGCAGGCCGGAGAGATCGAGCTGCTGCGGCAACCCGGTGGCGGTGGCTGATATAAGCACAAGTGTCAGGCCGACACAGGGCTCTCGTCTTCCTCTTCCACCCGTTTCAGATTGGCGTTGCCTGATGCACTTATGGTGAGACAGTTGCTATATATTGCTCCCTAGCTACTGCTGCTGCTCAGCTAGTCGTCATCGATCGTTGGTTCATAATCCATATCATCGTGTTCCTTGCAAATCAAGCTACTCCACGTATAGTACCCAGCTTTCGGATCGATCCAATGGTTGTCGATCGATCTGGCGGCGGGCCGAGTGATCGATACTGATAACTGATAAAAGCCTTCACTGTCAGCTCGCTCGATCAGCTGAGACATCAGTGCGTTCTTGAGTGCAAAAGTTACAGCATTCACTCACTCGTTGTCTAGTCATCAGGATTCAGGTTGCTGCTGGCGCTGGCCATCTAAGCTACTTGGCTCCGCCTGAATGGCCAGCCCGCGGCGGCCATGATTCTGACGGTGACGTACGGGGGCATGGTGGCATGCCTGCGCGCGCGCATGACCTTGATCTCCGCGACCGCAGGTGTTTATTTCAGCATGGCTTCCAGTGCATGAATGATGCAAAGACGACAGATCATACGGCAGTCCAGGGTTTCATCACCCCTGGATGTGCCATGCGCGCCGCCGTCGTCGTCGGCGTCTTCGCTTCTACGCCACTGAACCTGGCCGGGTGTGCGGGTGGTAATTGGTAAACATACACAGACGCGTGACACGCCCTGCGGACACAGCGCGCGCGCATTTACCTTTGTCTCCGTCACGCGGTGAAAGTGCGTGTCTGGTGGTGGCATGCACGGTAACTTTTCGCCATCGATGGAGAGCTAGCTTCCTTGTTACTTTCAGGGGCCCATTGCCAAATGCTCGATCTGCCTGCCTGCCAGGCGCTTTGCTTTGCCAGGGGCGCCTAGGTAGCTAGAGGTCAACCAGCCCTGTCCACATTCCGGCCATCGGAACAAGATCGAAAATTGATATCCTTTTCCTTTACTGACAAGGATCGGCCAGCCGGATGGGCGACGGAGATTGGATGAATGAAGATCGCTCGCTCGATCTCGATGTGTACTGTGTAGTAACGCCGTAACGCGCAGTCGGCTCCTTTTGCCTTGATGAGAAGGTAGCCCTAGCCAGCCTCTTATCTTGTTTGAGACCGTCTCGATCCAGCTAGGTTCAAAGGTTGGTACCGGATCGGATGCCTAAACGTGCTGACGTGACTGAAAGCCCAATAGATCGACGAGCTTTTTTGAGCCTCCCCGCGGTTGCTTTCGGCATTCCTAAAGAATCCACCCCCGATCATGCGAAATGCGGCCTCATCCAGCCGGGATGACCGGCACAGAAATACCGACACGGCATACACAGACTAGTCAGCCGCTCCCTCGCGCGCGGGCGTCGGCCAACGGCGGCGCGGCGACGATATCTTGGGGTGCGGGAGATCGGGGCGACAATGATCGGCACCGCCAGCGGCCGGCCGGCGTGCATGGGGTCGTCGTGGGATGCCTGCCGATGCCGAAGGCGACAGGACGACACGCGTGAGGGCGGTCGTGTCGTCACCGCAGAGCCACAGCGAGCCACGGTGGTAGGCCCGCCGTCACCTGGGCTTGAGGTCTCCGTCTCCGACGGCCGGGTGGGGTGCTGCGGTGGGGGTGAGCAAGGCCGCGCCCCCACGTGCCGGCCCGCGCCCGTGTCGGACGGGGCCACGTGACGAGATCCCGCGGGATCGTCCCCCGCTGCCGCTTCCATCGATCGAGGATCGACGCACCACCACACCGCCCCGACGTCGTCGTGGTCACGGTCGCGGTCGAGCCCTCGTGTCCGGCTGGGCGCCTTTTTTTCCCGCGTCGCTGTGCGCGCCGGTGCAGTCGCATGATTGAAGCTGCAGCGATCGATGGATGCTTTTCTTTCCGCAGGTCAGGGCGATGAGAGAATCTCCACCACAGGTAGACGACGGATTGTCGGCTCACAACGTAGTACTTTCCTGTCAGATCGCTCGCCACAGGTTTGTATCCGCCGTATCGATCGCGACCTTTACTTAGTTACGGAATACATTAGATTAGCTAGTTTGCCACCTTTGAAGATAAATTAAAGCTTTGATTATTCTTGTGAGCTGATGGTGGAAGTATTTGATTATGGCGTTGATTATTATGTGCGATGGAGGACCAGCAGCAAAATCGCAATCATAGACGTAATGTTTGGGAGGGCTAGCTCGCTAATTAAAGGAACTAATGGACACCCATTCTTATATTTATGAAAAACGTGACAGCAACCTTTGAAATATGGTATATGGTCCCACAATTCACAAAGGTATCCATTTCGCAGGGAAAAAAAAAATCACAAAGGTATCCAATTATGTGATACGATTCCTCATCAAGTGTATATTTTTAAGAATTCCGCTAGATACGGATTTCTGAGTGTATACTTTTAAACAAATCTACTAGATACGGATTAATTTCTTTGGGGGAATCTGGATAATTTCCACACACCTCGCGATTATCAAAGGCATTTGTGTGGCTTTTTTTTTTTTTTTTTTTTTTTTGCTAACTTCCGGTGATCTCATAAACATAACGTACTCCACCAAAGGTTCAGAGTTAGCCACGTTTAGTGACTTTATTGATAGCCCATGGCTATATACAGAGTGCTCTTGGCCTTGTATACATGGTATAGAGACATGGCGCATAGCATGTCTCTTTTTTTCGATCAAGGGGCTTCCCCATTTCCATTAAAAGATAACAGAAATACAGCATTCAAGAGTTTATCAGGCAGCAACAAGACAATTTAGAACGAACATCACAACTACAAGAACGGGGATCACATCAACCCCAACTGAAAATAGCTATGATAACATAAAGTCCGGCAGGCAACACAAAATAACTTGCAACACTCGAGGGAGCTTGGTCATCAATCTTGCTCGTTCAAGTGAGTAGCATCCTCGACATCCCTCGACAGCAGCCTCGCTTGCCCACCATGGTCTTGATGCAGCAAGTTGATCTGCGAACGTAGAGTGGCTTCGATCGCTTGGACCCGACTCTCCTTGTCTTCCTCCTTCAGTAGACACCGCCAGAATTTCATCAACGCACACGCATGGCTTATAATCTCCAATGGGGTTTTGAGCATTTTTCCCTCAAAACATACAACATTTCTTCTTTTTCCACAGGGCCCAAACAAATTGCGAGATAGCCCAATTGCATGGAATTGATTATTATGTGGAATCCACTTCTCACACCATAACCATCCTTGTTCTACATTTGTGGGTATTTCATTTGCACCAATACTAGCAGCAATAATTGACCAAATACATTTAGCAATAGAGCAAGTAAACAGTAAATGGTCAACATTCTCCAGCTGATCACAAAAAAATAACATGTGGGGTCTCCCCGCCAATTCCTTCTAATCATATTGTCTTTAGTAAAAATAGCATTATTGGTGACTAGCCACATAAAGAATTTTATTTTGGCTGGGACTTTGGCTTTCCAGATTCTTTTATAATATGGGCCACTATCATTAGTGGTTAAGGCATTGTAGGTTGATTTCACACTAAACCTCCCATTGAACGAGATAGCATGTCTCTCAGCACCCATGTTCTTGAAAGGGAACATAAACATTGAACGAGAACCTAAAACATGAAGCTATACTTTATGATGTGTTTTGTTAGTATGTGGGATGGGAATATAAATGTCCTGGAACAAGAATGTCAATGCTGCCATAACTATATATGTTCTTAGAATGAGGAACGTGTTCATGTTCCATTTTTTTAGATGCTAAGGGATGTCTACTTATAGGGCATGTTTAGAATCCCTGGTCTAGAGTTTAGTTGGCTAAAGCCGAGGAGTAAACTCAAAACCATTTAGCTCACCTTTTTGGGTCTAAAGTTTTTTTTAAGGTTGACTAAACTTTAGATAATACTTTAGACTTCCCTCAAGAGCTAAAGTGATCTAAAGTTTAACCACCATATGATCCGAACACGACCTTTTTCTGAGAATCCGAACAAGCTTTTTACTACATGCAGTAACTAAGACTGGGAAAACAGATTTCAGAGGTCGGTCTTTTTAGTCAGAGATAAGTCCACTTTCCTTCGATAAATCTGTAAGAAAAGTAATAAGAAAGGGGTTTCATCAAGGCTAGCACGATATAGTCCCTGAGGTGGCTCTATCAAGAACATCTCCAAATATGGATTCTATGTTATCCTGATTTAAAAAAAGTGACCTTTGCTCAATGGCGGTCTTTGTTAATGAAAAAAGGCCACCACCGTTAAGCTTTAATGTAGTTGTGGACGGGCCACCTCTAGATCTAAAGTATGCATCGAGAAAAGGCAAGTATGACTTACAATTTGGAACAGAGGGACTAGCATAGTCCTCTAGTTAACTACCACAAAGTTCCTCTTGATCAATATCCTAAAACCCTAATCTTTTTTTTTCGAAAAGCGAGCTCAACTCAAGTACTTCATTAAGAGGAAATGGATTGTTCAAAGATACACGACCTCCGTCGGTCCCATGGCGAGCTGCCGGGGAGCGGACACAGGTAAAACACTAACATAAGGCATCGACTATAACGGTGTGGGCGAAAAGGCGCGTAAACTAAGAAAGAACAAAGCTGCGCTACAGTAAGTTGGGAAGACCGCTCTAAAACCCTAATCTCGGACGTAGTTTAGCATGGTGAGATTATTTAATACTCCCTCCGTCCTAGAAAACAAGCAACTATGGGTTTGCGTGCCTCACGCTTGACCAAACTTTATAGTGAATAGTATTCATATCTATGGATCCAAATTATTTTATTATAAAAATATCTCTCATAATTAATCTAATGATATTTATTTGATATTGTATTAATTGGATAAACTTGGTTGACTAAAACAAGACACTGTGCTAGAATTGCATGTTTTTTTTGACGGAGAAATTAACTGCTAGGGGAGATCTCCCAAACACACATGCACGAGCCATGCATGGTCCAAGGAGGTGGAATACCAATTACTACCAAGTCTGAGTACTATGTACGCAACTCATATGAACCGCTAGCTAGCTAGTAGCTCCAAGGTATAAATGTGGATCGAGTAGACGCATGGTGGAAGACAAGCGCGTTGCCATGTCAAAAAGGATGGATGGATGGATGGGCGGCAGGGGCGCAATGATGGGATTATGATGGGTGAGGAGATGAGATAGGCGCCGGCGGGGCCGCGTGGGGCTAGCCGGCTAGGTGCGTGCCGGCGCAAAGCGGGACACGATGATTTGGGCCTGGTGGGGAAAGGCCGGCCATGCGCCCCCGCCCGCCGGGTGTGCTCTCGCTCGCGCGGCGCGCATCGCATGAATGGGCACTTGAACCACCTCCATCCCGTCGCCGTCCGTCCTGTGGTCTGTGGAAGCGTGGACGAGGGAGGGGGGGGGTGGCTGCCATGCCATGGCCTACCGGCCGTACCAATGCGAGCACGCCCTCTGCAATCATGCCGTCTCGAACCGGCCGGGCCCGGCAGCCTTAGCGTTTTGGTTGGTACCAACTCGAAAAGCCAATCATTTCTTCATGCACTGCTCCTACGTGCTGCGATCATTGCATGGTACTACTACTACTTCTCCCTAAGCTAGCAAGCAAGTGTGCTCTAGCTAGCTTCATGCATGTAATGAGATCGATGTGCACATCGTCCCGGTATAGCTAACCTACGGCCTCCATATTTGTCCACTGCAGTTAAAACATGAAAAAGTAGTAGTACGTCGAAATAATCTATTTTGCACCAGGCTAGTAGTATGCATGATCATGAGGATTCCATGCATATATAGATCAAGAGAAAGGCGTATATATGTACACATATATAAATACTCTCCGAGATCCATGCACACTATATATTATTCTAGTGGTCAGATGATGCATGGATTACAAAAACACTAGCAGCAGCTAAGCTCTCGATCGTCAACAAAGGGGAAAGAAATATCATGGTCGCCTTTCCGTGGAAAAGAAAAGAAAAGAAAATCCTAATATATCTGGGTGGGGAGGGAATAGCTAAGTTAGCTAGGCCAGCAATTCTGAGGAGGTGGTGGGGAAGTTATGATTGCACCAATTAAGGAGCCCGCCCCACAAGTTAATGATTGCTGTCCCAGAAACTATGTGAAGTGAGATCCAAACATTCCTCCAGCAGCATGTCTTTAAAACCCTCGCTAGCTGAGCTCTCCCCCACTTCTTTTATCGCACATCACTTGAGCTATCTATCGGACAGCTCCATCTATCGATCTATTGCTGGTCTGCTGCTACTCGTACGTCGTCAGTCGTCCTACTATATATATTAATTTCTACCCCAGTTCCTCCATAGTTCCAGCTCTGCACATACCTCTCGCATAGCTAGATTGAGGTAGAGAGCTATCAGCAGATCGAGGAAGAGATCGATCGAGGCGGTACACGGTCGATAGATGATGGAGAGGGTCGAGGACTTAGGGCTCAGTCTCAGCCTCAGCTCGTCGCTCGCGTCTCCTCGCACTCACCATGTCGCCACCATGCTGCTACGACCTCCAGGTAAATGCAACATCTCAGTTGCTACAACTTAATTGTATCTCTCTTTATAGTAAGTAGTTATACATACTTCGATTATGCATGCACGTGAGTTGATGTCGATCTGATTATATATGTGTAAGATTAATCGTCATCAGCAACTAATACCGTGTATGGCTTGCACTCTGGATCATATCATGCATCAGAGAAGAGGTTCCTGGAGATGCCACTACTGCTCCCCGCGAAACGAAGCGAGGCCACGGGCGATGAGGGCCTGCGAGGCGGCGGCTGCGGCAGCGACGAGGAGGACGGCGGCATCGACGGCTCCAGGAAGAAGCTCCGGTTGTCCAAGGACCAGTCGGCCGTGCTCGAGGATAGCTTCCGGGAGCACCCAACTCTCAACCCTGTAAGTATAGTAGTACTCTATCCTCCCTTAGCTTCCGGCCGGTGATCAAGACTCCTCTTGGATGAACTGCTCGCGAGCAGTAGTTGTCAATCATTCGCCCGGTTGATCTCGACATTAACCTTACTATTACCCTCTGCCTGCGTGTAAGTTGTACTAACTCGATGGATTAATGGCGTGCAGCGGCAGAAGGCAGCCTTGGCGCAGCAGCTTGGCCTGCGTCCCCGCCAGGTGGAGGTGTGGTTCCAGAACAGGCGCGCCAGGTACGTACTCGTAGCGCACATGCGATATGTCGCCGTTGCACAGCTTTAATTTCGCACAGCTATAGCTAGCCGCTGTACATGCTATGCGTCTTGTGATGAACCTCTCTGTCTGATCAGTATGCACACTTGACTTTTCTCTGTTTTGTGCAGGACGAAGCTGAAGCAGACGGAGGTGGACTGCGAGTACCTGAAGCGTTGCTGCGAGACGCTGACGGAGGAGAACCGGCGGCTGCACAAGGAGGTGCAGGAGCTCCGCGCGCTCAAGCTCGTCTCGCCGCACCTCTACATGCACATGTCCCCGCCCACCACACTCACCATGTGCCCCTCCTGCGAGCGCGTCTCCTCCTCCTCGTCCAACGCCAACAACTCCACGGCCGCCGACCGCAAGACCGCCGTCGACGGCGCCGCCATCGTCTGCCACCGCCCGATCGCCGTCCGGCCGCAGCAGTCGTGACCAAGCCGATCGAGCCACTAGTACTCCTTAGTAGTAGCTGCTACACTAGCTAGCTAGCTGTTCACCCCGGCCGTCCGTACGTGTAAGCCAACAAAACAGTCTGCTCTGCCGCCGCATTTATTCGATCGTGCAAACGACGACTGTTTCCTCGTTAATCTTGTCTCTGTAGTACTAGTCTCTGTACCGGCCGCATGACGGCTCAGAGAGAGCGAGTATTATTGTTATTGACTAGTCACCCACAGTATTAGACTTGAAGATCATCGATCGAGCAGATTATAGTTGCCACTGTGTTGTTGATGGAGAGTTGTGTATGTCCCGGCCGGGAGGGCGTACGTGTAGGGAAGGAAGAGAAGGAATATTAGCAGCAGCAGCTGATGGTCCTGCAGTGGTGCGAGAAAGGGGGTGGCTGGATAGATATGGTGGGATACGGGTGTAGGGAGGGTGGGGCGCAACGGGATGGCACGGTGGTTTGCCCTGTCGACTTGCATCCAAGCGCGCCCGGCCCCCGGCTCGGCGCGCCGCGGTGATGATGACGGCCGGCCGCCCGGCGATAGATAGATGATGCACCAGGGCCGGCCAGACCAGCTGCAGAGAGGTCGCGGTCCATCGGTTTGCATTGGCTAGAGCTTGCTGGACTGGACAGCCGTGTCCCTGAAGCCTGATCATAGCTAGCGTTGTTAATTGACACGGATGATAGCCATGTTCCATCTCTCTAATCACTCTTGTGATGGTCTCGTGCTGTGCAGGCGGCTTAATTACATTAATTAATTTGATGGGCACTCACAGCTTAATCTAGCTAGCTAGCTTAATTAATAATGCAAACAAGGCTAGCTAACTAATCTGTGGTCCGAGAAATTGAAGCAAAAGTTTTTTTTTTTTTTTTGAGACCACGCCGAAGACGCGTTTTTCATTAAGCGGAGAGAGTTTTTGAAATACAATAGACGAGGGGACAGTAACACGTGGTTACCGAAGCCCTCCTAACAACAACTTCGCGCGCGGTTGTGATTACAAATAAACAATTACAACTAAAAGGCGAACACGCCGGAACCTACACCTCGTCCTCCAGCCCCTCTAGGTTCGGATCCATGGTCATTAGATCGAAACGTCCATTCAAAAGGATGCGGAGGCGCTCCTTCTCTTGTTCGGACCAGGTCGACGCGTCCCGAAGGCGGCCTTGAGTTGGTCCCCGGCCATCAACTCATCCTCGACATCAATGCCTAGCTTCCTCAAGAGCACGACTGAGCCTGCGCTCGGTGGCATCCGCCGCCGTGGCGCGGCAAACAAAGCGTGCGCTTACGCCGCTGGCGAGTCGGTAGGTACCGGCATCCCGGAGCGGCAAGAATCGTGGCCTCTCGAGGAGAGGTGTCTCCAACGGTAGGCAAATCGACGCCTCTAACTCCTCTGTCTTGTAGCATCGAAGGCCGCAAAGACCGGCGGGGCGTGAGGATACTGAGTTGCCATTAGTTGGAGAAGTCTGGCTGAACCACCAACGCGCCAACCGCACCGGCAGCAAGCGCCTCGCGAGGCGCGGCACGGTGAGGGCAACAAGCACGGGAGAAGGCCGAGCCGCCTCCCGAGCCACGAAGGTTCCTGCGCCACCTCCGATCCATCCGGGCACACGGAGGGCGAGACGGTCTTCGGTGAGCCGTTGGCGGCGAAGCGCGGCAAGGAGCTCAACGTAAAGATCGGGTCGAGGGGGGCGGCCAAAGCGATAGAGCCCATGGTCGCGCACATTGCCTCCGCCGGCGGGTCCAAGGCAGCCCGCCACGGGAGTACTGGCGACACCATGGCGACCTCGGCGCCGGGGCGGGAGAGGCGCGCGGGCTCGTCAAGCGCTTGGACGTCTTCGGCCCGGCCGAGCGCCTCGCCTTCGCGTAGAGGGCGTGGCGGTGGTGGCGGCGCGGCTCCGCCTAGCCGGGGTCCGTCGGCGATGGCGAGCGTTGTGGGCCGACGAGGGCGCAAGGTGCGGCCCGCCAAACGAACGCCCTCCACGGCGGTATCGGGGGAGGCCACTTTACGGCGTCGCTTGCGATCCGCGGCGCAAGGTGCGAAACTCCTTGCAGCGGAGGCATCGTGGGGGTAGCAAGCAGGTTGCAACCCGATGGGCGGTGGAGAGGCGGTTGAGGCACTTCCCCGCAATGCAGCCGGGAAGCGGCCGGGGGGCGGCGAAGCCGGCGGCGGCGGTTGGGGCGTGCGTCACGGCCACCATCACCGCCCGGCCCGGCCGGAGGCACGGCGTGGCGCCCGGCCGTCGGCGCCCGGGCGGAGACGCAGCGGCGAGCGGATCTCCGCGACGCGGCACCCTAAGCGCCGCGGGCGGGGATGCGTCCCTCCACGGGGACGGACAGGCGAGGAGCACAAGCTCGTAGCGCGAGCGCCCGGTGGCGAGACCCTATCGGCGACGCCACGCACCGGGTGGCGACGGCGGGGGGGTGGCAAGTCCGGCAGCGGCGGCGTCCGAACACGGACTGCGATCCCCCGCGGACAGCGTCGAGATAGGAAGACGGGTAGACCGGCGACCCCTCCACCTCGAGTCCCCGTCCGCCTAGCGGCGGGCCTTGGGCGCCCGGCGAGCCGACTCCGGGGTGAAAAGGGCGGGCGAGGGAGAGGGAGGACCGGCTGGGCGCCCGAGGGGTGGACAAAGCGGGCACGTCGGCGGCGGCACGGGCATGCCCCAGGCGAGTGGAGCATCGAGTCGTCGTCCACTTCCGGGACATCCTCGAAGAGGATCACCTCCTCCCTGCGCAGCAGCCGCACTCGGGCTGGCGACGGCCTCGCTCGGCGGCGGTGGGCACCGGGAGCACGGCGGCGGCCCGGACGGCGGAGCCAGCGGCGGGCGCCACGGAGGAGGCCGGGACGGAGCCGAAGGGAGCTCCCATCCTCCATGGTTGGCGTGAGGACAGCGCGGCCGCGACATCTTCCGGCGAGGATCTGACGAACTCCGGCGACTTCGGCAATGGCGGGGTTGAACACCATCGATCTCGATGGGGAAGAGAGAGGGGGGATTGCGACCCAACAGCGAGGAGCTCATGTGGAGGCCGCTGTGGATCTTGCGAGGATGGATGCGGCGGAGGTGTGGATGTTGTGGATCTGGGCGGATTTGGTGGTGGGGCGACGGGGGGAAGGGAGCGGCGCAGGGTCGGGGTCGGGAGGGTCCGCGTCGTCCATATGTTGCTAATGCTAATGTTAAACGACACGTTCGACCATACCTTACTCACTTACTGTACGTGTCCAACTTTCCCGTCATCTCAGCTCCGATCACTTTGATTTAATTGAAGCAAAAGTTGCTACTGGTTTCGATAGATGTTTGATTTGACTTAGGATTATCCCGTGGCTGGATCCAATTAGTACTGGAGATGGATAGCTGTAGGAGTATACGTGTGAACAGCAAGGCGGCACATTCTGGAGATTAGAAGCAGCAATCTGCCCCTGTCACTCTATCAGCGACGGATTTAATTTGGGTCCTGTCGATTGCGAGTCCTGGGAACCTAGAAACCGTATCTATGCTATTCGTGTTGGATAATTATTAGACAATTTTCATGACTAATTTCATAACTTAGGGCGAGAGGTTTTCAAGACCTACACGCCGCTGTACACAGGCATGGTCGGGATATAGATCGAGAGACTATGATGGCAACTTAGCAACTAAAAGAGGCGAGTCCTAACTCAAATAGATAATAGTATTTTTTTTTTTGCCGTAGCCGATGGGTTGGTTGTATGTAGAAAAACAACCCCGGACAATCTTGTATTGTGACCAATATATAACCCGGCTGATTAGGTTTTCCAACCCATATGCCGATGGGCAAATAAAAAAACATGAAACTAAAAAAAAGGCTACATGCCATAATTTAGTGGACTATTATGCAACAAAGTACCACGTGCTTAAGGTCAATGGGTCAGTATATGCTTATGTTTTTTTCCCTCTTCATCCATGCATGACTACTTAGAGAAATGGAAAGCACTTTTATACTTAAGCAAATCTTCCTCCACTTGAATACAGGGTCAGTATTTCAATCCATGTGACTAATTAACTAGTTAGTAGTTGACTAATTTTTAGTCCACAAGGATCCAAACCGGTTTATTATGGGTGCACTAATCTCTAGCTAAACCTCCAACTAGCTGCTAGTCCACTACGTTGCAAAACCAAGCAAATCATCGGCACTAATAAGGGCAACTAATCTTGAAAAAAGTTAGAAACCCTAGTCTTTGCGTGCAAGTAGACAAGGGGCATAAATATCTTTGCTTGCAAATCTATATGTTTATTCTAAGAAGTGAGTCGCACAGAACCATTTTTTGGCCAACAAACTGTTATCCAACTAACAACTAGTTTTAGTCCAAACTAACAACTAGTCTTAGTACGTGCAAACACGGCCAAAGCTTATTTATATCCATATACCAGGCAATGTTTTTAAACTTTTGTCTAAGACATATACCAAGGTTAAAGCCTCTAAAATAACTAATGGCCAATCTAAATGAGGCTAACCGCTAAATTCACTAGTACAGAAATGATTTTTATAGATGCCTCCATGGCACGACATCTTTTGAACTCCAACCGCTAAATTCACTAGTATAGAAATGAGGCTAACCTGCTATTATACTTGCTCTAAGGAGCCGGTGAAATTAGAAAAAAAAAATAATGGTTTCATCTGCTCCTACCCTCTCCGCCCTAAATAATTGCACCCTTAGAGAGTTAGAGTTATGTTTTAAAGGTAGTTCTATTAAGAAACCCGCCTCTAAAAACATGTCCATTTTAAGGGTGGTTCTTTAAGACAACCGCCGCATGAAAATACGATTTTTAGGGATAGTTGTCTTTAGAGAACCGACTCTAAAAGGCTTTGTAATGGCATTGTAGCGATTTGAAACCACCTCTGAAAAGTCATTTTAGCCGTCTCTAGAAAACTTTTCTATACTAATAAATGTACGTGAACACAAACCTTGATAGCAGGTACTCCATCCATACCTAAAAAGTTTGACGTTTAGGACAAATGACACGGTCTCCAAAACACAACTTTGACATCTTGTTATTATAAAAGTATTTATCGAAGAGTGATTTACGTATACTTTTGTGAAAGTATTTTTCAAGACAAATCTATTTATATATGTTTCATATTTGTAAACTCAACAACGTAAAAGTTATTGATAATTTATACTCTCAATATTTGACCTAAAGCTAGCCGTTTGGGTATGGAGGGAATACCTCGTTAACTTTGCTCCGCCCAAGTGATCGATCAAGACGCGGCATAAAAATCGTAGGTTTGAAGGGTGTACACGAAGACGAATCCCTGCAGGGAATAACTAATCCAAAACCATAATAAGCGCACGCATGTCACATTGACACCGATCTCTCATCTCCTATACTAGATAGCCGCAGCAGTCTACGTCGTCGCCTCTCAATTCGCAGCATTTTCGCCACTTTATTCGGTGCCCTGTACCACAGCACGGAATTGAGATATGGGCAAGAACGACGACCACTCTAACGTAGTATAGGAGTTTGTCCCCAACGTGCGTGAATATTCTGCACTCAAACAAAACAATGCGCGCGGGCGCGGCAGGTTTCTTTGGTCGGGAGATATATGTCAGCTTCCACTCGATCCACAGCGGCAGCAGCCAGCTGGTAGGTAGCAGTAGGCAGATAGCCTCATAGCCTGAGCTTTTCAGGACAAAAATACACAGATTCAGGCACCCAGGGACGATGAATCGAATCGCGAATGCCAGGGCTTAATTTTGGTGCTCACACGCCCACCGTAACTTCTGGAGCAAAAGCTGGGGTTCGTTTCTCTCTGCTGAAGCCTGAACCCCATCCAAGTTGCATCATCTTGCATGCTAATCTAAGCTTGGAGGATAGTATATATAAATAAATAAATATATTGATTGTTATTAGCCCGTCTGCGTCTGCCCGTGCCGTGTGTTATGACCACCCCACACTCATTGGCACTCCGCCGCGGCCCGGCTTTTGCGAGATTGGCTAGCACAATGATTCGCAGGAGACAGGGTCCTCACATGGTTGGTCGTGCTACTGTCTCTGCACTGCTTCTCTGCTGGAGCCCAAATCAAATTAAATCAACGAGCAATCACAGGTCAAAACTAGATGACTACTCCGTACTACAGAACCTGCAGACAGAATGAGTTCTTTGGACCGGCCGGGACCGGTTTATTTATAGGTAGGTAGTAACTGTCATTTGGAAATGTATAATTGTACATTTCAGGAGCACATAAAAGGGTCGCTGTGTCAATAGACTCAATACTAGTGTTCATGCTAGTACTTCTGAGTTTGCCAGGCTGTTTTCTACTCTTTTGCCAGTTGCCACTGCTTATGGGCCAAAGGATGGTAGGCCCAATTTTCGGACAGAAAGATGACAACAGGCCCAAATGAAATTTCTAAAGAAAAAACTAGGCCCAAAGGTAAAGCAAAATCCAACACTGTTATATGTACTCTAGAGCTTACGACGAATCTCAGCTCAGGCATGCTGCACATCTATATGCTGCATCATTTTCTAAAAAAAAAAAAAAAAAAATCTATATGCTGCATCTTCTGTTTAAAAAAGAAAAACCAAAAAACCTTTACAAATACTACTACTACTGTGGTAATCACCAGTAGACAGGGAAACCGGGATCAACTTCTCGCGCCCAACACTCAAGGCCGCCGGCTATAGCACTGGCGTAAAGGGAACCCGTTCTCCCGGAGGATGCCGACGGCCACGGCGGAGTCATCGCCACTCTGGCAGACGAAGTACAGAGGGCGGTGCCTGCCGTGCGATACGTCCGCCACCTCGCTCAGGGCGTCCCTGAGCCGGGGAAGCCTATCCTGCAGCTCGCGCAGCGGGATGTTCACGGAGTTGGCGATGGAGGCGATCTGGAAGTGGTGCACCGGCCGCACGTCCAGCAGCAGGTGAGCCCTGCCGCTGTCGAGCACCCTCTTGTATTCTCTGCAGGTGGTCCGGGCGTTCTTTGGGAGTAGGGTCTGGATTGCCGTCGGCTGCATTGTAGTAGTTTTACATACATGTCAGGTTACAAATTTGTCAAACTGTATCTGATAGTGGCTCAATCCATGATAATGCTAGGTACACTTCATACATAGATTGTGTAGTTTCTAAAGGTATGAATTTTGTGTTTTCACCCTTAAAATGAAAGTGGCCATTATATAGCTAATTTCTATTTAAGTAATTATAAAGAAAATGTAGTTTAGTTACCTTGCTAGACTTTGTAGACTGCGCGAAGCTATCGTAATCAAACATAACAAAATTGTCTTGAGTCAAATTAAAATCATCTCCACAAGCTGTGCAAGTTGATGACCTTTGATGAATCTTATTAACCTGCAGAACAATAATGTACAACAGTACATGAGCTTTATGAGTCAAACAGCAATTGTAGTTCACGCTAAATTAGGATGAGACATGATTTATGAACTGTAGGGACATACAGTCTTAAAACGGGAGGATAATGCATCAAAGAGTAGCATTCTTCCACAAAGAGGTTCACCAACACGAGTCGCAACCTTTATTGTTTCAAGAGCTTGTAGGGAGCCAATCACTCCAGGAACTGAACAATACAAGGGCAGTTAGTAGATCATTCATAGACAATTTGGTTCTTATCGAATAATAATGGTGAAAACATGATATGGTCATATAAATGTTTTTTCAGAAAAGGATGGTCATATAAATTTATTCAACGCATATCATTTAAAGGATGTATTTCACACATCAGCGTCTTTAAGCAACTCTCAGCAAAATGGGATCAACAGATATCAATTAACAGAGTACAGTGCAGTTCAATATGCATGGATGCTTGCCAAACTATTGAATCACCTAAATTATACTCCCTTCATTCCAAATTATAAATCGTTTAGGCTTTTCTATATTCATAAGTTTTACTATGTAGCTAAATATTGTGTATATCTAAATAGATAGCAAAAGTTATGTAACTAGAAAAGCTAAACCGACTTTACATTAAGAATGGAGGGAGTAGCCTTTAAATAATGTCCTAATTAATTTCTCACTCAGTTTGGTTTGGGTTAGTAATATCTTGGAATTATTGGGTATTATAGAGAATTTTATAACTTACCAACCCCAAGAGTGCAATTAGTAGAACTACTCTGGCCGGCTGTTGGGTTTGGAAAATGACACCGGTAACAAGGACTTCCATTATGGTTATAAACCGCCAACTGTTAAAAAGTTTAAAGAGTGTCAACATTAACTTCTTAAGGTTAAATTTAAGCCATTTTGAGACAACAAGAATTACATGTCCTTCTAGACCACTTGTTGAACCGGATATGAGAGGCTGAAGAGTAGGTGGTAATAAATCAGCAAACAACAAGTGAAAAAACACTTTGAGAAAAGATTAACATTGATAAAGATTTGGTTGCTAAAATTAACAAACAGGACCATTGAACTTCGCCAAATTGTAAATTGTCAAGGTTGGTTGGTGGAAAAGGCGGGTTTCAATTTTAAGGTAATATATGTGCCAACAAAAGTACAATATACTATTAGTTACCTTGTGGAGAAGGACACAACAATCACTAAGCATGTACCGACTAGCAACGCTGTTTGTTGCATCAACAACTATGTCATATCTGAGATCATTTAGTATCGAAAACAGGCTTATAGTAATAACCAAGACGAAAAAAAAAACTAAATTCTTCTTTCACATTCTCAAGGATACTGCCTCACAACATCCAAAGCATTCTTTGATTTCAGTTTGAGATGATGCTCCAACACGTTGACAGATGAGTTAATCCTGATTTAGAGAAAAAAAATCCGAGTCATTGATCATCATCACATATATAAGAGGTCGATCTGAGATATAGTACAGCGAATAAAAGATAGCTTGCATGGTAGACTCTCTCAGAAAGTCAGAATACTAGAGTATACTTACGCCCGGCAAGCAGCTGCTGCAGATTTCACCTTAGGTTGCCCAACATATGCTTCTAAGTGTATGACCTGAAAAGGAAGGCAAACAGAGACAAAGAATCTAAGCAGAAAAAAAAAAAGTATGGCGCTTATTTTTTGCTTATAAGAAAACAAATGGTGTGGGAATTGTCAAACAATTTATTGCCTTTCACTTCAAAACAATTTATTGTCTTTTTTGACTAGTCTGAATTCCACGACTATGTACCGGTGGCTGGGGGCAATGTACATGGCAACTACACGGCATAGACGAAGTATAGTGCATCGATCTCAGGTAGTTACCTGACGATGGAGGTCGCCAAGTTCAACGCTGTCTCCATCAACAATGCCTAGAGAACCTAATAAAACAGATAACATCAAATTAGCAATAATAGGAAAAAAGAGTCAGCAAAACTAGTATGAGGGAAAATTTACTAATATAGTAGAAAATAAATTAATTTTATTAGTTACCAACTCCACAGGCAGCCAGGTACAATGCTACGGCCGAGCCCAAGCCTCCGGCTCCGACCACTAGAACTGATGACCGTGACAGTCTCCGTTGCCCCTGCCATCCATGCATTTCGTTTGTTGAGAAAAAAAAAAAGAAGAAGAAGAAAACCCATTTTCCTACGCTTTGACCACGATCGACCTCGGAAAGATCGAGCAAGCTAGCTAGGAAAATTACAGGTACCAACCTTTCACGCCGAAGTCGGGGAGGAGGAGGTGTCGGCTGTAGCGTCTAACCATGTCGGGGCTCAGGCCGCCGCCGGCGGCGTGCAAGCCCATGGCGTCGAGCTTGGTGGACAAGCTGGGAGGAAGCGTGGTCGGCGCGGCGGCGCCGACGCGGAGCTGGGACTCGAAGAAGCGGATGCGGCTGTCCAGCTCGTCCGCTGCGCGCGCAGGCTCTCGATCTCTCGCATGATCGCCTCCGTCCTCCCGCCGCCGATGACGCCCATTGCCGTTGCCACGCTCCGTACGTCGTCGTCGTTGCTACTTAACTTGCTACTAGGCTCAGCTCGCCGGCCTATCGATCCACGTACGTGTATAGCAGCACGAAGGTAGCAATACGAGAGAGCAGCAGATGTGGTGGTTTTATAGAGCTCGTAGTCGTAGGTATGCCTCGTCAAAGTCCTCAAGTGTCATTGTCGAGTGTGGAGTCGAAGAGTGGCGCCCGCGTTTGCGAGGAACACGATTTTTTAGTTGACTCCGTCAGGCAACTGCGTACTTGGAAACATGATGAATCTTAACTTCAACGGCTAATCAACAGTCGAGAACCAGGAGAATTGACTTCGTGTTCACTACGTACAGGTAGTACTTACTTAAGGTAGTATCTCCTGTGTCTACCGGTGCAGTGACATCAGTCCAATGGGCCACTTCAACGGTAAGAACAGTCAACGAACGACGAAGTAATAGTAACATATAAAAGTAAACGAATGCCGCTGGCATCCAGCGCGTGGCCTATGAATTAATTTCACTATGATCCATGAACAAGAGTTTTTTTTTTAGCTACTATTGTTTAAAAACTATTCCTACGTTTAAATTGTAGTTCACTTTGGCTTTTCTAGATACATGAATTTTCTTTATGCACCTTAGTTATACACAATGTCTAGATACATAGTAAAATAAATGAATCTAAAAAGTCAAAATGAACTATAATTTGGAACGGAGGGAGTATCGCTTAGTCTCTTAATAAAAAATACTTATATTAAATTGTATGTTTTCTTTTTGTTTCTTTCCTAACGCAATTGCCTAATTATTATTATGATAAACTTATAAATTGCTGATCTGCTTTTTTGTTTCATACCGTAGTTTTTCTCCATTTGAATAGCACCTCGTTGTATACCTACAAAATGTATTTAGTTGAAATTTCATATCTTATGACGAATTAAATCTAAATTATAATTTTTCAAATATTAGTATCAACTCATTGGTTGCTATAAATTTTCTAATAATCCTCAAGTTAAGTTTGAGCTCCTGTGTTTATTATTGCATATTTTATTTACACTGCATTTTTACTTTATTAAAATAAGAGCCTTAGATCATAAACTACACTCGGATAAGTAGAACATGGCATTAAACAGTTAAAAGCCTGCACCATACTCCCTCTGTCTCATGGAGTTAAATTCGTTTTTGACTTTTGAACTTCATGTTTGACCATCCGTCTTATTCAAAATATTTATGCAAATCATAAAATAAATTAATCAATATTCAAGTATTTTCATTGATAAAATAAGTCGTAACAAAATAAATTATATTTGTACAAAAAATTTGAATAAGGCGAAGCATCAAATAAGATGGCACGGAATCGAGTGACAAACTCGGTGTGGGGACGGAGGGAGTAGGTCCATGTAGCTTAAGATCAGTGACAGACCTTAAAAAGGAGATCTTGGGTAGCAATGCTAACCATTCATCAGAAAGAGAAAAACAAGAATAATTCTGGCCCAGTACAGATCGTAGAGATGTACTCCCTCCAATTCCACAATACTTGCAATTCTTTGACTCATATAAAGCGTGTTTTGACCTCTCGTCTTATTCAACTTTTTTTTAATAAATATTACCACTTTTGTTATGACTTATTACATCACTAAAGATATTATAATGACGTTTTGTTTGTTTTATAATTTACATAAAAATTTTGAATAAGACGGCGGTCAAACACAGTTTATATGAGTCAAAAAACAAAGTATTGTAGAACGAGGGTTTTTTGAGGAAAAGAAAAGATAAACATGCCAATACTAAGGCCCCTTTGGATTGAAGGGTAGGCAAAGGGTAGGAAAAGGAGAATCACAGGAATGAAGTGCCGCACTTCTCCAGTCCTGTGGAATCAGAAACATAGGAATATAAACTTGGGGGTGTTTAGTTGGTGAAATATATTGGGTTCGGGATGCTTTGTAGCACTTTTCGTTTTGTATTTGGTAATTATTGTTCCATTATAGACTAACTAGGCTCAAAAGATTCGTCTCGTACTTTTCAGCTAAATTATGTAATTAGTTTTTTATTTAACTATATTTAATACTTCATAAATGCGTTAATAGATTCGATGTGGCGGGCGTAGAAGAGCTTTTTGGGTTGTTGCATGGCAAGTGAACACCCCGGAAGCCCTTTGGCAACAGCTCAGGAAAATCAAAGGATTGTACAGGACGTGCTGCTCTCAATTTGAATTCAACTGGCCCGTTCTGTTGCTTGGCCCATTATCATGCGCGGCCCAGAGCCAAAAGGCCTTAGGGCAAGCAGCGGGCAAGCAGCCTAGCAGAGCAGTGACGCACTCCCAGCCCCAGCCTCCAATCGCGGCAGCTCCGTCCCGCGCCGCGCCGCTCGCCCGCTCCGCCGGCCGCCGCTCGAGTCTTCCATAGCTCCACGCCGGCGCCACGCGGGATCCGCTTGAAGAAATTCTAGCCCATTTCATGCAATAAAAAAAAAAAGAATTCTGGCCCAGTTCAGATCGTGGCCTGTTACTGCCGCTTCTGCTCCACCACGACCAGTCAACCACACCTGGAGTGGAAGGGTAGGGGCGGCAGCGTCAAACTGGTGAAATGGCGTCGAATATTACTGCCCCCTTTGATTACTCCAGTAGCTTGAACATTCTTCTTCAACCTCCCGGAGAAAAATTATGCAGAACAAGGAAACGCATAGAATCTCCTCCTTCCGGGGGGTGGTAAAGGATCGGATAGCTGCAGAATTAAGCAAAGGATAACCCATGCATCCATGCATTCTCAGAAAAAGCCTGGAGCCTGGAGGTACCACCTTTTCCCGTTCCCCGAAAATCTACACACCTCTTCAGAAAAGCCGGCGTTCACATCTCAGGTTGAGGCGAAGGCGAATCACGTCGCAGCAGCAAATCGGATCGGATCGGATCGGATCTATCTAGGGACTTGTGTAGTCGGCTTCAAAATCAACACGGCCGTACAGAGCATCCAACTATGCATATCCTCCTGTGCCAGCATGCAGCAGCTACTACGAAAGAATGTCAAGGAGCTAGCTTCAACAGAACACGCGCGTATCACTCACCACGTACCCTACCTAGCCTAGTCCCTAGGTCGGTCCCTAGCTTTTGTGATTCTGGAGCTCGCCGGATCAAGGATTTCAAGGCCTTGTTTAGATGGCTAAAATTTAGAACCAGGATGTCACATCGCATAATCGTAAAGACGTTTCGTTTGTTAGTGGTAAATATCATCCTATCATGGAATAACTAGACTCAAAAAGAAACCGTCTCGCAATGTACATCTAAACTGTGTAATTAGTTTTTTTTTTTATCTACATTTAATACTCCAAATATATGTCTTTTTTGGTATATTTAATGTGATGTGATGGAGAAAGTGAGAAAAAGGCTAAACAAGGCCTGTCCTGAAGTGTGGACTCGCTTCTTTCCTGTTTCGGCACTTGAGGATCATATCAAGATGGTCTGCATGTTCGCCCGTTACTAGAAACGTCTACGGGAGATGATGGTCGGAATAATCCTCCAAGCATGAGTAGCAGAGTAGGAGTAGCAATCACCGATCGATCGAGCGTGTGAGCCCCATTGTCTGACCTTGGCAAATGGCGACGCCGCCCGCCCTTGTGCCGTGTGTGCTCCGGCAATCATCATGGATGCACCGGCAGGCGGCTCCACCATCTCTGCGTGTCTAGGCTACACGATAGAGCGTACTAATAATTAGTCTATGTGACCATACAGTGCGTGCAGTTCTAGAGGTTACTACCAGTACGATGCCAAGTCCCAAGTGCCCAAGAGGCCGGTCCTTTTCCTCGAATTTATTTCGCCATTTTGATCTAGCACATTCCTGCGGTTTCCATCCACAGCGGTTAATCACCCGGGAGCCGGCCCGAGGAGGCCTACGACTGTCAGATTTAAAATGACAGTGGCCCGCCTCCCTTTCTCTCGTTCTGCACTTCTGCTCTCGATCGGCCGCGATCAAATTCTCAAATTCTTTCCTTCCCTTTCGTTACATGCATGCTTGATGCTTCACGACCAAGTCTCGTAGCTTAATTCCTTCCTCTCCCCGTCCGAAAGCCAAGGATCTATCATCGCTCCAAACCAAGCTTCCCAATCCTAATTCCAACGCCACCGCATCGCACCGAGACCCGTCGCAACAAAACGTACACACAGCCTCGGGATCGACAACGCAACGCAACGCAAGAGGCGCGCGCGCGTCCGCAATGGCGGAGGCGGCGGCGGACACCGCTCCCGCGCAGCAGCAGCCTGCTACGACGACGACAACGGCCAGCGGCGACGTCTCCGCGTCCGCGTGGCTGCAGCAGGTGCTGGCGCTGCTGTTCCCGTCAACCTGGCCGCGAAGGCGGCGCTGTTCGCGCTCGTGCTGGCGCTGCTGCCGCTGCTACCGGCGTCGGGATCGGGGTCGGGGCAGCAGGCGGCGCCCAGGATCTGGGAGCTGCCGCACCTGCTCCTGCTCGGCATCATCATCTCCTACGGCGTCTTCGGCCAGAAGAACAACGCCGACGCGGCCGAGCTCGCCGACGCCGCCAACAAGCTGCAGCTGCCCGTCGTCGATGACGAGGCGGCGATGGAGGCCTACGTCTCGCAGATGATGCAGGGATCACCGCTGGTCTTCAAGGAAAACGACGATGATGGTGGCGCCGCCAGCTGTAAGGATGATGGCGGCGTCCAGCAGGCGTGGAGCTCTCAGTACCTTCCAGACGACCCGCTCGTGGTCGTCGCCGACACTTCAGCGCCAGGGGCAGGGACGACCATCAACGGTGGCGACGCCGTCATCACTGACGCACCACTCCTCCTGCCCGTCAGGAAGCTGAAGCCAGCGGCGGTCGAGGAGTCGGCTCCGGCGGCGACAGCAGCAGGAGATATGAATATGATGAGCGACGGCAGCGGCATTGAGGAGGAGGAAGAAGAGCTACCCTAGCTCCCAAGGCGGGAACAGGATACGACGTCTTGCGCGAGCACGCCATCCCTTCGCCGTGCTCTGTCCTCGACGCCGACCTGACCCTGTCGCCGTCCTCGCCGCCTCTGCTCCCGCCTCCCCCTCCTCCGCCGCCGCCGTTCCTCAGCCGCGGGCGAGGCGGCAGCCTCCTGAAGGCCAAGGCGAGGAGCTTCAACGAATTCGCAGCACTCAGTAGCAACCGGCGGAGCCCGAACGGGAGTTTGGTGGGCTCCGCGGGAAGCAAGCAGCCGTTCCGGTCCAGATCCGCGGTGCAAACGACGACGAGGGCGGCGCCTTCGGCCGCCGCTACGATCCTGTGGTGCCCATCGACGACGAAGCAGACGACGACGAGACATTGTCGTTGGGTGAGATGGTTGCTCCGTCGGACAGCTCGTTCAGCAGTGATCTCGATGATGAGACCATCAAGGAGGAAAACAGCTGCGAAGATGCTGAAGACGACGGTAACTCGTGCGACGAGGAGCTGTTTGAGCTGGCGCTGAGGCCGGGACCGGAGGGGAGACGGAGACGGAGGTGGAGGACGAGGTGGACAGGAAGGCCGACGAGTTCATAGCCAAGTTCAGGGAGCAGATTAGGATGCAGAGGGTCGAGCCGGCCAGGAGATGACCCACCCAACACGTCACACGTACGCCCGATCAAGTGTTTACAGGAACAGGCAGAGAGAAAGGCTCACAGTCAGCCTGACTTTTACCTTTGTTGTTTCTTTCATTTTGAGTGTTGTAATGTAATTACTGCCTTAACAGCGGTGTAAATTACAGCGTAGAGCCGGGGCTTATGGTTTACTTCTATCTCATTTGGACTATCCTTGTTCGTTAATCCTTACTACTAGTACCCATCTGTTGTTGAGTTTTGACTTTTGGCCTTCCGTGTAGTCTGAATTTGGAGACCTTTCTTGTGGCTAAAATTTGGATAGTTTCAAAAATACGCAAAAATCGGCTTTCCGATTGGTCTATTACGCTGATTGCATCATTCTGCTGCTGGAATAGATTTCAGTTTGTTGTACAAAAAAAAGACTTTGTTGAAAATTAGAGAGCTCAATTTTTGTAATAAAAAGAAAAAAAAAAAGAAAATTGGAGAGCTCAAATGGACTTCCCTTCAACACGAAGCAAATTGTAGGCCCAGGCTGTAGCGACATGGATCCAGACATACCGCTGAGCATTTGGGCTGGGCCCAATATTGCAAGCGCAGTTGCAGCCCACCGAGAGTTGTTCGGTTCTCCCAGTCCCACCACGCTGCCAGACAGCTCGCCCGGCACGCCGGCAACGCCCACGGACCGCGCACGCTGTTGCATGCGGATCGAACGGGTCGGTCTTCCCTTCCGCGCGGTAGCCGCGGCCGAAAGAAAAGAAAAAAAAAAAGTCTAAATCACACCCTCAACTATGGTGGATGGATTACGTAACCCCTCATTTGAAGCGGTCATCAACCCCGAGCTTTTCTAAAACCGATCGAATTACCCCTAAAGCAGTTTTTGAAAAATCATAATAAATCATAGAAAAATCATAAAATAGAAAATCTAATCGTGTTAGACTCTAGATGAGTAGATCTACACAATGAATATATAATATGATAAGCTTTAGTATATTTTTTACAGCTATGAAGAAAAACATAGATCTAAAGCTACAGACAAAAAAAAAATGAACTAAAGCATATCACATTATATGTTCATTGTGTAGATTTACTCATCTAGTGTCCAACACAATTCGATTTTTCATTTTATGATTTTTTATAATTTCTTATGATTTTTCAAAACCGCTTTTGCGATTCAATCGGTTTTGAAAAGTTCGGCGGATGATAAAACCGTTTTTAAAGGTTAGTGGTTATGTAATCCCGTGGGGTGTGATTTAGGCTTTTTCAGAAAAAAAGGCGCGTCCGACGCGACGACAACGAGCTTGACCGTCCGGGCGGGAGGGACGACGGCACAGTGTCAGTGTCAGTATGCCGGCCATCCGTTGACCGGCGACACGGCTCAAGCAAGCAAGCGCCGCCACGCGGCTTGTGTGTGTCGGTGTTGTCCTGGAGGCACGTGCTCGCCAGTACGCCGTACACATCGTTCGTCGCTGTATACGTAGAGTACGTGAGTACTGGCCGTCGGCTACGGTTGGTTGGCGCTTCACACCATTCGTTAGGTACGGATTATACAAGTTTTTCAGTTGTTTTTATCTATCTATAGAGTAAAAAAAGACAGAGAGTATGTATGTAGTATCAAAAACAAGGACCTGCTTGGTTTTATACGATACGACAAGAAGAAGAATCATTCTCATTCGTTCACGAGTTGAACCGAGCAACAGCAAAATCAAGTGAAGATACGTTTTCTCAACGGAACAAAGGATTTTCTATCCTAAATCGTAGCTTTTCTGCACGGCATCGTTTTGATCTTCGGGGACGACACACACAGGCAGCTTTACACTTCACTAATGGCAACCAAAAATTAGAGAACGGCGTAAAAAAGTCAATGCCAGTTGCTATCACACGGCGGCCTACGAGGGGCGGATGCAATGCTTGGATCCCTATCATCTGAAATATACTTTACAACATCTCCAGCAGTGTCTTAAAAAAATACCGCCTCTATTCTAAATTGTAGGTCGTTTTGACTTTTCTAGATATTTTTTTGTTATGCATCTAGGCATAGTTTATAACTAGGTGCATGCAGAAAAACAATGTATCTAGAAGAGCCAAAATGAAGCTGTAATTAGGAATAGAAGGAGTATTCTCAAACATCATAATGAAAGATATAAAAAAAACCCTACAACTTCAACGCTTCTCCGAGTTTGAATTCTAAAAAACTTCAGTTATACCCAAGCATGTTAGGAAAAAAACCAAGTAAGTTTTTGGTAAGAAAATAAGTCTATATGTATGATGCGTGGACATGATGCTAAGAAAAAAATATGGTGTGTCATAGTTACAACAGCGAAGAAAAAATATGGTGTCATAGGCTTCGGGATTTAAGGGATTTCTACAGTTGCGATCTTAAACGGGGCTTGCGGAGATCTTTTCGCGTCCACCGTTATGGGTGGCAATAGAGGTGGCGACACACTAATAAAACCGATGGGAGGTAGTGGGAGTGGCGCTGCAGTGTTGTTGGCGACAAGAGATCATACAGACTACTGAGAAAGAGAAGATAACTCCAATTAAGTGAGAGTAGTGGTGGAGGATGTCATGAACAGTGGAGCCGGGGGCTGGCAGGGGCCATGGCCCCCACCCCCTAAGATTTTCAAGCAAATTTTTTACTAGTATAAGTCTATGGTTTTGTTTATATTAAGATGAAGAATATAACAACATTCTTGTCACATATACTTTTTAATATCTTCTAGATACTTAAATCATACAAAATATGATTAGATAATATTACAAAGTACATTAGAAGGACTGAAACAAGGATATTAAAGTTTATGAAATCATCTCGGATGTCTTTCTTGTTAAAGGGTTATTGTCTACCAAAAAAAAAATAGTGTCTTTGATGCAAGTGTATATATAAAAAAAACACAGTATTCGTGTCATGTTGATAAATTAATAGTCACCATGAAATATCTAACGTAACTTCGTTGTGCTCATTTTTTATAAGTTGGATTTGCTCGGCCCCCTTATGAATAATTCCTAGCTCCGCCACTGGTCATGAAGACGGCGCCAACTTCGTCAGAGCCGGACAAGGTGAGGCGACGCCAAAGAGTCATAGGAGAACAAAGGGATTGGGGGTAAGGGTTAACCTCCACATGTGGATGTCTCCATGGTCCATACGGAGTACATGGTAAGGCTTTTAGGTTTTGTTTGGGTACACTCATATATCTACACAAGCTCTACGATTCAACTCACTAAGGTTCTGTGTCATAGGTCACCTGAAAAAAGTGGGAACTTGTTCTATCTCCATAAATTTAATTATATTACTATCGTAAAACTTTGATCCTATGTTTTTTCTTCGATATTGTGTCATATATTTACTAAGTTGGTGCTTTATTTAATTCTGGTAAAATTATCTCATGCACCACTGAGACTGGACTTTGTAACGCCAAAAACATTTCATCGTCGCCTCCAAATCCTTTTCCTTTCTCACTGACAGTCATGGTCACCGGGTCAGACCACATTCTCATTTTTCACACACAACTTTCCTCTCTCAAATAAAGAAAGAGCCTTCCTGAAACGAAAGGAATCAATCCCCCAGGCTATAGCCTGTCTAGTAGCCTTCTACCCCATCCCAACGGCAAGAATAGCGAGCAGAGCGGTGAGGAAAGCAGAAGCAGAGCAGAGCAGAGCAGCCCCAAAGCAGCACGCTCAAGCAAACTCTCTCAAATTCCAAACCCTACCACCACACCCCCATTTCCCTACTTTTTCCCATTGCCCATTTACCCCAGCAAGAAAGAGCAACCAAGCACGCCGCGGCGGCCCGTGCTTCCTCCGATCTAGAGCGCACCCAAGTCGCAATGCGCAAGGCGCTCGTCAACGCCGTCCTCTTCCCGGCTCTCGCCGTGGTCGTCGCTCTAGCCATCTTCTACTTCGTCCGCCGCTGCCGCCGCCGCCGCCGGGGTCGCGGCCGCTCGGTACTGCCCTCCCACGGCGGCGCTAGGGCGGACCGGTTCCAGGCGGCGGCCGGCGGCGCCTCGGGCGGCGGCTACGTCGCCGGCGGGGAGGAGGCGCTGCTGCGGTTCCCGGGAGGCGAGGCGCTCACGGTGCCCGCGATCCTCGAGGCGCCCGGGGAGGTGGTGGCCAAGTCCTCGCACAGCACGCTGTACCGCGCCGGGCTCAGCGCCGGGGAGGCCGTGGCGCTGCTCCGGTTCGTGCGCCCGGCCTGCGCCGCGCCCGCCGACGAGGCCGCGACCGCCGCGGGTGCTCGGCGCCGCGCGCCACCCCAACCTCGTGCCGATCCGCGCGCTCTACGTCGGACCCCGCGGGGAGAAGCTGCTCGTGCACCCGTTCTACGCCGCCGGCTCGCTGCGCCGCTTCCTGCAAGGTCTGTTTCGCTTCACGGCATTTGCTTTCGGCCCAAGCCACTAGTAGTAGCTTCGAGTAAGCCTAATCATGCGAAATGATTTTTTGGCTCTCAAGTGTCGGTAAGAATAAGGCTTCCTGGTTCAGGTTCCATTGCTTGGATTTACTGCAGAACTTGAAATTTATCTCAGATTTAGATGATTAGCTACATTTCGTCATCCCATGCTCGCAGGCTGCGGTAAAAGCGTCGCAGGCAATGATGCTTCGCGGATTGTTACAGCCTTGCAGGGTGGTTTTTGTTACTTTTAGCCATGTGTCTTCACTGTTAAGCTTTATGCTCTTGTCCTTGGCTACACAAAGGGACAGTTCATAAAGTGCTTAGTAAAATTTTCGTGGTTGGTTGTTATCTGCTCCACAGAGCTTCTTCTTGTTGTTGTTGCGTAAGATCTTGGGTTTACATGTGACAAGCTTTCAATAGTATAACGCTTTCAAGCTTTTAATTGTTGCCTTTACAATTTGGGTGATGCAAGTCCTCTATCAAATCAAGGCTTTGGCCTTTGGGGAAAGCCAATTTTTTTTCAGATGGGCATGGTGGTTGTTTTATTATCAGACAGAGAAATGCATCTTTAGCGGTTTCCCTGACTTATTCTGGGCTTTATGTTGGTGGAGTGGTGGCACTTCTGAACTGTTAGTGGTTTCCTGCATCTATCAGCTCTCGTTTTCAGGGAGTTGTTGGATCACAGTCTTTCATTAAAATATAGTATAACTTTGAGCCATCAATTAGTATCGTAGAGAAAGACATACATAATACTCGTAGTTTTTATTGCTTGCATGCACAAAACAACTTGTGCTGTTTGGTTGCAATGAACTTTTGGGCCATTTGCGTTTCAGAATATCAACGGCTTGAAAAGGACAGTTTTTTGGATATAAAGGAATTTCACCCATTACTAACAAGCTAGACTCAGTCAGTCTTGAAATATCAACATTTTCCTCATGTTTTTCCTTTTTCTTTGCAAGTTCTCATCCTTATCTATTCTTCTGACCTGCAGAGGGAATCAATGATTCACAGAGATGGGAGATAATTTGCAAGCTGTCTATCGGCATTGTCAAAGGACTGGACCACCTTCACACAGCATCGCAGAAACCAATCATTCACGGCAATCTCAAAACAAATAACATTATGCTTGACGCTGATTTCCAGCCAAGGATATCAGACTTTGGCCTCTACCTTCTGCTGAACGCCGCTGCTGCTCAAGAGATGCTTGAGACATCTGCAATGCAGGGTTATAAAGCTCCAGAGCTGATCAAGATGAGGGATGCCACCAGGGAGAGTGACATCTACAGTCTGGGAGTGATTATGCTCGAGATGCTTGCTCAGAAGGAGGTCGCAAATGATAAGTCACCAAATGCGCGCGACATCCATTTGCCGGCCTCTTTCAAAGATCTGGTTCTCGAGAGGAAGATATCAGCAGCTTTCAGTTCCGAGCTCATCAAACAGAGCAAGAATTCTGGGAAGGAGGACAATCTAAACGCCTACTTCGAATTGGCAACGGCTTGCTGTAATCCATCACCGTCATTGAGACCAGATACAAAGAAAATACTAAAAAGGCTTGAAGACATTGCAAGATAATAATAGATGCGTGTGGCGGTGAGGCTCCAATCCTGTTTAGAAAGTGTGGTGTTTGCAGAGATTGTATTGGGCCATCTGAAGAATGATCGTAACGTAAACTAGGAGCCACAAGCATGTATAGAAAAGTATACTTTCCACGTAACTGCATAGGAACTCATCAGAGAACAAAATGTGTGCGCTTACGACGTGGAAATCTATAAAATTTTCTTCAACTGCATTTGTCTTTCCTGAGTATTTTTTTTGTTAATTGCCATATGTCTTGCCTGAAGACAACAGTTTGCGATTTCAGTTTCCACTTCCAGTCATCAGAGAAACTAGTACTCCTATGCTGATCTGTTGAGTGAACTGGTGATGGAATTTTGTCCACAAGGCCTGACCAAGAAACCGACTGTGTACTCTATTGCAAGCCCTAGTGACAGCAATGATGCACACTCGTACCGTACTGTACTGAAGAGGAGGATTGGTCAAAAGATGCCCATGCCATGCCTCTATATGCCTAGTGTTTGTTGGTCTCTCTCTCGATTCCTTGTCATCAACAATCCTTCAATCTTAACACAAGAAACATGAGTGAGCAATGAAGTACGCCGGCTCTTTTGGAGGCACCGGCTAGTGACATCCTTTCAGCGTCTCTTTAGTGTTGGCCTCGAAACTTCATTGCTCTGCGGTCCCAGGCATGTCGACATCCCTAGCACGGCTATATGCAGTGTCAATTGTAACCCTATTGTTCCAAAATTGACCGAGCCATCGATTTTTAACCTGGAAGAAGCACAAGACTGCACCCTTTTAAAACTAGTATCAATTCCAAGACACTGTCACTGCTACTTTCGCAAGAAAGCTTGGATAATTTCAGTTGTTTTCTCGATCTGTCAACTAGTCAAAAAGACATTTGGTACGTAGTCACTACAGTGCGTGAACGAACATCAATATCAGGGCTGCAAGCCTGCAATAGGTTTTCACTTCCAGATCTCAAATTTTCACCCTCGGCATGGGGCCAAATCTGGGCTTCAGATTCAGTATGAAAAGGACCTGTCATTCTTTGTCACACTCGAAGAGATCGAGACTCTCTTGCAGTCTTGCTACAACCATGTGACCTAACGTAAGCACATCCCCTGTGACGGTCAGCATTCAGAATCCAATCCCATCTGTCATACTGATACTCATACCGGCGGCAATCTTGCCGAGCAAAGAAAATCCACTCAAAGATATCATCATGGCATTAGTTTTTTTTTTTTTTTGAGAAACACGGGGAGTCTCCCGGATACTCGTAAGAAAGGAAGGTGGGCGCCGGGTTCGAGCCCGGGTGGCGTCGCTCTCACCTGGAGCGCTCGACCAAACGAGCTATCGCTCGTTCCCATCATGGCATTAGTTTACAAGGAGAATACAGACCTTGTTTAGATGGCTAAAATTTCTAACCTTTTTCCCACTTTCTCCAATGACATCACATTAATCTATTTAAAAAAGGCGTATGTTTGAAGTATTAAATGTAGGTAAAAAATAACTAAATTACGCAGTTTAGATATGCATTTGCGAGACGATTCTTTTGAGCCTAGTTCTCTCCGTGGTAGGATGATATTTCCACTAACAAACGAAACGCGTCTTCTGCGCATGCGATGTGACGTTTGGTTACAATTTTTAACAATCTAAACAAGGCCACAGTAATAAAAAAAAGGAGTCAAGGAGTTCAGAAGCATTAACTGCTCCATGTGCTGTTGTTCCTGGCACGTGATTAGTAGTAGATGGTACCCTTGCGCCGTGGTGCGGACTCATCACCCAAAAGTCACCAAGCACGGAGCCAATCTTAACAGCCTAATTATAACGCACATTTACAGATTACCCCAAGATTAAAACAGAGATGTCGATCACTTGCTATACACGTGATTTTTGTCAATATGCAGGAAAAGCAAAGCGGGGCCAATAAAACTTCCTTTGTCCAATCCAAAAAGAAAAAGACAAGCAAGCAAAGCAACTCAAATGCCCACGAAAAGTTTAAACAATGATTATTGGCCCAAATTTGCATAGACTCAAATTTTAGATACATCTGTTAAGTGTAACCTTCATAGATAACAGGGTTACGTCCGATGTGATCTATAGAAAATTAAATGAGCATGGCTGATGTTCTACAGTTCTTCAGTCAAAGGTACTATTGCAAAGAGCTGAGGCCTCACAAGTCACAAGTGCTGCCGGAGGCTCTCGCTGCTGACTGCTGAGGGTTTCCATCCCTTTCAAGATCTCCTGCGACAGTGTCTTGACAGGAAGCTGTCAGCAACACGCCTGTCCCTGATGACCACCAGGAAGAACCTGAAGAGGAGACCGACGCGTCCATGGGCCAGGAGATCCGAAAGAGGCCCAAGCGCGGCGTCCAGCCCAACCCCAGGGTTATGGGTCCTGAGTGGCAAGCAAAGTAGGAGACGTATAAATATTGAGCTCCTGCGTGAGCGAAGGGGCATCACGAAATTGTAGAATTCGTATTCGTTGTTTAACCTTCCTCCGCAATATACATCGTAGTTCCTTCCCCTTTCTCGCTCTACCAACCCCGATCCGATTGTATCTCACAATTGGTATCGGACTAGCCCAATCACGGATCTCCTTCCTTACGCTTCCTCTCATCCCCACTATACGGTTTCAGCGTCGTAGGGGTGCCATGGACCAATTTCAAGCTCCTTTCGACGAGATGGCGAAGCTCAACGGCAAGTTCGATGACCAGATCAAGCGCTTCGACGATTGGGAGCGGCTCGGCCGTCGAGGCGGCCGACACCGACCGCGCCTAGTCGCGCTTCGAGGCGCCCAGCGACTCCGTCGGGCGCCCTTATTTGTCGTCCTTGTCGACAACTGGGGAGGCGGCTCGGCGGATCCCGGCCGTTGGAGGTCACCAGCGCTTGGCGCGGTGAGAAGGACTACGCCAACCCGTGGACGCCGCCTACTACACCAACGCTTGGCCGAGATCCAGTCGGCGTCCGGGTCCCGCCAGGGGTGCTCCACGATCCGCTCGGCGTCGACGAGTCCCTGAGTTCGGGCCGTAGACCACCGACTCACCAACATCCCACCGGAAGCCCGGCGTCCGACGACATCCTCTACGGCCGTTACCCACCCCGCGCGGTCAAGGTGTTGGCAACTAATCAAGCTCCTCAGGTGTTCGACGCTCTGCCGCTACCACACGGCGGCATCTACGCTTCTACCGGGCGGTAGCTGCAGCGGCGTCCCACGCTCCCCGCCCGAACCGCCCGTCGTTGGGCACGGCGTTCGAGGACGAGTGGGTCGTCCGCGACCGGGTCGGAGGATCACCATGGTATGCCTCCGATCTCGTCTTCGCTTTTCGTTTCTTTGAATCATTTGTGAGTCCTCGGAGTTCGTCCTTCAAGTTTCCTCCACCACCGCCACCACCACCATATCCACCTCCCCGTCCATCCTTCATCCCTCCGCCCCGGCCTTCCCTCGCTCCCCAGCGTCCTCCCAATCGCCGCCAATTCAGCCACCCGCCTAGACCAAACCCACCACCCACCCCCACGCGTCGATCCGATGCGTTCCCATAATTCTCGAATTACCCGCCATCCCATCACGTTCCCCCGAAACTCACCACAACCATTCGTCGGCGGTTTCCACAACAATCCCAAGGGCCGTCTTCCTAAGTTGCCAAGCGGTTCGGCCGGCGACAACGGCGTACCGCCGCGGAAAAGTACTTTAAGATGTACAATGTCGAAGATTATCTGTGGATTGAGATATCTGAGATGCATTTTGATGGCCCGGCCTCCTTGTGGTTCCAGTCTGTTGAACACAGAGTGCCTGAACTCACTTGGCCTACCTTCTGTACCTTGATGCATGATCGATTCGATCGTGATCGGCATGAGGCCCCGATTCGCCAACTCTTCCACATATCCATGACATCCACCGTGTCTGACTATATCGCTCGTTTCTCTGAGCTTAGGGATCAACTTAAAGTCTATTCCCCAACCCACGATGAATTGTCATTCACATTGCGCTTCATCGATGGCCTACGTCCTGATCTTCGCATTTCTGTTAGCATGCATAAGCCCCGCACACTCGATGCTGCTGCCTCTCTTGCATTGTTACAGGAGGAGATGGCCGTGCCAACGCGTTCCAGCCGTTCTGGTGATTGGTCGTCATCCCGAGCCACCGGTGGTGCCCGTGCCTCACTACCGTCGGTGCCCCGTCTAGACAAGGCCCCGGCTACTTCGTCTACGTCTGTGGCGTCGAGCTCGCCTCCGGGCCTCGACCGCAGCCTACTGCAGGCTGCCGTTAAAGCATCCCGCCGTGCTCAAGGATTATGCTTCAAGTGTGCCGGCAAGTGGAGCCGGGATCATCGGTGCCCTCCCCGAGATTCTCTTGGTCATTTCGGATGTTTGGGATTCGATTGCTCGATGAGGATGTGCCCGGTCGGCGCCGTGCCGGTTTGAGTTGCTCGCCTCGGTCCCAAGAACGGGTATTCATGGCTATCTCTAAAGCAAATTTGTTCGTGGTGTTTCACGGGTGAGCTATTCGCTTCAAGGTACCATTCTTGGTTGCCATGCTACTATCCCCGCTTTTGATTCGGGTAGTTCGCCTTCGTTTTATCGCTGAGACTCTTGTCGATCATCCGCCCGAGGTACAAGTGTTTCCTTGATTAGTCGGTCATGATTCTTTGGTGGTGCTCGTCTTCCGAGTACGAGGAATTGTTCGGCAATTGCAAAGGGTGCGTCGACCGTTCGTTTTTCTTCGACTTTCGTGTACTACCGTTGCAAGCTTATGATGCTATTATTGGGATGGATTGGTTTGGAGTTACATAGCCCAATGTGGGTGGATTGGCATTCCAAGTGGCTGCAGATACCATACGATGGTGGTGCTGCTTTACTGCAAGGCATTCAGGAGTCCTCCCTGTCTCATCTATATGTTCAAGTATTCAGCCTTACTGATCAGTTGACAGTGGACTCACCTTCAGTAACATTGCCATCAGAGATTCAGTCACTCATTTCTGAATTTGCCCCATTATTTGAAGCCCCTACAGATCTCGCCACCTTCTCGGGCCGCAACCATAGGATTCCACCGATTCACGGTGCCCAAATTTTGTCTTTATGAGACCCTACCGTTACCCACCTGGCCTGAAGGATGAGATCGAGCATCAGGTCAATGATATGCTTAAGCAGGGCATCATTCAGCCCAGTTCCAGTCCTTTTTCGTCCCCCGTATTGATGGTCAAGAAGAAGGACAGTTCCTACCGTTTCTGTGTTGATTTTAGGCAGCTGAATGCATTGACGGCTAAATCAAAGTTTCCAGTGCCGGTATTTGATCAACTGGTGGATGAGTTGGCAGGTGCTTCTTGGTTCTCCACACTTGACCTTCGTTCAGGCTTTCACCAGATTTTGCTTGAGTCAGGAGAGGAGTTCAAGACTGCGTTTCAGACTCATTTGGGCCAATATGAGTTCCGTGTTATGGCCTTTGGCTTGATCGGGCGCGCAAGACGTTTTGGGGCCATGAATTCTACGTTGGCTTTTTGGTCTTCGCCGTTTTGTGATAGTGTTCTTCGACGATATCTTGGTCTACAGCCGCTCATACGAAGAACACCTTCAGCACTTGTCTGCTGTCTTCAAGTGGTTACATGCTGATTCCTGGAAGCTCAAGATGTCCAAGTGTACTTTTGCTCAGCGCTCGATATCTTATTTGGGACACATCGAAAGTGAGAATGGTTTGGCTAACGATCCCGCCAAGGTCCATCTTTGTGGTGAAGCGGTGCCCAAATGCGGAAAGAGCTCGGGGATTCCTTGGATTGGCGAGGATATTACCGCAAATTCGTTCGCCATTTCGGCATTATTGCAAAGCCTTTGACCGAGTTGCTGAAAAAGGACTCCCTCTTCATCCGGACTTCTATTCACCAAGGAGCATTTGAGTCACTCAAGTCCGCCATGAGGCGCGCCGATTCGGCTATCCCCGACTTCACCATTCCCTTCCATATTGAGACGGATGCCTCGGGCACTGGACTTGGGGCTGTGTTGACCCAAAACGGCCACCCATTGGCTTTCATTAGCAAGGCTCTGGGCATACGCAGTCGTGGTTTGTCTGCCTATGAGAAGGAGTACTTGGCAGTGGTTATGGCAGTTGACCAGTGGCGCCACTATCTTTTACAGAATGAGTTTTATATCCACACTGATCAGCAGAGCTTAGTACATCTGAATGAACAACGGTTACATACCCTTGGCAGCGAAGCTCTTTACCAAGCTTTTTGGGATTACGGTACAAGATCTTGTATCGCAAGGGTGTGGACAATGGTGCGGCAGATGCCTTATCTCGCCGTGGCTATCAGGAGGAATCCTTGGCGATTAGTTCACCAACTCATGAATGGCTACACGAATTGACTCGATGGTATACAGTTGATCCGGATGCACAGGCCTTGCTTGCTAAGCTGGCCTTGACTCAGTCTGACTCTTCTCCGTTCCAACTCAAGAATGGTATGATTCTGCACAAGCGTAAGATTTGGCTTGGCTCAAACAAGGAGCTCTGTGCACGAGTTATTGCAAAGATCGCATGACAGCCCGGTTGGGGGACATTCGGGGCACCGGCTACCATTCACAAGATTAAGCAACTTTTCTATTGGCCGCCTATGCGGCGATATTACTCACTATGTGCAACATTGTCAAATCTGTTGCGGGCCAAGCTGCCGCAGGGCCAAGTACCCGGATTGTTGCGGCCGCTACCGTGCCCTTGCCTCTTGGGAAGTGGTCACCATGGATTTCGTCGAAGGCCTTCCGCAGCCCAAATCTTTTCGATCGTATCATGGTTGTGGTTGACAAATTCTCAAAGTACGCGCGCATTTTATTCCTTTGGGGCATCCATTTCTTGCGAGCCTCCGTGGCCCGAGCCTTCTTTGATGAGGTATATCGTCTTCATGGCTTGCCTTTGTCCATAGTTCGGGCATCGTGACGGGGTGTTCACCTGTAACTTTTGGGAGGCCCCTGTTTGAGTTTGGCGGAGTCCAATTGCGTCGCAGTTCCTCTTATCACCCCGAGTCCGATGGCGGACCGAGCGGGTGAACCAATGCATGGAGACCTACCTTCGTTGCTTTGTCAATGCGTGCCCTCGACGCTGGTCTCTCTGGTTATCGGCCGCTGAGTTTTGGTACAACTCATCCTATCATTCATCACTGGGCCGTACTCCTTTTGAGGTATTATATGGGGTTCCTCCAAGGCATTTGGGACTGGACATTTCTGCTGCTTCTTCGATACCGGATCTTGATGATTGGTTGGAACAAAGAGCATTGGCACATGATCTGATACGTCAACATCTGCTCCGTGCTCAAGATCGCATGAAGCGTCAGGCGGACAAGCACGGTCGAACGTTCCTTCCAGGTGGGCGACCTCGTGTTCCTAAAGCTGCAGCCCTATGTTCAGTCTTCGGTTGCTCGTCGTGCATGTCATAAGCTCGCCTTCAAGTTCTTTGGCCCCTACAAGATTCTCCAACGGATTGGTGGCGTTGCTTACAAGTTGGACCTGCCTTCAAGCTCTTGGTCCACCCGGTCTTCCACGTCTCGCGGTGAAGCGTTCTCCGGGTAACCAAGTTGTGGCTGCTGCATTACCTTCACCACTCGTGGAATTTCAGGTTCCTGTCAAGATTCTGCAGCGCCGCTGGACTTCTGGTGACCATCCCGTCGAGCAAGGTCTCATCCAGTGGTCCCAGATGCACTCTGATCTGGCCACCTGGGAGAATCTGGAGGCTCTTCGTACCCAGTTTCCTCGTGCGCCGGCCTGGGGACATGCCGTCTCTCAAGGGCGGGAGGATGTCAGCAACACGCCTGTCCCTGATGACCACCAGGAAGAACCTGAAGAGGAGACCGACGCTGGCGTCCATGGGCCGGAGATCCGAAGAGGCCCAAGCGCCCGCGTCAGCCCAACCCCGGGGTTATGGGTCCCGAGTGGCAAGCAAAGTAGGAGACGTATAAATATTGAGCTCCTGCGTGGCGAAGGGGCATCACAGAAATTGTAACAGAATTCGTATTCGTTGTTTAACCTTCCTCCGCAATATACATCGTAGTTCCTTCCCCTTTCTGCTCTACCAACCCCGATCCGATTGTATCTCACAGAAGCTCCACATCATCATCAAGCAATTCGCCCAGTAACTGGATGGTCTCTGCCTCTCTGGTAGGAGAACGACGTACTCCTCCTTCAGATGTTGGACCATGTACTACCTGATAAACTTCAGATCCAGCATTTTGGGGCGAACTTTGTCAGTCCTAGTCTGCATCAGCACCTGCAATTTTATGAGGAAGTTGTAAGATGAAGTGATCGAGTAATACATCCTGTACACTGTTGTTCATAGTCTTTAGTCTTTACAATTCTTTATTTATGTTAGGTAACCTAAATCCTGTGAGTTACGAAACTAGTTTAGTTAGTGAGGTATATCACTAAGTTATAGGCAAAAATCTTATAACCTCAAGAGTCATTCCCACCTCGCATGGTTCAGAGGCTTCCAAAGAACCAAGCACAAAATCATATTTTCATCTACTTCAATTGATGGAGCATCCAGAAACCATTCAATAGATTCTGGTGGTTCCACAACAAACTGGGAGACAATAGGCTTCAAAAGAACCTGCAGACACCAAATATATAAAAAATAAATAAAAAAGATATCACTGGGAAAAACTGCATGGGTTGAAGGCGAATGGTATTAATAATATCATAGGAACAAAAGATATTATTACAGAACATGACGCCGTTTTGAGTTGGTGCCATCTCCAAAGGACTGATCAACTTTGGACTTGGCCCATTCCAAAGTACAAAGAAAATTGGCCTACTAAAAGTCAGGATGTTACGGTGCATGGAATGTGCACGTTGCAATTTAACCCCCAAAACCAAAAAAAAAAAAAAAAGGTCAGGATGTTGACGACAGAGAGAACAGCTGCTAAGCAATGTTCATATATTTTCGAATGGTAAGTTCCTAGCCAGCCGATCCATTGTACCAACTAGGCTAGAAAAGCATATCGAATGCCAAACGAAAGCTTTGCATCTCCACATTTTGCAAAGCTTTCACAGAAGGCCAATATGAACATTGCAGCAAAGAAACAGCAGAAATTTTCACTGAAGTTTACGAATCATTCTCTGTCAATGAACTCCAGAATCTTGAAGCACAATTTGCTGAAATAAGGACAAGAGCTCTTGTCTACTTTAATTGCAGTATTATGCTTCAGTTTTCGTGCTTTCCTTTGCTTCTGGACCAAACTGTTTTGTCTGGCAGTTTCAGACAACATCCCAAGTGTCTCTACAGAAGTATAAATCAATTGTAATCACATTGGGGAAAAAAAAAAAAAGTAAAAGCGAATAGAGCAAAAATCTGCTAACCAACAAGTACCTTTCTTTTCACATAACTATCTGAATGATCTAATAGTTAAGTAATTCCTCTGAAATATGTTGAAGCAGTCATCCATCCAGTTATAAATAAAAGATCCATCCAGTTTTATACTTTTGAGTATTGTATTCGCAAAATCTTTGACTTCCTTAATAATGTCACCCGAAATATCTCTCTTCTTTTTAATCTCTGGTATACACACCAGACACCACACGAGACAACTTCCTCCATAAGTTCTCCAAGAGAACCCTACGAGAGACTAAGGTGCTGTTTGGTTGACAATTACTAAACTTTTTTTAGTCCTTGGGACTAATAAAAAAAGTCCCTTCAAGAGAGTTTTTTTTTTTTTTTTTTTGAGAATGACACAAGATAACGCAGACGCTCACAACACGCACGCACACTCACCCCTATGAACACACATACGCAAACCCTACCCCTATGAGCACCTCCGAAGGACTGAGCACCCGGCAGATCCGGAGATTCTCGAAGTCACCATTGGCGCCTCGTCGCCGACGGGAACATCGCTACCACTTAATGCATAACGCCGGAAATCCCGGGAAAATCCCAAGAAAGGTGCGAGCACCGGGATTTGAACCCCGGGTGGGTAGCGCCCCACCGGGACCGTCCTACCATTGGACTACAAGCCAATTCGCCCTTCAAGAGAGTTTTTAGGGACTAATAGAGAAAAAGTATGAAAAAAAGTCCCTCCCGTTTGGTTTATTAGGGACTAAAAGGGACTTTTTAGTCCCAAGGACTAAAAAGTCCCTAAACCAAACAGGCCCTAAACAATTTCTAGAATTCACTATTAACTTGTCAGTAAACAAATAATATAATATTCCCCTTGTTCCAATTGTAAGTGGTTTTGGCTTTTTTAGGTGCATAGCTTTTGCTATACACCCAGATATCTGATATATCTATATATGTAACAAAAAGCTATGTACCTAGAAAAGCCGAAACAACTTCCAATTTAGAATGTGGGAGTAGATTTTTGCTAATTAGACTCGTCGAGCAAAATAGAACATGGAATAGAGAAAATCGCTAATAGAGCAATAGTTCAACTAAATGAGCTGCCTGGATAAAAGTAGTAGCTTCCTCAGATTCAAGCTCAAAAATCAATTCTGTATCCTGCAACTCAGATAGAATAGCATGAGATGTAGATCTTGCTTCTCATGCACCCTGATTTCTTTTGGTAGCTTACTCAAAGTCTCAAACAGGTAACCATAATTTACAGGAATATTGGTCGGTTACATTGACTGCCACTCCTGTGACATACCCAATCTATACTGGCACCACTGATGTTCAGAAAGTGTGAAATCTGCTCAACCAATGAGTGCACAGATGAATGATCATAGTACTCAAAATATGGCATTAAAAAAACAGTACTCAAAATATCCTCATTTCCCAAGGTCCTAAAAACAGCAATGTATTTAGCTAGCTAGCCATATGCTACCCCCATCCCAAAAGAATGACACTTCATCTTTGTGTTAAGTTAAAACTATTTCAAGTTTCTTCAAGCTTATAAAGAAGATTATTAACATCTATTGACACCAAATGGGTACATCATGAAACTAAATTGATCTTCTTTTTCAAACCTTATTTCGATTGAGATATTTATTAGTAAAGTTTCCGAAAACAATAACTGCACAATCATAAACAGCATGTGTACTCTTGTCCTTGAATGGGATCAACCTGCAAATAGCAGCTAAACTGCAGAGGGAATTCATAGAAGGCTGATTGTAGTATTATAGGAGCTCACATAAGAACCAAATAAAATTCTAGAACGCTCGGATTAGCGGAAAATGCCACCAAACTTATATTCATAAATGCTAGCTACTCTAGAAAACTGTTATAGAATATATCCTTTCGTCCCCATCGAATTTGAGTTTGTCACCCCGGATTCCGCCATCTTATTCGATACTTCGCCTTATTCAAATTTTTTGCACAAATATAATTTATTTTGTTACGACTTATTTTATCAATAAAGATACTTAAATATTAATTAATTTATTTTATAATTTGCATAAATATTTTGAATAAAGCGGATGGTCAAACATGAAGTTCAAAGGTCAAACGGCGAACTCCATGGGACAGAGGGAGTAATCGTAAATATAACATCCTGAACTTAGTCGGCTGCCAGAACCCGACAGGCCTCCAATGGTCAAAGATCAAACATACCCAGCCACTCATATTTCTTCATGTCCAGCTCACCTCGGTGACTTGGGTCACTCAACACTTCTCTCAAAACTGGTCAAAGATCTTTTCGGTCCGTTGACTAGCCCCCTCCCAAGCTCTCCATGGCGGAGATGATCGCCGTATCCCTCTCGGCGAAGGCGGCCGCGTCCTTGTCCGAGCCGGCAGCCGTGGAGCTGTCGTCTCTGTTCGCCATCCGCTCCAGGGTCGCCGCCGCCGTACGTGAGCTCGAGCTCCTCCGTGCCTTCCTCCGCTCCGCCGATTCTCGCCGCGGCACCGACGATCTCGCCGTCGCCTGGATCAATCAGGTCCGCAACGCTGCCTTCGAGCTCGAGGACGTCGTGGACGAGTACTCCTACCTATCCGGCCGAGGCTTCATCCGCAGCTGCGCCAACTTAGGCGCCTGGTTCGCGCTCTCTAGGCGACTGCGGAAGGCGCGGGACAGACTCCGCCAACTGTCGGGCGCCAAGGAGCAATACGGCATCTTGCCGGCGATTTCCTCCGCGGACGCGGAGAGGTCGTATGCAGCTGGCGGCAGCGCGACCTTCATCAGCCGGAAGGTAGCAGATACGGCGCACTTTCTCCGACAAGAGGATATAGTTGGCTTTGCCGTGCAGAGGAGCTTACTGATGGAATGGCTGACCGAGGACATGGAGCCCCGGCGGACGCTGATCACCGTCTGGGGGATGGGTGGTGTTGGCAAGACCACTCTAGTGACCAACGTCTACAGGGGAAGTCGCCGCTAGCTTCCACTTCGATTGCGCCGCATGGGTGTCCGTCTCCAAGAACTTCACGAGGGAAGACCTCTTGAAGAGAGTCTTGAAAGAACTTCAGCGGGACGTTCACGCCGGCGTGCCAGTGGAAGCTGAAGAGATGAGTTACCGATCACTGGTGGAGGCTTTGCAAGGCATTCTGTCCAAGAAAAGGTACTTGGTGTTGCTGGATGACGTCTGGGACGCGGATGCATGGTATGAGATCCGCAGTGCATTTGTTGATGATGGAACCCGGAGCCGGATAATCATCACTACTCGCAGTCAAGACGTGGCTAATCTGGCAAAATCCACCAGGACCATCCTGCTGAAGCCGCTTCCTGAGGAGGAAGCCTGGTGTTTATTTTGTAATACAACATTCAGGGAGGATGCTGATGGAGAGTGCCCGCAACATTTGGAACACTGGGCTTTGAAGATACTGAATAAATGTAGTGGTCTACCATTGGCGATTGTATCAGTTGGCAATCTCCTTGCTTTGAAGGAGAAAAGTGAGTTTGCTTGGAAGAGCGTCCATGACAGTCTTGTGTGGGATGAAAGCACTGATCATGGAATTGGGCAAGTGTCAAGTATACTGAATCTGAGTATTGATGATCTACCATACCATCTGAAGAGGTGTTTTCTTTATTGTAGTATATACCCAGAGGATTTTTTTTGTCAAAAGGAAGATTCTGATAAGGAAGTGGATAGCTGAAGGCTTTGTTGAGAAAAAAACCATGCCACAACGGAGGATGTCGCTGATGATTACCTGAATCAGCTAGTGCAACGAAGCCTGCTGCAGGTCGTGATGAAAAATGAGTTTGGGCGTGCCAAGCGGTTTCAAATACATGATTTGATTAGAGAGTTGATCCTGAGTAAATCGGCAAAGGAGGGACAATTCGTATTCTCCAAGTGCACAGCAACATTTGAGTCAAACAGTAATTTTCGTCATCTCATAATTGATCGATGCAGAAGTAGTGACATTCCAGCTCCACAGATGGCATCACTTCGGTCCCTCCATGGATTCAAAACAGATTTGGATGCTTCTCTGCTGTCTAGTTTCAGATTACTAACTGTTCTAGACTTATGGTACGTTCCAATAAATAAACTGCCTAGTTCAGTGACCAATCTCCTCAACCTGTGCTATCTTGGCATCCGTTCAACTCTAATCAGAGAGCTACCACATGAATTGGGACGACTATGTAAGTTGCAAACTTTAGATGCCAAATGGTCCATGGTTCAGAGGTTGCCAAGCAGCATAACAAAACTCCAAGGTTTTGCGCCACCTGATATTGTTTAGACGCTACGCTGCAGATTTTAGGTTTCTACATCCTGGTGAAGCAGTTGTCCTTCCAGATGGGATGAGAAATCTGACTTGTCTGCAGACTCTGAAATGCATCGAAGCTAATGAGAAGACAGTCAGATCCTTAGGAAGCTTGAAACAGATGAGGAGCTTGGAACTATGTGGTGTGCACGAGGGCAACCTTGTCCATTTGCCATCATCCATCTCAAAAATGAGTTACCTTCAATGCCTGGGACTTGTAAGTCGGGATGCTGATGTACAACTGGACCTCGAGTCTTTTTCACCACCACCATTGAAGCTACAAAAAATCACTCTAACAGGGAGGTTAATACGGAATAAGCTACCTTCATGGTTTGGTCACCTTAGTAGCCTGATGCAGTTGCAGTTGCATTCCTCTAAACTTAAGGAAGATTCTATTGGATTGCTGTCGTCACTTCCTAGGTTGTTTGATCTTAGCCTCGTGGATTCATATGAAGAGACAAGATTGGTCTTTGCAGCAGATGTTTTTTTCCTGTACTACAGAAACTGAGGTTAGATGACTTAGCTAACCTTTCTCACCTAGAGTTTCAAATGGGGAGCCTTGTAAATCTATATAAATTGGTGCTTAGCCGATGTGTTAAGCTAACTAAAATACCCCAAGGCATTAAGAACCTTGTGCATCTCAAGAACCTGGAGCTTTCTATTATGCCAATTGAGCTTACAGATAAGATACTGAAGGGACAAGAATCAGAGAGGGAAAACATCAATATGCTTTGCACACAACAATTGTCAAGGTCCTCCGTACACATTATGGGTTGCAGAAAAAAGTTCACATCAACTTGTGCGCTTTAGAAAAAAAATAGAACATTCAAAGATTAACTATTTGAAATCTCCTGGATCTGAATTCAGCGATGGGTGAAGCCTGTGGATCAGTTCAAATTCTTGCATATATACGGCATGGCAACTGCTATAGTTAATCATTTATGGCAACCAAGAACCAACCAATATGGCAGACACATCAGACTGATATGCCTAGAACAGATCTCTTCAGCTTTTAGCTAGCGTGTTTTGTTCCTGATAAACACATTGAAAGGAGTCCTCTGATCATGCATATTTGTGTCTGTTTCTATATATTTGTGTCCTGCTCTTATCATGCACATGATCGAGTGCACACTGTATGCATATTTGTGTCTATTTCTATATATTTGTGTCGTTATCTGATCATGCACATGATCGAGTGCACACTGTATAGTATTGTCCTGCTCTGATCATGCATATGATTGAGTGCACACTGTATAGTCTTTTTTTGTAAACACTAGTTAATTTATATGTGTTTTTGAAGCAATGGCCTATCGCCTATGGGTCATTTACTCATGCGGTTCCTTTTCTAGGATAAAGCCCTATCAAATCTTGGCGCGGATTAACCGTCAGAGGCATGAGCATGGTACAGTTCTCTGCATGACGAACACAGCAGGTTAAGATACACCCCCCTTTCGACCAAATATATAATGAACTGATTCTTCAAAAAAAAAAATGAAATGAACCTTTTTGCCTACTAATGTGATCACAGAATTAAGAGATATGTTATGTGAATCTGTTGACATAATCTTTATTCTACTAAGCATACATATAATTTCTTTTTTTTTCTTTGTCAAGACTTCAAAGTTTGACTTTTTATTCTACTAAGCATACATATAATTTTTTTTTTTTTCTTTATCAAGACTTCAAAGTTTGACTTCCCAGATCCTAATATGACCTATATTTTGAATAGAGGGACTAAATCCGAATTTAGTTAAAATATATGTATGGCATCTGCTCCGGTGGTCCCTTTTTAAAAAAAAATTACACGAATCTTAAAGCAAACAACTAAAGATTTTTTTAATTACACAAGACAACATAGACATTTCAACACGCACGCATACTCACCCCTTATGAACATGCGTACGCAAACCCTACCCCTATGAGCACTATGTTATTATTTTACACCTGGTTCCCGCCGAGCCCAGCCCATCCAAGAGCAGCCCGTGCCTAAGCTTGAATCTAGATCCGAAGTAACGTCGTCACGCCACACCGTTTTACTCGTCGCCGGCAAGGCTCGCTCCTCGCTCAACAGACACCGGGTCACTGATCTGAATAGCTTTTTTTTTTTTTTTTGAGACGACACTGATCTGAATAGCCGATGCAAATGTTGGTTTGCCCACCTGCAATTGGAATTCAGTCCAGGTTGACTTGTAATAGCCGTGGAGCGGATCAGTAAGCACAAGAACACGTCACATCACGATTCCTTGTAAAATGCATATATGCCTCTCTGATTGCCTCCCGGGTCCCGGCACAATCACCCAATCGGCCAATCAGGCACCTCCCAATCGAACTGATGCAGTATATCTCTCAATGACCGTAGTCTTCTGCCCCTCAAGCCCAAGGGAATTGAGCGAATTGGCAAGGTAGATAGGCAGCTCGGCATGCACCTCCCTGATGAGCTGCTTGCATCCGTCGAAGTCTGTGTCGAGCGAGAGCACTGTGGCGCAGCAGTCCTTGCCACAAAGAATGAAGGAAGGGTATCGGGGGAGGAGTAGCAATCGAGTGTTGCTGGCTACAAGTGAACGGCGGGTCGGCGGTGGAGGAGTCATGGAGACGAGCATGGACGTTACTTCCCGATCAGGGCTGGGCTCGGGCTGCTCTTGGACGGGCTGGGACCAGGCGAGACCCTGGTGTAAAATAATAACATAATTAATTTCTTTAATTGCCAGCTTTAAGATTCGTGCAATTTTTTTTTAAAAGGACTACCGGAGCAGATGCCTGTATGTATATCCTCCAAAAAACCTAGAACATTTCTCATCCAAATGGGACTTTAGATTATGATCCAGTCCAAACACAAATAGCATACACAAAATCGATCAGCCACAGAACAGCCATTATAAACACAAGTACATCTATGGTACTTATTATATGTTACAACATGTGCTTGCTAAGGTCGCTAGCTAAGGCACACAGGTGGTTTCAGACGTTCAGTATTATCCCTAACAAGATCCACAGCCTGGTGCCACTTTCGGGCAGGCCAGTTCCGCAGTGCCACAACTCACGTCTCTAATGCGTACAGTATCACTCCAACACAAGATACTTGGGACGAAGTCACAACTCACAAGTCATAACAAGCAAAGAATTAGAAAGCATGCCATTTCTGTCGAGAGCTGTGTGTGTGTATGTAACAAACTCAGTGGCAAAGAATCAATACAATCAGCAGCATTCATCTACACTCCCGCAGTCCTGCGCCAGTGGGAGCTTCAGTGGACATCAACTGCAGCAGTCGAAGTTATCCTTGCTATGTGGAACCCAAAGGCTTGATAATTCAGAGAAGATCTTTGGCTAGCTTTGGTGGCACGTCTATAGAATGGGCGTCAGCAGTTGATGGCAGAAGGTGTTGGTCCAACTCTTCCAGATCACTGTCTCCAATAATCGATGAAGATACCGAATCCATATCATCATCTAAGAAAGTGAGAAAATAAAGGGCAGCAAAAATGTGAACAAAATAGAAGATAACTAGCAAATGAACAAGATGACATAGCATATAAGATAACTAACAAATGAACAATATAACACAGCGTATATAAACTATCTACTACTGTTTGCAAATCTCAGTTAGAATCTGGAGTGGCTTATAGGAGGTTGCACGATATTGAGCTAAAAGAAAATTAATAATCTGTAGTGTTGGTAATTCAACCCTATCTAACTTGCTAGTTAGACATTATCATTACCTTTTTTACTATGTATATTATGAGTCATGCATAAAATAACCATCAAGCAAATCAGATTAATGTTCCATGAAGACCAAAGTATGCCAGGCCAAAAAGAGAAAAAAGTTTGGTCTCCTGGATATTTTGAATAGTAAAATTTTCGGGATGGTCAATTACTCCTTACACCAAGGAATACCAGTCAAATTGAGGTTCCATATGTTGATCAGTTGAGGAACATAGGACAGTTAAAATGTGAAGTTTAAAGGTCTAGGCATTCAGGTAGCAGTTCATTAAAAAAAAATTCAGGTCAACTGTACAAATCCATATAAGAACATTCAGGCACAAACTCACCAGAAAATGCAGGATGAGTAGGTACGTGTCTTACTGTGGAAACTTGGATGCCTTCTGGTAGAAGACAGTTGAAAAATGAACCTATATAGGGGAAAAACAATCAGATACCTAAAGTCTGAAGCACATCATGATGAAGACATATTAAACTGGTGGTACCAACCCACTCTTGCTAGCCGATTCACCCATCCAGGGATTGATTTCTGGGTCAAGTTCTTACAGACATCATCTGTAAAATGGTTGCAATTCTTTGAAATCAAATGATACGAGTTGCCATTGTACTTTCCTGCAAGATTTTCAATGAACGAGCGGAACTCTGCTCTAGACATGTCAGTTGTGCCCATCCACAAAGATCTTCTGTAGATAAAACCAGGACAGCTTTTCGGTTCCACCTCAAATACCCCACTTGTCGGAAACTCGTGTGCTCCAAATCCGTACTCCATGCCATGAACTGTTTTTTTGAGTAAACCATGCACCAGTGTTTGAGTTAAGCTCATAAAAATTAGTTAGCTCATAAAAATTTGTACAACCTTACAAATAAATAGTGTAAAGTACAGCACTACAGACATTACAAACAATTGTACCACAGAAAAGTGAAGTACAGATTCTTCAGTTTTCGTTTTCAACAACAAATAAGCCCTGAAACATTCGTCTATCAACCCTCGCAAACTATTATTCCAGCCATTGCCAATGCATAACATGAGACACCTATATAGAGACAATATTCACCCTTACTACTCAAAACCTGGTGTCCATCCCTATGCCACAGTTCACCAGGCATATCTGAGCACATTTTACAGCCCTTGAAGCTTCAACAAGACAACAGCAGCTGCGTAACCATCTACCTGTTAGAAACAGCGAATGTAAAATTTGCCCACCGATTTAGCAGTTTTCCTCCGTGCCTAGAACATACTAATCGAATTCCTTTTCTGGCTTACGAACAGCAGCAGAAGCTCGTAACATCCTGGAAATTCAGAACAGACCTATCGCAATATTCCGCCCCCTTCTCTTCAACTACAAGCTATCGCTTTCCCCTCTTCAATCACTAGACTACGATTTTGGATACCTCCTAGTCACAGCGGCCCATTCAAACAGAAACAGGTATTGTACCAACACGAGAATATGTACAGCTTCAACAGAGCACAATCAACGAAACCAAATTCCGGCAATCCGAGGCAGGAGGAAGTGGAAACATGAGCACCTTCGATTCCGGAGTGGAAGATGCCGAGGCCAAACCAGTAGAGGTAGTTGTTCATGGGCGTCAGGTCGTACACGTTGAGCACCACGGGCGCCCCTCCGCCGGCGGCGCCGTTCTGCGCCTCCATGCCCACCGCGAAGTGGCAGCGCTACAGATCTCGCGAATTGCGTGGCATTAGCTTCCCGATTCGAATCGAAGGGAAGCGAGGCAAGGCGACGGACGGATCGTTTTGCTCCGCCCTGCTCCGATTTGGTTTGGTTCGAAGCGAGGAAGGAAAGAGCTCAACTAACCGGGCGGGGAACGATAGCAACTAGCAAGATACTACACCTTGACCTCTCGAGATATTTTTCCCATTGGGCGCTGGCCCTGGCGTTGCGACCTGTTCAAGTCACTGTCGTGTGGGACCGGATGAGTGTGGGGCCGGTAGTCCAGTGAAACGTAAAGGTTGCGCTAATGGTGAGGACTCTCGCTCGGAGGTTTCAATCGACATTATAGCGATGGGGTTTAAAAGCAGGGCTGCTGATTGAATTTTAGTGGGGGGCCACGATCGTGTACGGGACGGCCTTGGACTGGCCTACTGACGTGCGGGCCTACGAGGGAAAACGAAATCACGACGACTTTCAATGTCAGCGTCAGCTTGCGAGTTTTGGGCTACCCACGATTAATGTGGGCTGCCGGATTGATATTTTGCTTTTTTTTTTTTTTTTTTTTTTTTACTCATTAAGGTCTCTCCTTGCCCATCTAGGCTTCTTTCTCGTGACAGAGCTGAGCTGGCTTGCTGCGTTGGTCCAATGGTGCACCACTGCTCCTTCCTCCCTAGCCATGCACCCCTTCTCCTGTGTGGTAGAGTGGCAGTGTCACTCTTTTTGACCTAGCTATGTGTCACCCTCTCATTCTCAATTGTTCTTCATCTCATCCCATCCCATCTCATCCTTAACCATGGCTTTCTGGGTCCCTATTGCTTGCTCGTTCTCCATGAATATCGTCGCACCATGTCCCCATCTTTTCCTACAATCAACACAATGATGGTCACCTAGATGGATTGTATGTCATTCATTATAACAACACCAAGACCTTCTTGTCGCCATCTACCACAGCTTGATAGGCATTAGTTATATGCACTAGTCTCATGGTTGCCTCCGTGGCCTCCCCTAGAGCACATCTAGGTTCAAGTGAGAGTAAGTTGTGGAGCCCAAATGGGCGGATGAGGAGAGCTGCTAGCCCTAGCGTCGAGTGGCTGCTATCTGTGGTGGTCAAGAGGATCTGAGATACTAGAGATGGTAACACCATTAAAATGGATCGGGATGCCGTGTAGAGGGAGGTTGGATATACATTCCTGAAAAATATAACCTTGTAGCTGATTAAAGAACTAAAACTTTTACACATATTTGAATGGTTCTACTTTGTTACTAAGGGTTGCTAGACATATCGAGTTGATTCCTCCCAAAGAACACAAGAATAAATAAATCAGAGCCAATCATCTAGAAGTTAATTTGAGCAATAACACAAAAACAAATATGTATTACATATGATTTGATTACCAAAACCGAGATTCACCTTTGTGATACCACATAATCGGTTTTACCAAAAAACAAACAAAAAATGGTTAGCATGGTGATCATTCTTTTGTTGTATTATAGGTAGTCGTGAACCATGATGCCACATAATCAGTTTTACTGAAACAAACAAAATATGGTAATTCTTTTTTTTTTTTGGAAAGATCGTGAGCATTATTTTGTTGTATTATAAGTAGTCGTGAATCGTGATGCCACATAATCGGTTTTACCAAAAACAAACACAAAATGGTAAGCATGTTGAGCATTGTATTGTTGTATTATAGGTTGTCGTGAATCGTGATGTCACATAATCGGTTTTACCAAAACAGACAAAAAGGTTGGCATGGTGAGCATTCTTTTGTTAGATTATATGTCGTGAATCGTGATGTCACATAAGGTGTCGACGTCGGATTTTGGGTTGTCAACAATCGGTTTTACCAAAACAAATACAAAATGATTAGCACGGTGAGCATTTTTTTGTTGCATAGGTTGTCGTGAATCATGAGGGCACTCACAATGTGAAACTATCATGATTTCTATAATCTTGGGCATTGCAGAAAAAAACTATATTCCACAATGTATTTTTTTATCGTGATATCACGCGGCGCCCACTTGTCACTCTTTTACTTATTGTCTTGGTTTTACGTGAAGACTTTGGTTTTCTTGTGTTTTTCCTCTCTCTCATCAATAAATACAAATACGCCACATCAGCAAAAAACAATAAATAAAGAGGTAATAAATGAGGATAGAAACTACCATAGGGTGCATTGTGAGTGCTATGCCGCATACTCGGTTTTACCAAAATCAATAAAAATGGTTAGCTTGGTGAGGCTCGGCTCTAGTGCCTCTAGCTGCGACTCCTGCGAGGATGGCTAGAGGACAGAAGGTGGGGGCGAGAGTGCCACGTTTGATTCGATGCAGAATTCGTTTCGCAACTCGCAACCGATCGAACGGCTCCATCATTTATCAGAATACGCGACAGAGCTACCGATATACAGCACTCTCTAGTTATGCCCTACACGGATATGTACAGGCTCGGCAACATTACTATTGCCTTGCACAATCTGCTACAAGTCTTTCACTCACAAGTCACAAGCAATGGCAGCTGCTGCATCATGAAACTTGGCGCAGCAAAAGCTAGACTAGATCAAATATAATATATATCAGGCGGCGCTGCAGTTGACGTCCTCAGGCTCGGCGACATTGTAGTAGAGCGTGGACGTTCTGTCGTCGAACTTGGAGACGACGTGGTGCGGCGTCAGGCCACAGTAACACTTGCGGAGGCGCTGGATGCATATGTCCATGATCTTCTGGAACATGTGGTCTTCCTGGATGAAGGGCTGCTTCACGAACTCCTCCAGCGCCATCCACTGAAACAAAACGCCTCGGTGGGTTAGTAACACAAGCTTGATTGATGTCTCGAACTGCACGCTCTGAAATAAACGTCTAGTTTGCAGGCTCGTTTCAGGAAACAGAGAAATCCTCAAGAGAGACGACGACGCACCTTTGCTGCCTGAATCTCTGTCTCGTCGATCTTGATCTCACTCGATACAGGTCTTAGCATGCAGATGAAGAAAAGGTCCGATTTCTGAAACGCCACGTTGTGGGCATGCCTGGCAACATATATACCATACGTAGGACAAATTCAGCCTACAGTTCGAGTATACTAAGATACAATTATCGGGATAGTCGATGAAACAAAGAAGGTAACTTAACTACCTGAAAGCAACGACATCAATGAATTCGGTGTCGACCTGCATAGTGTATCGCAATCACAGCGGCACTTGTGAGAATCGATCCCGACAAGGAAGATGAATTGGAAAGAAGTTACTGGGTTCTAGGTTTCTGGAGAGTTCCATTTTCTTACCCCGGTTTCCTCTTTCACCTCTCTGCTGGCTCCTGTGTAGATTTCCTCTGACTGCGACAGAAGGAAATTTCAGTAACAAGAAACTGTACTGTACGCACACCATGCGCAGTTTACATCGCTGACGATGACCTTGGACATACTGTAGAGTAGTATATTCTTACCGCGAGAATGAAACCTGTGGGTAGTTTCCACACACCATCAAGCGACGAACCGCGATACTTCTCTTGCACCACTAGAACCTGATCAAATTTTTCAAGAGAACGCACGCCATCAGAGTTTCAGAAGCAAGCTTTCTTTCAGCTCTGTCTGTTCCCATCGGAACAGAAGCAAGGATGGGATATACATGGGACCCACTCACCTCCATTTGGTCATTGATCACAAAACCCCCAACTCCAACCTGATGGGAAGCATTAGCTGGGAGCATATTTGGTTCATCAGGGATCCAGTACGTCATCATCAGGTACGCTTCCTCCGCGTGATGGTACTTGAAACCTTCCTGCAGACAGTTCAGAAAGAAACACTCTGAATGCTGTTGTTTAAAGAAAATAGTTGGATTCTAGTATAGGCTTGGAGTCTCCGTTGAGCATGTAGGAACTAGGAAAGCTTTGTATTACTGGGACTTAGATTCTGAAGACCAAATTTGTACCTTCACTGCTAAAGGGACGAACTCGGCTCGATCCACCGGCAATTTCAACCACACCCCTTTCTTCCCCTGCAGGAGCAGCAACACCGTAGCAAATCAGCAAAATGACAGTGCTGCCTTCACTTCAGTACTGAACACTGAAACGTACCACGGACTTCCAGTAAAGAGAGCGACGCTGCGAGCGAGCGCGCGAAGGCGGCCTTGTCGTCCGGCAGCCTGTCGGCGTCGACGACAACCCCGCCGTACTCGTCGTCGGTGGCCTCGAGCACGAAGTTGTTCTCCAGCGCCGTCCACCAGTGCTGCTGCTGCTGGTGATGGCCCCGTCGCCGTTCGTCTCCGACTCGGACCAGTTGGCGATGCCCAGCTGCAGGTCGGCCGCCGGGTCGGTCGGAAGAGCTTCTGGCGCGCCGCCGACCGCACCCCGCTCAGCATCCGGCTGATGGAGTGGGAGTAGGACGCGCTCACTCTGCAGTCTGTTCACAGAGCGCCAAGAACGATTGGTTTGGTGAAGCTGAAGCAAGAGACCGATCCGGAAACAAATTGCGTGCTGACGAAATGATGCAAGTACCTCTGGACGAGCAGGAGCAGCTGACGAAGTTCACAGTGCTCCCGGCACGGCGGCGCCCGGCCGCTGCCGGGCAAAGACCGGCAGCCACGGCGGTCTCGAGCAAGCTGCTCATCTCCATGCTCCGCTGGACTCGCGACTGGACACTCCGCGACGTACGAATGAGAGCTCGAGGCACTGAGTGAGATGCTAAGCTAGATACCGATACGGCCGTTGTTGCTGCTGCCTATTGGGTTGGGCACTGAGCTAGTGAGCTGATCGCTGAACCACCTGCTCGCAATCGGATACCGCCGTGCGAATGGCTGAGCTCCACACGACGCTTGCCGGGGCCTTATAAAAAAATCGCCGGGGAGGAGGGTCCACGTCAGTCTCACGAGGCCGGAGGGCCCCGCGCGGTGGCCGGACACGCCGTATGCGTGCGTGGGGATTGTCGCGTTCCGTCCGGAGCGCGCAAGAAGAAGATATATCCCGCTTCATTCCCGCGCAGCGATCACTAGAAATTCCGCCGGAATATCAGCTCGAGTTCCCGCGTATTAACCCGGTGACGGCATCAGGTAATCCACACGATAGCAGGACCTACGGAAGCAATGACTAAAACGGACTATCAACTTGACAGACAGCGTGCGTTTCATCGAGAAAACTTGACAGCGTGCAGGAGTGCATCGTCGTCGTCAGCACTAACGAGGACGAGGGGGATGAGCTGGATGTTATCCAGATATTTAACAAGGGCCCCCCTGCATAATCCAAACGCATGTGGTTACTAGCTAGGAATGCTGTTTGGTGCGCGACAGGGACAGGCGAGATGGGCTAAACCGAGAGTATCAGTGGAGTGATTTACTGATAAGCTACCTCGGCTGTTAGGTATATACCAGTAGTAGGCCTTTTTGGATCAGTGCCCCGGGCGGCCGGCGCCGCTTTGCGTGTCTAATGCGGCCGCATTATTGGTTCGGTTTATTATTATCGATCGAGCGCAATTAGGTCGAGATGGTACGGATGCTTCTGCTTTCCCCTGCCGGCTGATTGTGCTCCGAGTCAGAGTGAGGTACTAGACGATCAGCGAGGGTTGATTGGGCATACACCTGATCTGAAATCTGGACTGAGCTATCATCGCCTTTTTTTCTCTCGTCGACCTACACCGTTCAGGTACCACCACCGTCACGGTGAAAGGTATCTCGCCCCAGCCGGCTCACAAAACGCCACGCCGGTAAGGAGTAGTCCGCAGTTCACGTGGTCTTTTCTTTTTTGCCCTGAAAGATACAGGAACAGCGATGGTACTACAAGAAGAAGATTTTTCGGAACGTGTCACTGCCGGACTGACTGAGCACCGTTCGTTCGTCCGGAAGCAAAACGTGAGTGACGGAGGCGTGTTCGGTGTTTGCCGCGGACGCGGACAGGAACACCGCACTAACCGCACACGTACATCAGGGGTAAAAGTTTGGGCGCTGTAGCTGTACCGTGGGGAGTACGTACGTGGAAACAGGTGGCGTGGCACCTGCCGCGGGGCCAGCGGCGGGCCACACGAAGACGGACACGGCTATGATGGAAAAGCTAGGCGACGACGGCGCGCGCAAATGCGGGCACGCGGCAACACGTGGGAACGTCCTGGGCTGCTCCGGGAACGGAGGAGCTGCCTCCGTTAAACGCGTCAGCACAGTGGCCGCCCAGCACGCCGGCGACGTGTTCGACTGACTGCCGTGCCGCGTCAAGTGGCATCGGGCCGGGTCGGTCAGCGACTCAGCGCGCGGCTCAGCCGCAGCGCAGCGCGGCGTGCTCCGCCCGAGTGCACATGAAAGATGACATGTTGGCCTCAGCCAGATGACATGTTCTGCACATGCTTCACGAGCTCTCGCGACACTGATGGCGGGCCTCTATCAGACAAAACGTATTGGTCACATGGACAGGGGATCGATCGTTGGGAGTTGGGATAGGCCTGTTAGTTTTTGTCTCCAACGAAACGAACAGCCCTTGACAACAATTCTAGTGTTCCACCAAGCAGGATCTAGGACGTGTTTGTCTATTAAAGCAACTTGTATAGTATTGATTCTAGGCAATTACTATGGTACTCCCAAATAATTGTGGACCGTCCCATTTGTTTTCCGATCAAACGGTCATTTACCATCTATTACCTCCACAGGAGGTAATAATATTTATTTAATTTTATTTTATCAAAAAGGGTAAATAAGGATAGTTTTTAATAAAAAAATCTTATTTGTAGATTTTGTTGATTCATGCGTAATCTTTTAAGTGATATGGTTAATCTTTTTTATTTTATAATTTTTGTAATTGATATTAGCGTGACTAGCGTTCGTGACTAGCGGTCTTGCATGTTAGCATACGTGACATGATTAGCGTGACATTTACGTGTTCCCTCGAAAACAAAGCGTGACATTTACATGTGACTTAATTTTTTGTGCAGGTGTCCACACGTTAGATGATCTGTTGATGCTAAAAAAAACGTGTAGATGGTGTACTATGTCCATGCATGTTATCGTACGTGTTTGTGGGGTTAGGTGTACGGGTGGTCAGAAAATAAAAATATTGTTTAGAATGTAATTTAAAATTGTTGAAGAACATTTATTTCTCTTTTTAAATTTGTAGCTAAAATTTGTAAGTAGTTTTTTCTCACTCATACTAACTTCAAATGTGATAGTCTTTTTTTCTTAATTTTTTCTAAAATCATGATCTATATCAAGGTATTGTGGTCTTATGAATATTAGTTTACTCATATTTTTATCGTGAACATTTCTAAATTTGAATTTTAAAAATGACAACTTCAAACAACAATTTGAAACATCATACGATTTCTAAGTTTTTGATTTGAAATTATCTTGTCACATAAAACTACGTTTGAATTTTAAAATTTGAAATTTGAATCTAAAAAAGATATTATCATAGGAAATTTGAATTTAAAATTTGTAAGACATAGTATGGATAGAATTAATATGTGTGGATTCGAATTTGGATGCTACTATTTGTCAAATTTAATTTGAATTCATACACATTTTATATTTTTTTTCAGCGAAACACAAATTTCATTCCACGCAATGAGTTTAGAGATTTGAGGGAGAAATTTGAAAACGGTCCTCCACGCACGGCTTGGACTCGAGACGGATTTGGTTCAAGATTCACGGGGAAGAAGGTTGTTGCACACCAGGTTGGAATCTGAGGACGCCGGATCGGCGGCGCCCGCGAGGAGGGACGCGATCCGGCTCTACTCTCCCGTGGTTTCGGCTCTAATCACCCGTCATTTGTTATCCGCAGGATTCCGCATGCGTGTGAATAGGGGGACGGGGACGGGGGGGGGGGTTCTTATTTTTGTTGTATTATATTTATTAATTTATTTAGTAATTTGTTAAATTATAAAACTTCAATAGTCCGGATCTATTTGAGATATTACCTCGTAATAGGTAAAAAGGAGTACCGAGCATTGCCCTTGATTCTAAGCCCATAGTATAATTAGAATGTGTTTGGTTCATGGAATGGGTAGAGTGGAATGTGTTTTTGCAGTGTTTGGTCCAAGAGTTCAATAACCAGATTTCGGCTCCGCTGGTTCTTCTGAAATGGAGGAACGTGCGCAACCTTTTTGCATGGTCTCTCTCTGTCTCTGGGCTGGGGCGCCCCCGCGTGGCTGAGTGACAGCAATAGCTCGTGCATGATGAGTGGCGGCACCTCAAGCAGCATTGTTCTGCATGAGCGAGGAGTGAAGAAACACTCCTCAAGTTGTACGACATATGAGCCAATAAGGGGAAGAAACACGTATGTGTATAACATGTGGGCCCAATAGCTAATGGGATTACCCATCCCACCTACCATACATTAAAAACGGAGTTACTTCAAATTCACAATAGTTGTGCCTGGTGACAGGGAGTTGGAGATGATCAAGGCTGCGCTGGGCTTGTTCGGCTTGGCCTCTGGGCTCTTTTCTAACTTGGACAAAAGCGTGGCAATTCCCCTGAACTGCTCTGAAGCGGAGGTGGAACGTGGACAGACAATCATGGCATGCCGAGTTGACACTTTTCCTTGTCGATATCTGGGGATTCCACTCTCGGTCCGTAAGCTTTCGAGGTCGCAGGAGCAGCACCTGGTTGACAGTGTAGCAGCTCGAATCCCTGGCTGGAAAGGACAACTTCTGAATCCTGCGGGAAGGGGGTGGCTTTGGTGAAATCAACTCTGTCAGCGATTCCTATACACACGGCCATTGCTTTGTGCCTCCCCGTGGGCGATCGAGGCCATTGACAAGCTGCGACGTGGTTTTATTTGGGCGGGCACCGTGGTGGTTGCAGGTGGCAAGTGCAAGATTGCCTGGAAGGTGGTCTGCTTACCGAAGGAGCTGGGGGTCTTGGCGTGTCTGATCTCAGAAGAGTGGGGATAGCGTTGCGGGTGCGATGGGTGTGGCAAGACCGGTGCGCCGGGCGCCCGCCAAGCTCAAGGAGCGTTCTGTGCTTGCACTATTCCAAGCCGCGGCCTCTATCAACGTGGGCAATGGAGCATCTACGTGCTTCTGGACAGATCGGTGGCTCGATGGATCATCCATCCAGACTCTCGCCCCTGCTGTGTTTGCGGCTGTTAGGCCGAGGAAATTGAGGAGCACGGTGGCTGAAGCACTCAGTAATGACGCTTGGGTGACCCACATTCAGGGGCACATCTCGTTGACATTGGCAGTCCAGTTTTCTGATCTTTGGGATCGCCTTGAAGATGTTGTTCTCTGTAATGAGCCGGATACCTTCAAATGGAACTTATCAGAGAATCAGTGCTACTCGGCAGCTTCGACATATGGGGCAATGTTCTTCGGGTGCTCCAAGCCTCTAGGAGCTAAACAACTATGGAAAACAGCTGCCCCACCACGCGTGAAGTTCTTCATGTGGCTTGTGATGCATGGGCGCTGCTGGACTGCAGCTAGGCGATGTCGCCATGGACTGCAGGAGTCGGATTCTTGCATCTTTTGTGATCAGCAGTCCGAGACGATGGATCATATCATTTTAGGCTGTTATTTCAGCAAGGAGGTCTGGCATGCTTGGCTTTCCAAGCTGCGCTTGCTGGAAGATGTTGTTGTGCAGGAAATGCCAGCCATGGCATGGTGGCTGCAGGTCAGGAATAGGATCCAAAAATCTCGGCGCAGGGGTTTCGATTCTTTATTCTTCTTAGTGGCTTGGACCTTGTGGAAGGAACGCAATGGGCGGACTTTTAATGGAGTTCGAACTTCAGTGCCCAGGTTGGTGGAGATGATCAGGAACGAAGCGAGCAATTGGTGCCAGGCCGGTTACAGGCAGCTGGCAGTTCTGCTTTCATCTATGTGACCTTTGAGTGTGTGCCTCTGTTGATCATGTGTTGAGCAATTTGGTGCATCATGTAATCCTTTATTTGTGTCTAAGTTTAGGAGTGGGGTAACCTCATGTTACCTATGGTGTGAGTGTGTCTTGTACTGTTTCAAAACTCTTTCTGCTTAACTTAAAAACGCGCTTCGGCGTGATCGCAAAAAAAAAAAAAAAAAAAAAAAAATAGTTGTGCATTTTCATGGCATCATTTAACTTTTCCACGCTTGTATCAGCAAAGCATAGAGGCAAAATTTCTGACCTCAAGTGGAGAGTTCCTCTCTCTCTTTTTTTTTTTTTTTGAAGGAACAGTTCCTTCTCTCTGGATTCTTATACACATAACTCGTGCTTATACGAGTTAGAATAGCTCGTATCAATAGATCTATTTAATGTAGTGTGATTTGAATATGAATCATTATTTATTTCTAATATAAGTCCATATCCTTTTCAAGCTATTTATTTGTCCATTTAATGACTTTAATTCCTTTTCTCTCTGTCTCTATTGTCATGACCCGGGAGATAGGGCTCGGAAGGACAGGCCCACGTGACCCGAGGGGGGCCAGCAAGCGCCGCTTAAGGCAAGGCGCGCCGCCTCGCGCCTCCGCCTCCGCCTCCCTTCCGTGGATTCTTCGGCAATTAATTCGAGAAATAAAGGAGGAAATTCACTAGGATTATCTTAGGCTTTTTTTTGGTGTGCAAGGAATATTCCATCTTAGCCCTTATTAGGAAAATAAATAGGATATGCTTGTAAAAAGTTATTCCAATCTATAAGGAAACCTTTTAGAGAGATTGCTTGCGATACAAGTCCCACTAGCGGACTATAAAAGTAAGGGGTCTGTAATCTTTTCGTGGTAACAAGCAATAAAGAAAATTTATCCCCAACTCCCTCTCCTCTCCCCACGCACCGCCCTCCTCCTCCTCTTGTGCCGCCGCCGCCACCCCCCCCACGCCGCCGCCCCAACCGCCCGCGCCGCCACCCGCCGGCCGTGGCCACCCCCGACGACCCCTAAACCGCCCGGGGTAGTGTCGGGCCACGTGTCACGCCAGATCGACCGGGTTTGTGACATCTATCATTCTTCTGTTTCCCTTTTTCTGTTTTCCATTTTAATTTATTTTTGTGTTTTCCCTTTTTAGCGTTTTATATTTTTTCTAAGCATCTTTTTTCCCCTTGTGTTTAGCTGTCATGGATTCATGGTAATTAATCTATGGTAAGTGAAACATGACATCTAAAGTTGTAATAAAATGAAATATTTACCATATCTAATAGATCACACGTACATACATCAATAGATTGAAAGAGATTTTCATAATTGTTTGAGAATACGACAAAGAAGGTTTTCATGCCATCATTTTACTTTTCCACGCTTATATCAGCAGAGCTTAGACCTATTTCTTTCTTGAAATGGTCTCAATGGTGAGCTTCTTTGGTTTGATTCCTCGATAAAACTTTCTTATCTGCATTTTTTTACAAGTTTTATTTTCATTATTAAGAAAGGTTCAGAGTGCACTAATGTCAATTCTAAACTTAATCAGAAATAAGTGATCTGGAATCAAAAACTTTCAGAGCGCATCAGGAAATAACTTTTGTTTGGTTGTCTCCGTGCTACAGTGATGCAATTGACATACGTCGGCCAGCTTGAAGAATACAAGCCAGTAAACACCACACGTTTTGTACTTGCACGTAAAATATCATATTAAGTCAAATAGGGATATGTTCCTCTAATTGGATATGTGTAATTGTCACTTGAGGAGGGATACCCTAGGTACCCAATAATATACTGCTATCGAAATACATCGTACGTGTTTGTGAGTATATGTATGCTAATGTCAAAGAAAAGGTACAGACTGCAGAAATGTCAGTGTGCTTCATTGGGCCTTGTTTAGATGGCTAAAGTTTTGCCAAAAACTTACAAATTTTTAGACTCTCTCTCCATCACATCACATTAAATACACCAAAAGACATATGTTGGGAGCAGTAAATGTAGGTAAAAAAAAATAACTACTTACACAATTTTGTTGTAAATCACTTAAAGCGAATCTTTTAAGCCTAGTTAGTCCATGATTGGACAATGTTTTACCAAATACAAACGAAAGTGCTTCTGAGGGGTGCTACAGGAGTTAGAACAGTGCTTTTAGCAAAATATTTTGTCATCTAAACGAGACCAAGTCCATATCATCAAGAAAGGTTCAGAATGCAGAAATGTCAACTCAATCAGATAGCAGAGCAGCCATTTGTTTGCTAAGCTTTTTGAAAATATTTCTACATCTTGAGTAGTTCCAGTACTAGATACGCTTGTTGACACATTTAATATAAACGTAGCTACCTCTCAAAAGGTTCCACGACTAGACACATGATTATTGACACGTTTTTAAAATAACGTATGTACATCTGTTTTTTTAGGAACTCCACTCTTTTTTGTTCATAGAGTTGATCATATGAATTAAAAACGCGTCAACAAAGCGATTCTAACAGTGAGACATGCCTGCCTATCTCAAAAGAAAACATGCTTCGGCCAAGTTGTGAGCATCAACATTAGATTTTAATCTCATGAGCAAAATCTATGAAAAGAAAATCAAGTTCCTAGCCTTGATCTCTTTTACAACTTGGTCATACGAACATGTTCCTGCTCCTCCGCCACTTCTTATGACATTAGCGATGTCGAAGCCAACCGAAACGAGCTCAAATAAAAGATCGAGAGACCTCGAGAAGACCTCTACCTTAAGAAGAGTTGGAGAAGACCTCTACCGCAAAGAAGAGTCGGAGATGAATACTTGCACATCGAAAAGGTCTAGAGACCAAGACCTACGTGTCAAGTAGGAGGAGATGAAGGTCGACAATGGAGACACATTCGGAAGACGAAGACACTTGGAGCTAGAAGCCTCAAGACTTAGAACATGTGTAGACAAAGAATCGTGCATGTGCTTTTTTTTCTCCATGCCCTTTTTCCCACTAGGTTTTTGGGATGGAGTTTTTAGCAAGGCATGCATGTGTGGTTGCAAAGGATAGCCATCGCAACCAATGTCCGAAGTTATATTTGCCTCTTCTAATGTGAGTATCTACTAGGTCACATAGTTCCGGCCATAACCTAGTAGATGCAGGGGCTACTCTTGTTGGGACTTGGCTTTCTCCTATGGGTCAAGCCCAATAGAAGAGGCCCAAGTGGAGTTAGTGGGGATAGTTGTAAATTCAGCCCCCTGAGAGAGGTCACATGTAAATCCATCTTGCTTATAAATATGGAGGGTGCCATGAGAATAAGGGGCTCTCTCCTCTTACACGAACACCTAACCCTAATTGTCTCACACCTCCTCTTTCTCCTCTCCCTATTGAAACCAAAGGTTTCCATATTCCAAAAAGAATTAATTGAAATGGTTTGGAAGTGATCCAAAATCTTGTATGGGGCTAACCATGGATAAGTTTGTTGGAAACAAATTCAAATAGTTCTTATCTCAAAAGAAAACATGCTTCTGGCCAAGTTGTGAGCATCAACATTACACTTTATAGTCTCATGAGCAAAATCTATGAAAAGAAAATCAAGTTCGTAGCCTTGATCTCTTTTACAACTTGGCCATACAAACATGTTCCTACTCCTCCGTCACTTCTTATGACATTAGCGATGTCAGAAGCCAACCGAAACGACCTCAGCGAAAGATCAGAGACTTCAGAGAAGACCTCTACCTCAAGAAGAGTTGGAGAAGACCTCTTCCCCAAGAAGAGTCGGAGATTATGACCTGCACATCGAGAAGGTCTAGAGACCAAGACCTACATGTCGAGTAGAAGGAGATGAAGGTCAACAATGGAGACATCCGGAAGACGAAGACACTTGGAGCTAGAAGCCTCAGGACTTAGAACATGTGTAGACCAAGAATCGTGCATGTGCTTTTTTCTCCATGCCCTTTTTTTTCCACTAGGTTTTGGGATAGAGTTTTTAGCAAGGCATACATGTGTGGTTGCAAAGGGCAGTCATCGCAACCAAGGTCCGAGTTATATTGCGCCTATTCTAATGTGAGTATCTACTAGGTCACGTAGTTTCGGCCATAACCTAGTAGATCTTGGGACTACTGTTGGGACTTAAAGCTTTCTTCTATGGGCCAAGCCCAATAGAAGAGGCCCAAGTGGAGTTAGTGGGGATAGTTGTAAATCCATCCCCCAGAGAGGTTACATGTAAATCCACCTTGCCTATAAATATGGAGGGTGCCATGAGAAGGAGGGGGCTCTCTCCTCTTACACAAACACCCTAACCCTAATTGCCTCACACCTCCGCTTTCTTCTCTCCCTGTTAAAATCAAACGTTTTCATATTCCAAAAATAATTAATTGAAATGGTTTGGAAGTGATCCAAAATCTTGTATGGGGCTAACCATGGATAAGTTTCTTAGAAACAAATTCAAATAGTTGTTTGGAAAGAAAAGACCAGCATATGTATGCAGTGGCGGAGCTCATCAAGTTTGACGCCTAGAGCCACTCTCAAAGTGTATAGATTGTTCGCTTTGTGGTATATGCTGCACTTCCTCTTCTTTGAAAAGCAAAAGAAATGAAGATCGAGAAGTTCTTTGCTTTGTTTTGATTCTAGAACAACTTGCAAAATTATAAGTGGTGAAAAAAAAATATTCCATTTCGGTGATGATAGAAATAAATACTTGAATCTCATGCTTAGATCTATGAAGTGGTTCTTCAAGAAGCTTAATTATTGTTACATGGAAACCACGAGAGTTGATGGTGTTTTGCGGATGATCTTGCAAAAGCCAAGTGATCGATTCTTTGGAGCCAACTATTTTCCCAAACTGAAGTTACGCATAGATGGTCTAAACATCTAAGTGGCTTTCCTCTATTCGAATAGAACGCATTGGGAAACAAATTAAAAAATTTGGTAAGATTTGTTGTCTATTCCTTTTCTATGAATGTTTTTCTAGAATATATAGTTTTAACATTTGGTCTTTATGTGTCAAGGGTAAAATTAAGGTTGATGAATTCTATGGAACCAATGAGTTTGATACTTTTTTGTTGTAGTAGAGGAAGACTTAAAACTTCACTATTTAACAACCCTTAAACAATCTTGAACCCGAAAAAGATGAATGTGCAAATCCAAGACTTTGCTACCAAGTCAAACTTATTCAAAATGAAGCTTGGAGAATTTGTTGACTTTCATTTTCTCGATGGAATGTGATTCTGGTCTCTACACTTCATTTACTGATTCCACTAAAGAAAAATGGGCAGGTCCGATTTGATTATTATTCTTGATGCTAGCATACCGGGCGATTTTTATTATCACGCGGTGGTGCTTTTCACGTAATGTTTCTTACACCGAGGAGAGAATGAGGTGTACTTGAAAAACATCATCAGAACTGAATGCATTGTCCTTTGTCACAATGGTGCTAGTATAGGTGGAAGTTGGGACGTCCATGAATATCCAATGGATAGCCTCTAGTTCAAAAAAAAATGAACTAGGAATTCATTTCCCCCACTAAAATTTGAATTCTAGTTTACTTGCTAAAATCCATGGATGTCCAACTTCTTCTATGCCTTCCACCTCTAGGTGCTAGTATTTGAGAACTAAATGCAATTGTTCTTTGTCTATTTCAATGGAGGTTTGGTCACTTCAAGCTCTGTTTTGGTATAAATATGTTTTGTTTTAAATTTGGCGGGTTGTCACTCATTTCGATGCATTGTTTTTTCAAGTCAAGACTTCCTCGAAATGACACCTCAGTCCCTTCTAACATGAAGGGAAGGAGGGACAAGGGAAGTAAATACTTCGAGAAGTAGGAGGCTGGGGGGAATCCGGTGGAGAATTAGGGGTACACTAGGTGAGTCGAATATCAACCATCTCTATATTCACTCCCGGTTTTCTTGTTATTTTGTATATTGGTCATGACCACATTGTAAATGTTTTGGAATTTTACGTTCATAAACTTATGCCATTTGTTGAAATGAATAGAAATTGTCTTGTTTATGAAATTAGTTGTGCGTTTCCTAGAGACTAAAGAATTCAAATTGTAAATGTTTATGAATACTGCGCCGCATTACGCTCCGAGTTCAATATCGGTTTGTTTACAATTCAAATTCTTTAGTACATAACAAATTAACAATCATGTTGAAACATGATAAGTTTCCTCCTCTTAGTTGGTGTGCACTCGTTTATTGTGAATCAACATAAACAGAAAGGGACACATGTGAATAATTCTCTCAAGAAATGTCATGAGCATGGTTGCTCAAATTTAGGAAGAGTAACAAATTTACGATATTAGATAGACTGAAAGTTGGGAGAAGGTCAATGTCTGTTCAACTGGCTTGCAATTAAAAACATGGATTTATTGTGAATCAACATCAACGAAAAGGGACACCTGAGAATAATTCGTCAAGAAATGTCATGAGCATGGTGGCTCAAATCGAGTGAAGAGTAACAAATTAACGATATCGATAGACTGAAAGTTGGGAGAAGGTCAACGTTTTTGTTCAACTGGCTCGCAATTAAAAACATGGATATGAGTTACAAACTCTAACATGCGATTCTAACAGCCAGACATATACGCTTGTTTGAAAATAAAACATGCTTCTAGTTAAGTTGTGAGCGTCAACATTAGATTTTCTAGTCTCATGAATACAATCTATGAAAATAAAATCAAGTTCGTAGCCTTGATCACTTTTACGACTTGCGGCTACACAAACATACTCTTGCTACTCCAACACTTCTTATGACATTAGCAATGTCAGAAGCCAACCAAAATGACCTGAGCGAAAGATTAGAGGCCAAAGCTAAACCTTCCCAGCAAGCAATCGCCATGGCCATATCAGCATTAGTGAGCCCATTGATGACTACCCATGACACACCTAGGAATTTGTCGGCCTGGTCTCATGCTACTGCCACTGCTGCCCAACCCAGATTCTTCGAAATTGCGGTTTCAACATTCATATTCATACATCGCGGTGGTGACGGCAACTACATTGGTCTCCTTGCATGAACTACCGGCTTTGTTACTTGGGCTGGCTTTGAAGCTGGTAGTTCAGTTATGTAATTGTTAACAAATATGCACCGAGATCCCGAGAGCAGGCTCTGAAAACAAATTTCATAGATAGCTTTTCTTCTAGCCTACCAGATTGCCCACAAAGTCACAACCACCCTCGTGTTGTCACCATGAGGCATTGTTTCTATCAGATTTGCCAGACACACCTTGGAATCAGGTGTTCAACAATTTGCTCGCGTTCCAATGCCCACACACATCTCGCCATGCTGCATTCAAGTATAGAGTGTTTCTAGGAATTCGAAGCTCAACAAAAGCAGAATGACCGTGATCCACCATGTTCCGATGGTGAAGCATGTCCACGATCAGTGGCGGACCCATAGGGGTCATGGGGTCCACCAACCCCTGTGGCCCACCTGTCATACATACGTATTCTTAATGAAAATTATAAAAAAAACACAAAATTATAAATGGTTTACCGATTTGTATATATATTTTTTTCGGTGCACCCTTTGTGCTCAAAAGCTGGGTCCGCCACCGCCACCGATGATAATGAGTGCCTTGCAAGTCGCTAGAGAAAACCCGCAACTTTGAAGGGACTTTAACCTAGCTACCACAAGGATCGGATCGTAAAAGCTCCCATCCTGTCATGATGCCAAGCCTAGAAATCTAATTGATGTCACGGAGGCATATTCATGATCACGTCTATATCAACTCGCGTAAAAATTTCTTGAAGCTTTGAGCGATCCCAAGATGCTGAAGTGTGATCGATCAACTCACTAACAGATTGTGGTGGTGTGGGACTGGCTCTAGGAATTGGCCGTCACAAACTATCAGCTGGCAGCCAGTCCATATCCCAAATGTGTGTCGCCGTAGGGGAAGTAGACTGCCTCTGCTAGTGCTAGCAGCAGGAGTGCCCGTATGCGATGCTCTTCGGTCACCCAGATGTGGGCTCCGATGTACCCCATCCTCGCGACCCTCTCCAGGACCGCGATGCCGGCATCGGCATGGTGACGGTGTGGAATCAGCGGACGGAGGTACGCACGTCCACCACAGGGTATATAAGTTTGTTTTAATAGTCAAGCAAGTAGACCACGAATAGTTGTACACTAGAAATGGTGGCGGCGTTGCGCTTTGTGGCCATTAGGGCCTGTGATATTTTGTACTACAAAATATTTTTTTGTGAATTGAATTCAAGAACTATTAATATTATATTCACATAGGCTTTGTTTTATTTTTTATAGTTAAAATGTTTATAATCTACATAGATAAGATTAGTTTTTTTTTTGTGTCATGGTTTGTAGCATGTTGTTGTAGTTGTTATATATTTTGGAGGGTTCATCATGATGATGGTATTATTTTAGTTATATTTTTTGTTTTTAAATGGAACTATCATATCGTTTTTATTATATGATGATGAGTAATGGGCAGTGTGTTGGGTTAGGGTTAGGGTGATTGGATAAGTATTAAGGTTAGCTATGTGTCGTTGTAACTATCTGAATGTAGTAAGTAACATTTTGCTTTTGTTGTTGAAATGGAACTTTCACTTTTTTTGGAGAAAAAGGGTTAAAAGTATTTATGAAGGAGAGAGAAGCAGAGTTAGCGGAAGCTTAAAATGATGTTATTTCTCATGAGGAGTGCTTAACATTTTTTTATTTTAAGTTTCTTATTTGATTTTTTTATATTTACCCCTAAGAAACAAAGGTGAAAATGTTCAGTTCAAACTATTTACTTAAATATGTTCTATTATGGATCCACTTTGCATAGATTTATTTTTGAGGTTTCGAAATGATTTGTTTTTTTATTTTATAATTTTCTTGTGATTAATTATGTAATTTCAAAGTTTCACAAAATTTGTTCATAAAAGAAAAAGATTTGTAGGAAAGGGAACCAACTTCGGACCGTATTCGGCCCATTAAGGCCCATGTAGCGGAAAGTCGGCCCAAGTAAGAAGGCAGGCCCACTTTGGACTGCGGGCTGATTTCAGAGAAAAAAGTAGAGGGCTTTTTCTAAAAAAAATATGGGAGAGGAAGATGGATTTGCGGGTTACATTTTTTGTCGAGTTGAAGGGTTTTTTGTAAAATGGCCGGGATTCGCCTCGATCACGGGACCGGCCCTGTTAAGAATTCCTCAATTAGATTAATGATGAGCTCATACTATATGGGCCTTGGAGGCTACCATATATGCCCTGATGGCTACATCTATATAAAGAAATTATGTGTGTACCTATAATGACTAATGAAGAGATGACTCCCCCTCAGATATCTGTGTCTCCTGTGATTTCTTCCCGGGATTGGGCAAGGTAAAGCGGGATCTATCTACAACTTCTACACGTCTCTTTCTTGGATCGGGGAACGGAAAACGGATCCGTAATCCGTGAGTAGGCGATTCTCAACACGTTATCAGCAGCTCTACCACTGGGTGAGTCGTTCTTGATCATCATGTCTATATCAATTTGTATTTGTTATGGATATTGATGAATTGATCTCATCTTTCGTTTCCGATCTGCCATTGATACGTCGACCGGTTTGTTTTTCCGTTCGACCACCGCGCCATCTGTCGTGAAGAATCGAGGAATAGGCATGGGCGGCGGCGCAAAATTCAATCACCGCGTGGACTGCAAGAGTCCGGGTCACATTACGCATGGATGTGTTTTGCATCTCGATCGTCCATGTATGGTTGCGTCGTCATCGGCATGGCACGCATGCTCGATCGGACTGAACTGCTGGATCATTCTTATTTTCTTGATTATTTATGGATCGTGAAAATTGATGCTAATCATGGTTTTTGATGTATGTTTTCCAATGGATTTGGCGGCTCTCGGCTCACGCTCGTCGAGCGCCGCTGCCTACCAAGCCGTAGGCGCGCATGCACCATCGGCTGCGTCTTCTTCACGAGGAAGGGATTGGCCTCCTCGATTAGATCGGACATCAACAGCATGGATGCGATCTGCATATTGTACATGTTCATTCGCAGGCAACGGCGGTTTGTCTTCATCAATTTTTTTCTACTAAGATTTAATCCCGTTGATTAATCCTAGTTCATATTTTCCACGAGGATGGCGACTGAATTTTTGCTTTCCTTGTTTAATTTTCATTGGATCAATTTATTGGTACTCATAAATTCATTTTTTTTATCCATGTTTGGTTCACCGGGTATGAGTTGCTCCCAAGATGTGATCCAGTGCACATGTGCGCAAGCTATGATCGTCTCGGCAATATGTTGCAGTCTTGTCCGTTGTCGCAGTCTCCGCCGGCCTCGACTTGACACCGCAAAGGCATACGCATCACAGCAACAAATGTGCCACGGTTTGTCATTGAATCTCTTTGTTACTACCGTTCTACTAGATGTTATTATAAATCCTGTAGATTTAAATATTTCTAGTACAACTTTGGAAGCATAAAGATCTAGTAGATCGGACCACGTTCAATGATGCTGACATGCTAGACTAGATCTTTGCATGTTTATTAGTTTTTGCAGTGATTGAACCGTGTTGCCATGCATGTGTGCTCTACTAGATCAATCTTGATGATTACATATATATGCTGGTAGATTTTTTTTTCCTTGAACAAACACATGCTAAACATACTGTTGTTTGAATGGCATAGACCGTAATAGGCCTGGAAGGCAAATCGGCCGAAACCACATCGATCGCTCGAAGTTGGGCACAACAAGTGTGACGCCTGAAGCTGTCAATGGTTCCTCTTGTGTCATTGAGTGGCCATTATGCATTTTGCTCTCCTCTACGACTACAGCCTCGTCGTGGCCTGGTGTGGCAAACACCATCCATCCTCACTGTGCTCATATTGTGGTTCAATGTGATCAATCCACCAGGAGTGGAAATAGGAGTTGTATAAACAACTTGGTTCCTTCGTGCATCACATCTATTCATGTTATCCTACTTTGTGCGTGTGTGTTTGAAGAGCCTAGAAGGTTTATGTATTTTTATTTATGGAAATATCTTGAATATGAGCTTGAGTGTATGCTACGTATTTTTCTTGCTATTAAAAATAACCTGAAGTTGAATTTAATAGTAGGAAGTTGGTTTATTTTGTGGATCTTTATGATCTTTCAAATGTTTTTTGTATAAGATGGGTTATATAATCTCGAAGTACTATACTACAAGACCAATATATACCCTCAAACAACACATGTGCTTGAAAAATTCTGGGAAATAAAAAGAAACATATATGGCTATATGTACGACCATTTCTCTCTCTCTCTCTAGCGCTGCCTTTAATGCTTTGGTTTATTTACCTGAAGTAACTTTGAAGAAAAACCATTGCATGAGACTTGTTGGTATATCAAACATTTGAATTTGGATTTGGGATTCATTTGTAACCGTTGAAGGGAGATATTACCTTGCATAGGTATGACTTCTAAACACAACATTATATTAGTTGGGTTAACAAAAGATCTGAAGTCATCACATTGCCCTTGACTCTTTGCTGCAGAAAAATAGCATATAGAGGGAAATTATTGTATTGTCTACAAGAAAAGTAAGTCGATTGATATGGGTGGAGTGACTACTCATTGCAATAATATCTTGGCCGGTAGTCCTGTATATGCCACACCTCGCCAAATTTATTAAGATCCACCCGCCAACTACCGAGAAGATAGAAAAGCGGGTAAACAATTTTGAATCCCACATCACGTGAGCTAGAAGCTAACTTGGTATTAATCATATTGGTTATATTATCTATCCCGGCTCGAAAGGCCACATGGATCATGACCACAACGCAATACTAATATTTAGTTGTGCTATCAATTGAGAGTCTATACGTAGCAGAACCTTCCAAATTACAGGGGCCCACATGTACTAATTATCGGGTTCAACGACCTTTAATAGTCGCATATGTGCACCCGTAACTGAAAAGTACTATTAACTTTTCCAACCGGGATCCGTTACAAGGTCATTGCGATATTACAACAATTTTCATACATAATCGAGTAAATAAATGAAAGATTTATATTACAATACTTTTACAACCATTTATTTGAAACAAGTTTTACAATATAAAGAAGGAGTAGCGGAAAGTTTACTACACAAGTAACACTACTAGACCTGCCCACGGGTCTCACTCATCATCACTTTCTTCTGACGAACTGTCATGCGGACGGTCCGGTGCGGACATGACTCGTGTCCCGCAACATGGGTCAACAAACCCCGAGTACGGGAGTACTCAACAAGACTTACCCGACTAAAGAAAATAGGAGGAGACTTCGGGAATCTTTGGTCTAATAGGAATCAAGGTAAGGCTTTTTTAGCAAGAATCAAGGACTCTTTTTGCGAGAAAAGCTTACTAATGGTAAATCCTTACTTTCAACATTTTATTTTCAAGTAAGTTTCTCACCTATTCTAGGTGATCTTACACTATTGCAAACACTTGTAGAAATTCCATCACTTATTCCATCTCTTCTTGTTCCATAATTAAACTACGATGTAAGTGGGAAACCAAGTCTCCATATCCGAGAAGCACGGCGATTTCAAAATCGATTAACCCGGTAAGGGGAGTTCTTTCCACACGACATATGTAGCACTTAAGCTTGCATATATCAACCCTTTCCCGGATACTCAAAACGGAACGCGTCCCACGCCACCCGAGAATACCGTACACCTCCAATCAGGGACTTTAACCCACGAGGGTAACATGTACTCCCGCCATCTCTCCACTCCCGGTCTTGGCGGCATGCGTTCCGATTTGACACCCCCAAGATCGGGCTTACCGAGTATGTGTGGGAACTAGGGTCGACCGTGATGGGGTAACACCCATGACAGGCGTGCCATTGGTCCAACGACACCGGCGCCAGATTGCGTTCCATAGTCTCGGTCCACATTGCTTACAACGCGCACGGTCCTTAATCGACAAGCGAAAATACTACACCGAGACTCCATTCTCGGTGCAAATTACCCGACCGGTCTCAACTTCAACACCATATCCCGGTATGGTTTCATCATATAACCTCTTTTCTCATCAAATGCCTCTTTGGGCTTTCATAAAGGACTTGTCACATTTTGACTCAAAAGTCTAACTAGTATAGCCAGGCTAAAGCGTTCTAGCATTTTAGCAAAACAAAGGTTATCAAGGTAGATATCGAAATAAACAAGGAATGGTAATGCATCAATTAGGTTGTCACTCAACTCCTATCACCTAATGCAAAGCATAAAGCAAAAGGTGATATAAAGCTTTATAAAACACAAGGAAGGTTTAAATGATCCGGGGCTTGCCTTGATTTGACCGAAATATCCCGACTTCGGACGACGGATCGCAATACTCGTAACTTCGGGTCAAGCGAATAGCCCTCTTGAGACTTGATCAACAATTTCCACGATCACCTTCGTTCACTATACGGAAGAATAACATATGCTTTACATGATGCCATGTATATAAACATGATGCGCGAGGATGCATGAAATGATAAACACTTGAGTTCAACTTTCCTTCACGATAAAGTTGCAACCCAACAAAAACCAACTTGTTGAACTACTCTACTAGATATCATCACCATTGCCTAAGGAGTTCTCAAGGACCATCTGACAGTGGTGTGGTGTAGGGTTCACAAAAACAACCCAAAATCTACCCAAAACCCTAAGTTAGAAAACATTAAACCATTTGTTTTATTAAAAAAAATAATAGGGCATAAAATAATAAATATTTTAATTTTCTCTAAACAAGCTCAAAAATTTTGTACAAGTAGGTCAGGTCATAAAAAACAGTACCAAAATAATTTTCATGATTTTTGGATAAATAAAATAATTATTAAAAATCAAGGAAAATACATTTTTCAATTAAAATTTGTATTTTTTAAATCATGCCTAAACTATTCAAAATTCAAGTTTCAAACTTTTCATGGATAGACATACCCATGGGAAGACTACACAAAATTTTTTAGAATTTTTGAGCTAGTATTTGAATTTATACAAAATTTGGAAAATCAGACACTATTCAAATAAATGAAATAGAATAAAGCATTTCAAAATTGAAAAAGGGTTTCGGGTTGAATTGCCTGTTATTCAGGCGCGTGGCCCGATTACTGTTCACGGTCCACAAGGAACGAACGGACCGCCCCCGTGGAACGGCGTTGGGCGGCCCGGTGTGAACGATTAATCCGGCCCGACATCGCATTCACGCGTGCCGGGCGGCAGCGTGCTCACCGGCGGCGGGTCAAGGCGCTCACCGTAGGCGGCGGCGGGCTGTGTTCGGTGCCGGTGTTGAGCTAAAAAGAAAAACTAATTGAAGGAGGGCGCCGAGGGGCTCACCAGAGCTTGAACGGAGCTTAGTTGCACCGAGCTTGGTGGAGATGGGTTGGCGACGAGAAGCAAATGGGGCGGCGTGGGCGGACGGCCATTATTCCGGCGAAGTCGGGTCACGACCGGAAAAACGGGCGGGTCGATCCTAATACATCATCAAAGGGAAGGGAAAAACGCAAGAAAAAGCGGACTAAGGCTCACCGTGGTCGGTCGGGCGACGGCGAGGTCAAAGCGGCGGCGTTCTGGCCACGGCAAATGGGGGAAGACGGCGTGCGGCGCGGCTCGGGCGGTGAGGGGCTGTCGGTCTAGGCTCAAAAGAAGCATAGGCGAGTTGCGACGCTGCTGGCAAAGCTGGTTTGGCAACGGTGAAGCGACGACGACGTTCGACGGCGGAGGAGGGAGACGGTCCCATGGGGCGGTTTTGGGAAAAGAAGAAAACGACGGCGACCACGGCCTATTTATAGGGAAGGAGGGGTCGAGGAGGTGGCTGGAGGGGTCGCGAGGCCCTCTAGGTGGTCGGCGTCGCCCGGCCGCGCCGGTGGACTACGCGCCGAACCTCAACGCCGGCGGTGGCGGTGAGGGGGTTGGTCGGCAATCGTTCACCTTAAACCCTAGCTCTGAAATTTTCAAATTACTCCCAAATTTTGAACCAAACTCAAAAATTTCCAAAAAGTAACCCCCTTAATTTTTCAAGATCTACAATTTTCATAATTGGAAGATTTTCAAAATCTGCCTAGAAATATGACTTTTTGAAAAGCAGCTCCAAATTTTGAAATTTGAATTCAAAATTACTTTTAAAATCATGTAACAACTTGAAAAACTTTGTACATGACTTTTGTTCCTCTCAACAAGATCTACAAACTAACTTTTGGAAGTTTTCTCAAATTTTGCATAAATTTTGAAATATAGAAAAGGGGGCAATTAGGGTTTTGATAAAATTCAAAATAATTTTTAAAATTTTGAACTAAACTTTGAAAACTCAAAATACCAACTTTGTTCAAAATTGAAAACTCTACCTTTTTGCTTTAATAACCATACCCAAATTCTTGATAGATTTTGAATAAAATAAAAGGGGACAAACTAGGGTATAGAATCTAGGGTTTCCGACAAAGGGGATAGTTTCGAATCCGATTCCTCTGCGTTTTTCGACCGACAACGAAACCAATCATAAAATAAACTTATTTTAGTTCAATGCAACACAGGGGTGGGCTAATCATGCATGCTTTGCAATGATCATGATGACATGTCAAGTTTTTAGTGAGAGTAACACCGGGGGTGTTACACTATCCGAAGGATTGTTGGTCTTTGTTGCTTTTTCACCAAGCGGTCAAAACATTTTTTTTCCAGATAAATAGAAATTCTTGGTCTTACCTATTCTATTAAAAGCTTCTCTCTTCATGCTGAAAAATGAATTGATTCAAATCATGTTTTATATAGAATACAAATATGTTGCGATAAATATAATGACTCAATTTTTCTCTACGGTACGAGTAATTGAGTCACTTTTTGGGCAATAAAAAGAGATGGACTATAAACTAACTCTACACCCAAGGCTTTTGCTCTGCAACCATAGCTAAATGCCAACATTCTTGTTATCCTATGCACACCAAGCTAACGCGGTCGAAAGCGCAATGCCACCATTAGTTGTATTTTTGTCATGCATATGACCTAGAAGGTCAATATACACGATGGATCGATCGATTTGTCAATTGTATAACAATTGGTGAGCATTAGACCCTGAAGGATTGTTTTGTCTAAGTTATGGGTTACGTCAGTAACTAAAGGTGTTAAGTCTAGATGACTACATATGTTTTTTTGGTGAAAGCAAGAACTTGCGTGAGCAATAGTTTATACTTGATTAGAAGTTATGGTCTCAACAAGAAGTTGAGAATATATACTCCTCCTGTAGAAGGAACTACATGCAACACATTATTCATGCAACTTCGCATTAATAAAGTCCAAGCTCACTGCATATAAAAATAGTAATATACCCCACAATGCGTAATATTTCCCGGATAAATCACCACTAAAGCATACATACACCACTTGAAGTTGGTGATTGGAGATTTTAGTATGCTATTAAATATCTCGGCATTAGGGGAGATGAATGCCCATTTAGTGGAATGCCTTGATATTTATGAATCAAAACGCACAAATCCAAACTAAACTAGTTGTTTTAGTTATACTGCGTTGTATAGCAATGGACTTATGCCGGATAACCGTATTGATGAGGAGCAACCAAATTAGTTAATAAATAAATAAATAAATACTTCTACCCAAAGTAGATGTGGATATACCGGGATTAATTTCATATCCACTTGACATTGGCATATTGATCAAATTATGCGGGGGCCTTTGTAAATAAGATCTAGTGGCCTATGTCACAAGCATATGCTCATGAAGCAAGCTTACATTGTATGTGATAAAACTCCTCTCATACTCCAGTAGAGAAATCACCCCTGTTGGTGAGTTACCTCTCAATGAGGTTCATCCACGAGATGAAAGTCCTAGCAATACGCGCATACTATAATCTTTGGGAATATGGAACAACAATTGATCTATCATTTTGGAAAATAATGAAGATCATTATTAAGATGTTTAAAGTCGAGAATATGTGTCGACACTAGTTTACCTCTATAATTGCTAAATGAGTCTCTTTGTGAGAATCCGGATCCGGAACAAAGTCCATGGCAAGAGTGCTTGAAGCTCTCATATCGGGTCAAATGAAACATGCAATTGAGGTTGAACCAAAAATCGCTAAGTGAATATCTTGAACCCGATGTTCGGATAATTATGGGTCATTACGAAAAAAAATATGTGGTGAAAAGCGATGGTTCAAATGGTCATATTAGACCAAATTTCGACATCGATTTTATAAAATATGTTCCAATATATAATGAATCGGCTAATAGCATGAATTAAATATACGATAATGGGATCTCGAAAATCCATGAAAAGCAACATTAAAATCTCGTATCAATATTGTCCTTTATGTGGTAACCTCTTCATAAAGACAACAACTCCCCTGAAGGATTTTTTTCCCCGAAGGAATATGGTTATAAGTCCAAATGCACCAAAATATGTGAATTCCTTGAAAGGGATAAAGACCCATATATGACCCAATAGAGATAATAAAAAGGAGGAACCAAAAGCTATAAAAAGTATACCATATAAGCACTTGTGTGCATTCTATGAGCTTTTGCTATGCATGTATATACTTGATAGATAGCATTATCCACCGAAGATTTGAAATTGAAATATCCTCCGAAAAGTTATATGATATATTTGGTGCTACTAGCAATACGCGCCCCATTCGCTAGTTTTGTGGATGTGATGTCTTACTATGTATTAAAGATTCTTTAAGAATCTGTAGTCAATCCCTGAAGGAGTGACGACTATTATGAATAGAGAAAATTATCATATAAGGAATAATGATTATTAATCACATCTCGAAGGTGTGTCTTTGCAACTTTGCATTGCACAAATATGCACTCTAATATATGCATGACAATGCTCTTAGCATTATTCTTTATTTTTATTGTTCCTGAAGAGCAGTGAAACAAATGTCATGAAGACTAACTATTGCGAAATCACATCTTGTAATCTCCCTTGGACAATTCATGTCTATGTTTATTTGCAAATATAACGACTAATGTCGTGGCAATGGATGACCTCAATGAATGTTGTCATCGAGGGGAGTATTTACATGATATTGACCGTAACTCATGAGACTTTGAAGATCTCAAATAATACCCGTAAGGTGTTATCCTACTGCAGTGAGTTTGAAAACTCTATTGAATTGAAGCCTCTATCATGACACCATTTAATATTCTTGCTAAGTCTCTATGTGCATATGCTTCCCGTCGAAGGCGTTTCTAGCATAGCGAGATATTCCCGCAAGGTTAGGGGAGAATTCACCTAAAGTATTAGCCCTTGAACGAGATTATAGAGAATTCAAAATGATATGATCAAGAAGGTCACAACTTGTCCGTAAGATATATGTTGTACTCTTTTTTTTCCTTGATGAGTTTTCCCCGAAGTTTCTCATGTAAGGTTTTTAATGAGGCAACAATGTGCAAATGCATTTAACGACAATAATGCACTCTTTCTCCATTTTTTCCATTAGGTTTTTGGAGTTTTAACGAGGCATATATTTGTCATGGTATTCGCCCCAAGGGGAGTGTTAAGAATTCCTCAATTAGATTAATGATGGGCTCATACCTTATGGGCCTTGGAGGCTACCATATATGCCCCGATGGCTACATCTATATAAAGAGATTATGTGTGTACCTATAATGACTAATGAAGAGATGACTCCCCCTCAGATATCTGTGTCTCCTGTGATTTCTTCCCGAGATTGGGCAAGGTAAACGAGATCTATCTACAACTTCTACACGTCTCTTTTTTGGATCGGGAACGGGAAAACGGATCCGTAATCCGTGAGTAGGCCGATTCTCAACACGCGTCCGTCAGGCCGATCGGACGGCCGAGGCCGACTAGCGACGTGGCCATCTTTGGATGGCCTTCTTTTGGTGCACAAATCGTTCAAAGAAGATACAAATACAAATTCCGTATAAGAAGACTTGGGTACAACGTTTTGGGCCGGCGATTTTGTGGCTTCAGTTTCTTTGCCGCACACGCAATAAGTGGGTCACGTACGGCCTGGCCGTGTAGATGAAGTTGGGCCAAGAAATATGTTCAATAAGCGTGCTTTGGTGATTGAACTCCTTGTCCGGCCCATATGAAATCACCGCCGCAGTAGTCGCCGTCGGTCCTTATCGCGAGTTGAGTCATATCGGTCCTTATCGCAGATATGGATCCACTAGCGCCGCGAGGGGACACGCGACGGGCGGCGACAGGACAGTCATGGCGCGGACGGGCAACGGCGGTGACGGGCGGCGCGAGGGGTGCGCAGCGCTGACGGAACGGAGCCGGGCACGCGGGATGAGGGAAGGGTGACGGGGCGGGCAACCGAGGAGCCGCATGCCGGGCTGCAAATGGATGGACAGGGGAAGGAACGGCGAAGGTCACGCGCATGCGGGAAGGAATGCCGACGCTAATCACCACAAATATTTCGGTCCGTCGATTTTGTGGCAATATTTGTTGATTTGTTGTGCCTTCAGTTCTTTGCCGCACACGCAATAAGTGGGCCGTCGATTCATGTAGATGAAGTTGGGCCAAGAAATATTTGCTTTCAATGAAGGAAGGAAAAAGTCTACATTTCCTCCCCCAACTATCACACAAGTTCACTTTTCCTCCCTCAACTTCAAAAGCCGGACAAATCAACTCCCTCAACTTTTCAAACCCGCGCATTTTTCCTCCCTCGGGTGGTTTTGAAGGCGGTTTTACTACAGTAACTCCGGGTTTGCTACAGTAACCCCAGGTTTGCTACAGTGCCCGTTCCTTTGTCTTTTTCTTTTTTTTTTTTTATATTAGGTTGAATCTTTTCAAAAATCATAGTAAATTATAGAAAAATCATAAAATAAAAATTCAGTTTTGTTGGACTCCACATGAGTAGATCTACACAGTTAATATATAATATGATATGCTTTAGTTCAAAAAAATAATTATAGAATTTGCAGCTATGAATTGTTTTAATTAATTATATATTCACCGTGTAGAACTTTTGTACTAAAGCATATCATATTATATATTCACTGTGTAGATCTACTCATGTGGAGTCCAACGAAACTAGATTTTTTATTTTATGATTTTTCTATGATTTACTATGATTTTTTAAAGATTCAACCGATTTTTTTAAAAAAGAAAAAGTCGAAGGAACGGGCACTGTAGCAAATCCGGGGTTATCTGAGCGAACCGGGGTTATTGTAGCAAACCCGCCTTCAAAACAGCCCTGAGGGAGGAAAAATGCATGGTTTGAAAAGTTAAGGGAGGTGATTTGTCCGGCTTTGAAGTTGAGGAAAAAATGAACTTCTCGCGATAGTTGGGGGTTGAATGTGGACTTTTTGCCGCACACGCAATAAGTGGGCCGTCGATTCATGTAGATGAAGTTGGGCCAAGAAATATTTGCTTTCAATGAAGGTTGATAGCAATGTCGTCGACCGACGGCGACGACCATGCAACGCCTGCGCGAGCACCATGTCAAGTTGTTACTAATAACCTATTTGCGATCGAGCACAAGCAGCAAGTGCCAGGAGTTTGGAATGTTTTTTTTTTTTTTTTTTTTTTTGTGTGTGTGTGTGCGCGCGCGCGCGTATGAATCCATGCCCGGCTAGTCTTGCTTGTCATTGTGCCTCTGAAAGTCCTGAATCTGTGGGCAGACTTGAGCGGATCGGTGTTTGAGTAGCTAGAGTAGCTAGGTGTTTGAGTCCAACGGATCGGTGTTATTAATCAACTAATCATTTGTTTACGAGTACAAGCAGCAAGAAAAGAGCAGGATTTTTGTTTGTGATATTATGTGATAAAAGTCCATGGCCAGCGGACCACTTCTTGCGCTTGGCATTCTGCCTCTGAATCCACCAAGTCTGGCCTGCGAGCAGCTAGCATTGTCAACTCTTTATCTGCCTAGTCTCTGGCTGTTGGTCAACGACAACCACGAGTATGTATATGGGGCCTGCTTGGTTGGTGTCCAATTCTTGCCAAACCAAAATCATGACATGCCAAAATTTTTGGCCATCAATCGATTGGTTCATTGGCCGATTGGCATCACTAATTTTATGCCAAAGTTTTGGCAACTCTCTAGTAATGTTCTTAAACTACATGTGAAAAAAAGAAAGTTGGCAAGCCTTTATTTTGGCAATCAACCGAATGCACACATATATTTTTTTGCCCTAACTTTGGTAATCCTTATTTGGTAAGCCTAAGTTTTGGCTTACCATTTGATTTTGGTTGCAAAGCAAAAATTGGTAGCCAACCAAGCAGGCCCATGGTGTTGAGTCTAACGGATTGTCTCGGATGCATGACCAAGCTCCTGGTCTGCCAAGTGGCCACTGTGCCAATGATGAACGGCTGATGGAAGCAACAAGGCCCATGCTCGCGCCCGTGAGGGTAATGGTGTAGTATGGCTGTAATGCCGTGCCTGATCGGACGACGCCGCGCCGTCGAGCGCATCATACCGCCATACACGAACCGGTCGGCCACGACGATCGATGTACGTACGTAGTATAACGGTGGGTCTACGCGCGCGCCGATATTGTTGATCGATCAGCGTGAGGCGTGACATATATATACCAACGCCGATATATACACATGTGACACCAATTCTTGGTCCAAATCATCACGGCGTTTTTTCAACTCTTTTTTTTTGCCTTTATCTGATGATGAAGATGATGTGCGCGACAGAGACGGGAGCGATAGGAGAATGTGACGTCCGGTCGTACTCCACATCGCGTTGTCGCAGTAGCGCAAGAGCTTTGTCCGATCTGGTTACGGCCGGCTTAGGTCGTCGCCGGTGTTTGGCTGCTTTGAAGTCGTCCGGTCGAGGTATTGATTGGGCGTGGTCGATTGCGTGGACGACGCTCGGTTTTTCCAGATGGTCAACCTTTCAACTGAAGAATACACAGATGCTGCTGCTACTGACTACTACTGTACGTACTCACGAGTAACAAAGCATATGATGCTGCACTCCTTGCTTGTCCTCGGACAAAAGTTGTGGCTCTGTTTCGTCTGATCGAGGCCAGGTCTTAATTTCACTCATCAAGCTGTAAGCTCTTTAGCTCGACACTTTCCGAACACTTGAAGATACAACATGTCGTTACGATCATCAAAACTTGCTGTGCTGGCGGCTAGACCATGCGGAACAGTAGTACTAGTATGCGGAACAGTTCAGCATGCCCTAGGAACAAACGTTATTACACGTGTAGGCATCAATCGCTGCAAACATAGACGCCGTGGCAGGTCATACTCGCATCCTGGTCAAGCCAATCGGCGATCCGGTCGTCGAGAGACTTGCACCTGTACGCTAACCAAGGGCTGACCGCCGACCGGCCCCCCAACAAAATCTGCCATGGCCCCCATGGGTCACAGGTGGAAATTCTCCTCTCCTGGTGGCCGAGCGTGGTGGGTGGGACGAGGCGCGCCGATTGACCGCCCGCACGTAACTCTTCCAATCTCCTTTTACTTTCAGGCAAGGCATGCACTGTCGACCAGCGGGTAAACGGCTAATTAAGCGCTGACTGACGTGTCAGCCATAGTCTGTCAAAGTAAAAGCAGCCGCAACCGCCACATACGCTGACATCAATTTTGACATAGGAGTACTGTTCTATTATATATATGCATACCAATTGATCAAATACTATATATATGCATATGTTGCGAGCTTATTATAGTATTAGCTAGCTAATCACCTATTATTGCCGATGGTTGACGGAGTAAACACACACACAAAAACTATGAAAAAGAGTTTGTACGTATATGCAGACAAAGAAGAGCAATTCCGCTGGATGGACTAAAACCAACCCCATTTTCCTATAATAAGCAATAAAGCGCATTAAGGCTCAAAAACATGTTCCAACACATCCTTTATTTCAAAAGGAGCTCCACGCCGGGGGCAGGCCGCCCGCCGGCCATAAGCCGCACTACTGCGCGCGTCGACGAGCTTTGCTCTGCTCTTCATCGGACGGGTGCCCCTCAGCAAGCTGACAACCCGAATGGCTACACCCATAATTTTTCTTCGAACCTAGGGCATCCCCCATTTTCATTATATTCAAAACGGAAGTACATCAAGCATTCAAAGCATACAAGAAGCATAAAAGCAAAAGATAAATTTAGAGTTTAAACTTCTCAGCGGAGGCACCAAGTCAGAGAAGGCTCAGGCCTGGAGAACAGTCGAGACAAAACAATGTTCATCAAAGACAGAATGAGTGCTGGCTACACCCATGCTCACAAGTCTTGGGCATCGACTGACCTAGAGTTTGGCAGGGTTCAGGACCTGGAGAGTCTCCTTGACAGGATCTGATGTTGTTTGCCACCTTGTAGCAAAATTACTGTCCAATGTAATCGGTGTTTTAATTCTATATATAGTAGTGGTTAGGTGAGGCGGCCCGGGTAATCAGGTTGTTACCCGGCCGGCATTCTATTTGTAACTCTCTTTCTGCTTAAGAAAAACACGCTTCGGCGTGATTAAAAAAATATTGGGCATCAAGAAGATTCAAGAGTATAGAATAAAGAGATATATATAGAACTTTATTTAGGGACTTTGATGTCGGTCCAATGTGCCAGCAGGGGGAAGTGTTTCTCAATCTGCTGCAGCAAGAATCCCCTTTCCTCTTTACTTTTGTTTTCGCGATCTCCAAAATTAATATTTTAAGGAAAGAGGATGTGCCATTGTGTTGAGAATTCTCAGTGCATCAAGCCTAGCTGCCTTTTTTTTTTTTTTTTTTTTCTAGAACACGTCTTCATGTGTATTTCATAAGCCTAGCAGCCTTTGGTCGTCTGGTAATATTTGCCTTGGCAGATGTGCCATTGTTTTGACCTGGAATCTAATCCATCGACATCAGCATATAGTACAGAAAAACTTTACTGATAGTTTCAAATGGTCTGCATTGCCAATTTCCTAAATAAAATCAGATCCGACAACAGAAATCGGTTAGTTCGATCGTCAGTCGATGGTGGTGAAAATATGTTAGTGCTCGGTCGGTTAAAATTTGGTGAAAAATAAGAACTATCGGTATAATCAAAGATTTTACCCCTACAATTTGTAATACAATCTTTATACGTGTAACTGACGGTAGAAATAACTTCATGCCCTCCCAAAGCAAAAAACCAACGACATTAATGTCTTGAAATGCCTACCATGTCATGTACGTATATTCTAAATACTAAGCAATCTCAGTCGATTCTTGAGTCTTGCTTGTTAGTAAACAATTAGGCGCGCAGCAATAATTACAAACTCCATGCCCGGTCCAGCAATTCTATGGAGTATTGACTATCTGTTCCGTGCTTGACATGCCTATAGGCTATAGCGCTCTAGCACGGACAAGATAAAGGTTACAAGCGTTGACTAGCTAGATAATTATGTTTTCCTTAGACATACACTAGCTAGATGAGAATTTTTTGACATTATTTTTTATTAGTTCATCAGTTATGTAGGAGTAGTTGCTCATAGCAACACCTGTTCTCTAATTGTGTAGATAAATATATATCTAAAACCGAGATGCTCGCCGCATCAGCAGGGGGAGAAGAAACAAAGAATAGTTCAAAGCTTCGCATGCTCAACTTGCACTTCTATGCCAGCTTATACTGTAGATAAGGTCTTGATGAGATGATGCACACCGCCCAATATAATACGTGTACCAAGCAAAGAAGCGTCTGTTGCAATTGTTACTCAGAAAAAGCGATGAAAATAGATATGACCGATCAGATGTAAAAATGTGTTATGTGTATTAGCTACAAACGTCCACACTTGATAAAAAGGAAAAAAAAAAATAGTGCCGAGTGATTAAAAAAAAACACTTGGGAAACTACAGATGAAACAATCACTTATTTTCTCCGGGAAATTTTAACTGTTTATTTACTTCAAAATAAACTTTTATCAGTGAAAGAATTGTCAAAATAAAAAAATTATAAGACTCTAAGCCTATCACTAACAAAGCTTGGTATAGTAACTTAATTCATTTCTGTTAATCTATTTTAAATTTGTTTTGTTAGTGCTGAATTAGCTTTAAGTGTTCCTGATATACTGATCCTAGTTTTATACAAGTTATCACTGAATAATTATATGAATAATTCTAAAAATACTATTTTATGTTATTGCAAAAATAAAATGAATGATTTTCGAAGACAATAGTCAGGTCTCTTCCGCCTTTGCACAACAGTATGTGACGTAAAATGAGCTTTGCCGTGGTAAATATTTTAGAGAATGAGACAATATACATATGAGTATGAGTGGAAGCCAAGAACTACATTAAGCATTAAACAATGCAATTGTGCAAATTGGCTCGCATTAAGTTACAATATGGATATATATCTATAAAAAAAAAATTCACATCCTTCGCTTATATGTAAAGGTAATGATGTTCTAAGACAATACTGAGGTCTCTTCGGCCTTTGCACAGCTATATGTGATGCAAAATGAGCTTTGCAGTGGTAAAATATTTTAGAAAATGAGACCATACAAATCAGAGTAGAAGCCAAGAACTACATTAATAATTACGCAAATTAACTCAACTTAAGTTACAAGGTGGATACTATTAAAAATTTCAAAATCCTTTGCTTATATGTCCTTATAATTTACAAGCATCGAACTATCTGCGTGCACTATATGCACCTCTCCGTATGTCACTTTCATATGAATTAGTAATCAAACAATACTGCTGCTCCATGTTGTTTTCTTGGTTTACGCTGTGCACTAGTAACACTGCGCATTCGTATTTTGGCTAGTTTACGAGGATGATGGTAGGCCGATCCCCTTGGATTGGCATGGAAAAGAACCGGCTTTCCATGGCGATCCAAGAGGATTAGGTGAAATACTTGCTTATCCAAACACGGCTGTTCAAGTAACGGTAAGCTGGGGAAAGCCCAACGCCGGGTGGGGCGACTGCGGCGAGAGCAGCGGCAGCGTGCCGAGCAATGCCTCCCAGTACTGCTCCCAGTTCCCGCTCGAGGGCGTCGTGGGGAACCCCACAGCACCCGATCCCGTCTCTTCCGTAGGAGACGACGTCACCGTCGACGAGGCGGTCGCTGTGGTCTCGCGCGTCGACATGGACGACGACTGCGAGGCGGAGGCGGAGGACACCTGGCCCTGGGACGACGACGAATAAGCAGGGACCTCATCATAAAAATCTTCGCTTCCTTTTTTCACCACGGCCACCACCTCGACATCGTCGTCGTCGTCGTCCTCCGCCAGCAGCGGCTGCCGCTTCCTCTTGTTCGTCGCGGCGGCCGCCTTCGCCTTCGCCGGAGCGGCAGGCGGCGGGGCCCAGAAGTCGGCGCCGCGGGTGCCGACGTCGTTGGGGAAGTTGAGGATGGCCTTGGCGCCGCGCATGCGGAACGCAGCGCGGTCGTAGGCGCGCGCGGCCTCGATGGGCGTGTCGTACGTGCCGAGCCACACGCGCGAGCCCCGGCGCTTCGGGTCGCGGATCTCCGCCGCGTACTTGCCCCACGGCCGCTGCCGGACGCCGCGGTACTTGCGGAAGTCCTCCACGTCCTCGGCCAGGGCTGCGGCCGGCAGCTGTGCGGCGCTGGGTGCCGTTGCTGCCGCCGAAGCGTACGGCCTCGGGGGCACGGCGATGGTCAGAGGGTGCTTCACGGGGACGAGGACTCGCTTCCAAACGCTATTATCACCGGTAGCGCTGGCTCCTGCTCCGGGAACACCGCCGCCGGCTCGCCCCATGTACACGTTGGTCGGGTCCATGTCGATGTACCCTTGCTGCTCCTGCTGCTGCGGCGGAAAGAACGGCATGGGCTCGAATTCTGGTTGAGGTGGAAGAACCGGGAAGGTGAGGTCGTCGGGGCCAACTACGGTGCTATACACAGGGCCACCGCCGAGCAGGTGTTTGCGGATGAAGTCGAGGTCGAAACCGTCGGCGTCTCCGGTGAAGGCCATGTGAGTAATGGTGATATCCAGGAGGAGGGTGTCACGAGAACTGGGAGTCTCGGTGGCAGCTGCAGCTACAGGTGGCCCGCGTGATGTGCGAGTCTGTTTCTATGCTGTGCTGTGCGAGGACAAAAGTTGGGCGGTGCTCGTTGGTATTTATAGGGCAGAGAAAACCAAAGGGTTTTGTTTATTGATCCGGTGAATTGTTTGAGCTCCCTTGATTAGTAGACTGGTTCTACTCTGTTGGGTCGTATAATCTATATATTATTATAAGCTTTGATTTTCACGGTCTAACGAGTTCGTCTGGACGTGTTGATCAGACTTGCAGATCAACTGAGGTAGCTTCGCGCGACTGGAGCGTACGTACGTCTCTGGTTAGTTGTCTCTTTCGGTTTTCGCCAGTTTCGAAGCTGTGTGACTCCGCACTCTTCAGGAAGGAAAATGTAACAGTAACGGAGCCCATATTTGGTTCCATGGAAATGGAATTCATATTCCAAAAGGAATTATTTTAAATGGTTTGGAAGTGATCTAAAACCTTGTATGGCTAACCATGGATTGGCAGGCAAAGATTGGCATATGTACATATAGCTCCTAGAGCTCTCTAGGTGTACATGTGCTCCCACATCTCTCTCTCTCTCTCTCTCTCTCTCTCTCTCTCTCTCTCTCTCTCTCTCTCTCTCTCTCTCTCTCTCCATGGACATGTCCCCTATCACTCTACACAACGAACCAATCTCTTCACACACACCACAGAGCAGCTCACGAAAGTTCAGAACAAGAAAAAGAAATAAACAAGAATATAATATTATCTCTAGCCATTCATAATAATGCAAAGCGTTATCACCAAAATCATAGGTTATTATAATATATTTGCTAACCATTGTTGCAACAAAAATGGAAATCATTATCTCTCAAGTCTCAGCAAGCTTTCATAGGCCAATCAACAAACATGAAACCATTAATTAACCATTACAAAAGCCTGCTCAGCTCCTTATTTTTCTACCTAAAATAAAGCAGAGTTCATTAAATAGGATGTTAATCAACAATTAGTTGTAATGATGCATGTAAGAAGCAATCTATTGAGACATATGTTCATATAAATATTCTATTATGACTAGAAGTCAGGCTCAATTTTTGTAATTTTAATGTTAATAATGGTAGAAGTTCATAATTTAGAAGCAATTCTTTTTGCATGAGTTAGAAGCATATGTATAGTACCATAGATAATTTTTTTATCATGATAGAGTTAGTCAATATAGATGAAGATATTCCGGGGGTCACTTTGCATTTTTTTTAACAATTGGATAAATTAGATATAAATTGAGGGGTTCATTTTTTATTAAAATGTCATAATGACAAATGTGAGATTTTTTTTTGAAAAAACTAAACAATTTCACCTGACATTTGTCGATGATGATTTGAATCTAGTCAATCTACTGATTTGATGGCCAGGTGCTTCTGATTTTATGAGAATTTCTAGAATTAATTCATATGCCTTTGTGGTGATTAACTTAGAACAAATGGTTCTTAAATTAGTAGTAGTGAGATCGAAGGCTATTGGTCAAGACCACAAATGTGATGGTCATGGATTTGTTTTTTTTTTGGGCTGTTATTCCTAAATATTTCTGTAGTTTTTTAGCATAAGAATAATTAACGTAGGTGCTTCAGTAAATCATGCATGTAACAGTAAGATTGGACTAGAAAAAATCACAGAAAATTAACGCACTTGTTCAATTGAGTGGGGAAAGAAATTTAGACAACCAAACATGTCGTCTTCGTTATTTATATATAATATATAACTTGCGCAGATTGTTACAACTGAGATTTTTGTTTTAGCTTGCATATTGCAATAACCTGAAGGTTTACATTCTCACAATATGCAAGTAGATCGATATAAAAACAAAAGATGATTTAAGTTTGCAAAGCCGGCGACTGGGCGAGGCGACGACAACCGAAATCACGCGTATATAGCTAGGCTTTGTAACTTCCCCGAACTATATACCTATGGGTATTTAGTTACACGACTGTGATTCGTCGGGGTTAATTTGGATGTGCCGAAGGGCAAATGGGCAATCTTTTGAATCTGATGCTAGTGTCGCATACAACACACGCTTTCTCTCAGCGTTACATGAATTGTCATTTCGCGGGCCTGGGATTGCGTCAACAAAGTACAGCAAGATAATTACGATTTGTCTAGTCTAGAGAAGTAGTGCTCCGACCATTCTGCTTGCTATGTATAATAACTTCTACTATCAGAAAAACAAAGGCCCAATTGGATCGGACGAAGAAATCTAGCTATATATTTTCATTGGCTAGTTGCATGTTTAATACTACACGTCCGTTGTACCGGCTTGCCATAAATCACTATGCCTACTTTGCTACTCCTTCCATTCTAAATTATAGTTCACTTTGATTCTTTTAGATACATTATTTTTGTTATGCACCTAGTCATATATACTAGGTCTAGATGTATAATAAAAGAAAACGACGACCTACCATTTAGAACAGAGGAAGTATTATACTCCTTTATATTGTTTCAAACAGAAACGGAGCAAAATATGTATCTTTTTGGACCCATGGAAATTTCAACAAGTCATTTCAATACATATATACTATGTCCTGGTGGAGAGATAGAAGTGGTTACTCCTCGCTTCTCACGGTTATTTTAGATTTTCTTGGCATTCGTCCTTGTTACTGTGTCCAGCTTAGCCGCCTGTCAGACCGTGAACTGGGTACGTACTCCGTACTCGTAAACTACGTGTTCCATAGAATTTTTTAACGGTCGTTGGACTTGGATCGATCTTCTATGGACCGAACTTAGCCGCCTAGCTGCTGTCAGACCATGAGCTGGGTACGTACTCGATCCGCACTCCTAACTACGTTCCATAGAACCTTTTTAATTAACGGTCGTTGGATGTTGTATGGGTCAACCACTACTACAAAAATGAACATGCGTGGCGGGCAAAAGGATTTTTGGTGGCGGTTTTGATGCCCGCCATGAAGACAAGGTCACGTAAATCGCCCGGATTACGTGGCGGTTTCCATTGCCCGCCACGAAAATAATTAAAAAAAAAAAAAAAAAAATCTAGGAAACCCTAGCGGGCCCCAGGATCCATCCGCCCCGCCGCCGACCCACCGCAGCGCGCCCTCGATCCGCCTGACACACCTGCCGGCGCGTTGCGCGCGTCGGCGGCTTTCCGCCGCCCACGCTTTCGACCCGGCCCCGGATCAGCGCTCGGCTTCGACCAGCCGGCAGCGCCCACTCGTCTGCTTTCGCCCGGCTCGATCCGGCTGGCGCCCGGCCGATCTTCGCCGCCGCCCGTCCGGCAGCGCCCGCATTGGTTCCACGCCCCGCCCGCTCGATCCGTCGCCCGCCGCTCGATCCGTCCCCTTCCGCCGGAAACCGGCCGCCCAAGGCTTCGATCCGGGCCCCGCCCGCCCGGAAACCGCCAAGAGCGGACTCGACCGCGTCTCGCCGCGGGAGAGGGAAGGGGAGGGGAGGAGAGGGCTGGCCTGGCCGGAAAGGGGAGGGGGGAGAGGTAGAGCGAGGAGACTCGATCGATAGAGAGAGGGTGCCGTGGAAGAGACTTGAAATTTTGAGAGAGTGGTGGTCGAGTGAGGGAGAGAAGCGGCCGAGTCTTGTAACCCTAACTCCCCCTATATATATGTGCCCGATTTCTGGGCTTTTGGGCTGATGGTTGGGCCTCATTTTCCGTGGCAGGCTTATTACAAAAACCGTAATGGTTAAACTATTTACCGTGGCGGTTATTTTACAATGCCCGCCACGGTTAATTCCTATTAACCATGGCGGTTATTTTACAATGTCCGCCCGCGGTTAATCGACAACCGTGGCGGTTTTTTCCTCGGCCGGAGGGGGGTGCGAGCCACCTATTTTCCGTGGCGGTTTCTCAAATACCCACCACGGAAAATAAAATCGAACACCACGTAAAAATCAATTTTGTAGTAGTGAAGCGTTTACGTTTAACGGACTATATCATAGAACAAAGCTAGGAAGAAAATGTTAATTCTAGTCCATTTATATTCTAGCTCTTACCAAAATTCTTAAACCATGGCAGGACTATATATAAATGAGAGCTCTATGTTGTAATCACCGATATTCGGAGAAATAAAGAATAGTCTTCCGTTTGTGTTCTAGCTCTTACCAAAATTCTTAGACCTTGGCAGTACTATATATAAATGAAAGCTCTATGTTTTTTTTTTTTTGAGATTACACAAGTACAACACAGACACTCAACATGCACGCACACTCACCCCTATGAACACACGTACACAAACCCTACCCCTATGAGCACCTTCGAAGGACTGAGCCGGCAATCTTGAAGTTAACGAAGTCACCACGGGCGCCTGCCGACGGGGGCGTCGCCTACCACTAATGCGTGGCGCGGAAAATTCTGAAATAAACCCGGGATAAAGTGTCGCACCCAGGATTTGAACCCTCGGTGGAAGCCTCACAACCAATGGCCTTTGGCATTGCGCTGTGAACCCCTTGACAAAGCTCTATGTTGTAATCACCAATATTCGGAGAAATAAAGAATAGTCTTCCTATGTTGGAAGAATTTGTTCTACTACTTTCATATATTGTGTTGATCACGCGAGACAGACAGGGGAAGGTCCTAACCTCTGGTGACATGTTTATAAGAGCAGCAACAGTGCGGAGCACCCGGTGTGGTTCGATAGAGGGCTCCACCAAAGATACGACCGCCAGTGGTACTCCGCTCACAATGCGTAGAACCGGACTCAGTCCGATAGGGGGACCCACCCACAGAAAAAGAAAGAGACAACGCGTTTCTTCCCCATTCTTTTTCCTTTCGCCTCTCCCGTCCGACTTCGTTGATCTGCCAAATCCGGTCAATCCTAGCCTCGTGTGGCGCCTCCTACACTTCCCCATCCGCCGCTGCCTTGTTCCTAGCTTCTACACCGCCCAACGGCGCGCGATGGTGCCTGTGGGAGGCGGCGGCGGCATCAGCGGTTCGTTCTGGCGACAAAGGCGTGGCGTACGCACGCGATTAATGAGGCATCGACACCAGCGAGCGCGACCACGTGGAGTAGCTCGCGCAGGCGTTAGAGAGGTGATGCGGGTCGAGGGGATGGAAGTCGAGAGGTACCGGAGTTGACTTCTCTTCTGACGACGGGCTGGACGCCCGGCACCGCAAGCCGCGGCCATCTTGTGCTCATCACCACCGACTGTCCATGGCCGATGGTGAGAGTGCGGGGTGGAGAGGAGGCGAACGTGGCCACGAAGGCTCTCGTCTGAGGACGTCCATGGCCGTGCACGCTTGAAGGTCATCGAGCGGGTCGGGGTGGGGCAGGGTGCTTGCGCTGCTGGGTCGAGGACAACCCGCGTGTCCACAGGTGGGCTTGGGTGCCCGCGGCGCCCACTGCTGGCGTCACGAAAGGGCATGGTCGGGCGGTGTCGCGAAGGGGGAGCGAATGGAAGTCACGGTCAGGGGGAGGGGGTGTCTGAGCATGCACAACGATGAGGAGTTCTTCGTTGCGGTGGGAGCGCCAATTGACCCAGCAGCAAGAAGGAGAGTTTATGGAACCGGGTTCGATCCATCCGAGGAACCTGACCTCCATCGAATTGGCAACCCAATATGATACCGGGTTCTATTGTAGCATTTAATATATCGGACCGGCTTGGAAGTTGGAACTGACCACTGCGGACGCTCTAACAATTTCATAAGAGATGGTGAATTACCGGCCCCCGGCCCCAGGGGAACATATTCTTGTTTTTTTTTTTTTTTTTTTTTTTTGTCGTTGTAATATTGTGTTGCGATCGAGTTAGTGACACGGTTGGCTGAAAGATGATAGGCGAGGGCAAATCTATACCATCAAAATTAAAGAAATGCTTACCGTATCGGAGAAACTTTATAACAAACAATCTTCTTCTACTTAATGAAAAGCGTGCCTGGGCACGATCATGAAGAGAGTAAAAAAATATTAAATCGAATAAATTGAACAAGCAAGCAGATTTCACATATATATATATATACGTATAATTTAGGGTTTAATGTATTATGTCAAGCAATTTGTTGAGCTTTTGTTTGGATTAACATTGCCAAGGGCTTAATTTAAAGTACTAAGAGTGAATTTGCGGGCGGGTATACTGGAACGGGAACGGGAATGAGATGGATTCCCATGCTCATATCCTCACGAACCCGATGGTGACTAATCTTATAGTCCAGGGTCGTTCGGTCGTTCTTTTGACGCCTTGAATCAGTTATGACTAAATCTCTGATTGGATCGAGTAGACTTACTAGACTAGTAGACTAGATTGAAGCATATATGACCGTTACCTACCTGTGTACTTCCACCCGGTTGCGATGCAGGTCCCACGAAGCTCGCTCCTCTCCCGTGTCCGTGTTCAACCGCTCAATCCGAAAGTCGCCGCCGAATCACGATGTGTGCAATAGTTTATGCAATACTCCGGGATCACCTGCTAGGTATACCTGCTGCTCCTAATCGGAACCGCTTTCTAAATTTGAACGTGCCATCATTGTTCATTAAGCTGGATATATCTAAAGCCTTCGACACGATAAACTGGCCCTATCTCCTGGAAGTGATGCAGGCCCTAGGTTTTAGCACGAAGTGGAGAGACTGGATAGCAGCGCTGCTAGGCTCAGCAACATCAAAGGTGTTGGTCAACGGACAGTTGACAAGGCCAATCAAACATCACAGAGGTTTAAGGCAAGGGGACCCGTTATCCCCGATGTTGTTCATTTTGGCAATCGACCCATTACAAAAACTAGTGGAACTAGCATCGCAGAGAGGGATACTCAAGCCAGTGCTCCCATCAGCAGCTAGACTAAGATGTTCCCTTTATGCGGATGACGCGGCAATCTTTGCAGCACCTACATCAAACGACCTCGATAACCTTCTAAAGATACTGAATTTTTTTGGAGATTGCTCAGGACTAAGAATAAACATGACTAAAACGGAGATCTTCCCAATTCGAATGGACAACAGTGTTGCTCAACAGCTGTTGACTCACTTCCCGGGCAAGATTGGATCATTCCCTGGAAAATACCTTGGCCTGCCACTCCACACAAGGAAACTACGAAGAATTGAGGTGCAACCTCTAATCGACAAAATAGCAGCACGACTACCAGCTTGGAAAGGAAAATTTTTGGCATCGTCAGGAAGGGTAACACTTGTAAAAACAGATCTTCGTCGGCACAACCAATCTACCACTTCACGGCTTTCCCAGAACAAAAGTGGCTAATAAGGGAAGTAGATAAGTTCAGGAGGAGTTTTATTTGGAGAGGAGAAATACCAGAAAATGTGAAGGGAGGCCACTCGCTTATAAACTGGCCAACCACCTGCAGACCAAAGAAGTTGGGTGGACTGGGGATACTGGATCTTGAGCGTTTTTCAAGAGCACTAAGGTTACGGTGGCTATGGTTTCAGTGGACAAAAAAAGAGAGGGCCTGGAATCAGCTGGAATTGCCCTGTGACGATCGAGACCGTGACCTCTTCCAGGCCTCAACAATAGTAACGATTGGAGATGGAAAGACGGCAACCTTTTGGACCTCATCATGGTTGAATGGTGCAACACCAAAATCAATAGCACCTACACTATACAAAAAGTCCAAGAGAAAGAAAATTACGGTGCATCAGGTGATGCAAATGAACAAATGGATAAGAAACATCATACCGATTCAATCTGAACCAGAGATACAAGAATATGTCAAACTGTGGGAGGCCATCTCAGAAATTAACCTACAGGAAGGTGGGCGACACAATTCGGCTGGAAATGGACGACAAGTGGCGAATATACAACGCAAAGTGCTTACTTAGCACAATTTGAAGGAAGCTTCACTAAGCTCAAGATTTCACCAATTTGGAAAGCGAGAGCAGAAAAGAAATGTCGGTTCTTCACATGGACACTAATGCATAAGAGGATCCTCACCGCAAATAACTTGGCAAAAAGGAATTGGCCAAACGACCCTATATGTAGCCTATGTGCAAACGAACCGGAAACACCAACCCATCTATGCAAAGATTGCCCCTTCGCCAAGCAAGTGTGGCATAACTTAAAGAGATGGTTCCATTTGGAGGTAGTGGACACAATCAATATGACAGGGTCAATTTACAAGTACTGGAAAAATTGTAGGAGAAAATTTGTGGTCAAAGACAGAAGAAAGGTTGATGGTATCATGATTTACTGGTGGTGGCATGTTTGGAAGGAAAGAAATAGGCGCATCTTTCAGCATAAGAGCTTGAACGCTCAACAAGTAGCCTACCTGTGTAAAGATGATATCAGGCAGTACCAACTCGCAATGCCTGCCCAACAAGGGGACTAAGATTGCAGACATACTAAATAGAGCCGTAGATCGGTATACAAAGATGAAACCGCACTATACCACAGATGGGTTCAGCAAGGGGACACTCAGATACAGAGCAAAATAGTTGAAAAGCAGCACCATATAAACATAGATATGGGCACCAGCCCTGAGAGTTCAAACATCCTTACCACCATCCTTACATCGTTAGCTACTAGTACATTGATAACCAACAGCAACTAGAGTGCTAGAGCTTCCAACAGCCAAACCACCTGGTGACTGATGGGGCAAACGAACCAAATGGGGACTAATTGAGTTGAAAATCAAGCGGACATCAGACCATATTGGGGCAGATTACTCTAGGTACATGGATTAAGTAGGTGACAGCGTTTGCCACTACATACCTGTGATGGGGATGGCGACCGCCTGCTGTGGAATCCTCGTCGTCGGAGTCACTCGCAGTAGGAGCTAGAAGACATGCATCGGCACCCAGGGGCGCCATTGCAGCGCGGGCGTGCGGGATTGGTGGACATGGCCTCCGCGACGGCAGGGTGGTCACTCACCCATGGCGAAGACGACCGGCGCCGGCGCCGGCGGACTAATCGATGGAGACGAGGAGATGACAGTCCCGGACCTCCCGGTCGACAGGGAGAGGAAAGAAGCTACGAGAGCTGTCCACAGGGTTTCTGAAGCAGGCCAACAACGCGGATACGAAGTGGGCTTCTTTTTTTGTTTATTCAGGCCTGTTTCTGAAGGAAGTTTTTAAAGGAGTGCTTTTTTATTTTTTCTGCAAGTAGAGTACGGTGTAAAAAGTTGTAAGAGTTGAGTAGTTTCCTGGAGTCGAGTAGAGTTTGTAATAGTCGTTTTTGTTTTTTACCGTCTAATAAAAATACGGCAAAAGCTTTTTGCCGCCCTTCAAAAAAAAAAATCATTGAGTAGACGGAGATGTGAAGGCATGGCCGCATGGAGCAGAGAAGATCCTGGCGGCTTCTCTTTAATTAATTATTTAATTTATTTACTCATTGCAGTTGATGCTTGTGCAGAGCTATTGCTATCCGGCAGCTAAGCCCCATCAACTAACAAGAAAAAACAATGACGGCTAAGCCAGATTAGCTTCTGTATTAAACTCAGTTACTATTTTGATGAGGTCTAATTATTAGTGAGGTACGTACCTCATTGGAGACCTGGCCACTAGCTATGTCATGTGTGTGCTTGCACACCATCGGTGTAGCTTGGAAACGTCTACTAGTTAGCTAGCATGCGCTCGCATGTTCATATAGTACACACACATTTTTTAGGCAACTGGGAGGGGCCGACCCCCTGCAGAAATTATACTTTTTTTTTTTGAGACTACACAGTACAACGCAGACGCTCAACACGCACGCACACTCACCCCCTATGAACACACGTACACCAAACCCCTACCCCTATGAGCACCTTCGAAGGACTGAGCGGCAAATCTTGAAGTTCGAAGTCACCACTGCCCTGAGCCGGCAAATCTTGAAGTTCGAAGTCACCACGCGGCACCTCGCTATCGACGGGGAGTGTCATTGAAAGACCAGCTTTCACCGGTAGGGCAACTAGCTTTGCCTCCTTGAAGAAGAGGTCTTTGCATCACATGTCACATATACATATAGTTCTCAAGCCTGCTGATGTGACAATATGGTCGATGAGCCACAACGCAAGTTTTCTCAAAGGCATACTGGTAACAGTGAGTGCAGGGGTTTATTATCCTAATGAAGAAAACCTCACCCCGTCGCTCTTCCTATCACTTCATAGTTTCATATAAGAGTATAAGTGCCCTTTCAAAAAAAAAAAAAAGAATTATAAATCATCAAATTTACTAATGATATGATGCATTTAAAATCTAAAGTATATATGAAACACCTGGTTAAAAACAGCACTGTGATGAAAGGAGTGACGAGGCCTAATTAATGAGGTACTTATATGATGATTAATTATAGTACGTAGGTACTAGTACTCCATGTGTACTCATGCACAACAGGGGGGTTGACGCGTGAAACGTTCCAGCCGTACCCACGTTTCCATTAATGTTCCTATCGCTGTACTGTATGTGGCCTCTATATTTTTATGTCTAAAATAACGATTCTGGATACTTTGGTACTAGGGAGTACGATCAAAACAAATGGATATTGTTTCTAGAACGTGTGGCAAACTTTTGGAACCTTGCTTAACAACAGGTACAGATCTTTTCTGTGAGGAACCCAGACGCACATGCAATTAATAATTAATTATTTTCACGAGATAATGTTAGCAAGAGCTATATATATCTATGTTGAAGACCCCCCTTAGAAATACCGTGTGTTTATTCTCACGCAGAAAAACCATTCAATTAGTCTATGAGTTTTTATATTTCTGTGGGTATATTTAAAATGAAAAAAAAATCTAATTTTTCTTTGCGTATCGAAAAACGCAGCTTCCAGTAGTGAACTGTATTAATTAAATTAATACGTACTTACACTATAGGAGAAGTTCGTTTTCAAAGGAGGAGGATGGAGGGTCTTATATACGGTATACGACGACCAGGTCGTGCACATGCTGCCACACACGTCATATCTACTACAGTAAGACTCAAACTGCCGATATTATCGATCAAACGAAGGAAACAAAGTTATTTTAAAAACCTTGGAGGTCTCGCGAGAGAGCACGAACCCTATTCCAAGTTCCCATTTATCCTGTATTTGAAATCGCCGCCATCTATGGTATTGTCCAAGATACCGTATCTGTATATACTAGTACTCCGTATACCCCAAGGGAACAGCTCAAGCATCGATCGACGGACAAGGTCAACATCGTACGTATGCCCGTCGCCCTAAACGTACAGCTAGACATGTACTGATCATGACCCGACCCGCTTCGGCCCGGCTACACTACTACACAAAATCTTTTACGTGACACCCTCAGATGAAACCGTGGCGGGCACACACTTTGCCCGCCGCGGTTAATGGCTGGGCTGGCTAGCCCGGTATGAACATGGACGCCCACGCCGGAAAATCGATTTTCCGCGGGCGCACCTTAAAATACACCGCCACAAAATTTTATTAACCGTGGCGAGTATTTTAGGTGCCCCACTTAAAAATAGGTTAACCGTGGCGGATAAACTAAAAAGGCTCGTCACTGAAAAAGGCCAAAGCCCCCATGGCCCAATTTCGGTCCCCACACGGCGCTTTGAGCTCGTCACTGAAAAGGCCAAAGCCCCACACGGTGGCGTTTGCAGCTTCGGTGGGGGCGCGTGGCCAGGAGATGGATGGAGGCCCAGATCCACAACATGGATCCCGGACTTGGGAGGTAGCGTGGCTATCCTTCACTCTTCCTCTCTTCTCGCTCCTCTCTCGCTCACTCGGTTTTTCCCGGATCTGGTGGCGTCGGAGGATTCTCGGCATGGAGGAGGTCGGTGCGACCGGATCTGGCGAGGAGGCCACCACGCCGCCGACGGATCTGGCGAGGACGAGGCCGGATGCGCATGGATCGCGGCGGTCAACGTCAGCGGTGGGACAGAGGCGTTCTACTAGGCTGTGAACGGGTTCATAGCGGGCTCGTAAATGGGCTCTCCGGCGGGCTCCTAGATTTTTATTTTTTTCACGGCTTAACCGGGTTCATAGCGGGCTCAGAAATGGGCTCTCCGGCGGGCTCCTAGATTTTTTTTTATTTTTTTCACGGCTTAACCGTGGCGGGCATGGGAAAGTGCCCGACATGGTAAATACTATTAAATGTGGCGGGCACGGGACGCCCACCATGGTGGTGCACGGATTAACTGTGACCACCTATGCATGACAAAGCGTCTATGCCCGCCACATAAAATCATTTTTCGCCTGTCATGGTTAAGATTTATGTACTGATGCCAACAGGTTCAGCATGTTGCACTACCTAAGGACTACGGACATCGACTCGTTGCGGTGGCGCCCACAAACCCGGCAGGTCGGCCATGCCCGACTGAATTGTCCCTCCAAGCCGCGTGCATCGGGGGCTTAGGCTTAGGCACGCGCGAGCAAGCCACTACTTTGCCAGTTTTGGGTACGGCGCCGCGAGCACAGCTACACGGGCCGCGGATGCGGGATTGACACTGCTGCGTCCGAGCGTTATGAATGCTCACAGCTGCTCTGTTTTCGCGTGTGTCCACGCATGGGCCCGCGCCGCCCAAATGTTGCTTGACCGCATCTGGGTCACCCGGATTTCTTAGCCATAGTGGTCAAAATCATGATTATTCGTGGCGGAAACTGATGTAATGGTAAATGGCCTATTTTCTGAGCCAGTTTGCTACCCGCCACGGTTAATCAAATAAAAAAGAGAAAAATCATTCCATCCCTATCGGGCCTAGATCTAGACTGCCGCCAACCGGATCACCTGTCATCGCCGTTGGAACCCAAGCCGCCGGAAGAAGAGAGAGCTAAGGTGCGCCCGATACAACTTCGCAGAGAGGGAAGGCCAGATTTGGTCACCGTCGTGGTCGTCTTGGCTACGGGCGCTGGATTTGTGGCCTTCGCCGTCATCGTGGCTGTGGTCGTCTAGATCCGCCGCTGCGGGGTCGCCGTGGCTGCGGATTCCTAGAACGCCATCGGGGGCAACATTGCTCCTTCCGGTGCGCGCTCTTTGGGTTCCTCCTTGCCAGGCCTCACCAAGGCTAGGGCCCTTCCACTACTAGGGTTCCTCCTTGTCGGGGGGGAGGGGGGTTGTCTTTGTGCGATCCAGGCCTCCGCACCGTCATGCCCATGAATCTGGGATGCCACCGCGCCCGTGACCATGTGACCGAGAGGAATGAGAGATGGAGGTAGAGGAGGGGATGGGAGAGAGCCTAACGTAGGGTTCAGAGTAGGACATAGAGAGGCAGAGTAGGAGTCGCGACTTCACATCGCGAATGGAAGGGAGTGCAGTGGTTGCGGGCTTGCAAACCGTGAGCGAGTGGGACAGAGTGAGTGCTAGGATTTGTCATATACATACCACTAAGAGTTATCGTGCCTCACCTGGGCCTCCTGGACCTCGAGAATATTAACTAAGGCATGCCTTATAACTGGTCCACCTCGGTTAATGGATTTTGTGAGGCTGTTTTTCTTAATCGATTGGATTAATAAAAAAAATAACCGCCTCAGTTAATCAAGGCATTAACCGTGGCGGTTTCAAGGTCCGTCCGGCACGATTATGATTTTGAAAATACCTCCTAAGATTTTCTGTAGTAACGACCCACACCCACATAGGGAGCACTTGCTGTTGAATAACTAAGCAATTTCTAGATTAAAACCAAAATATAAATCATGAAAGATTAACCATGTATTGTAAACTAAGATGATCTAATAGCATATTTCAAAGCATGTGATCATGCTTACTAGTGTAAGCATATCTCGTATACCAAACAGATTAGACAACATGAACAACAAGATTAGATCTTGAAGATTATACCTATCGATTGTAGATGTGGTAGATGATGGTGGAGATGCAGATGGCGATGAAGCTGGAGCGATGACGAGGTTGTCGATGGCGATGTTGGGCGTTCCGTTGAAGACCCCGCGAGCCTAGCGATGGCAGAAACAACGTGCCCGATGCAGCCTTCGAAAGACTAGCCTTCACAGAAGATTTAGGAGCAGCCACACAAACAACGCTTTCAAAAAAAACTTATTATCCTTCTCCCGGTGCAGTATCGCAAAGATGAGGGTTACGGATACCTAATCTCGGTGTTGACGGTAGTTATCTTCTAATTTTAGTTATGAATTTTTGCCGTCAACTTAGGCTCAATGATAATAAATTATTATTATTTCTAATAAATTCCACGAGTTTTGGTGCATATATAGTTTTGTAGAAAGAATCTTAAAAGACCGTAAAAGAGTTGAAAAGAGGAGAAAATAAGAAATGTAACAAAAGGACCAAATCACGTGTATTAATATAAATTCCGGGGACCTAAATGGACAAAGAAAGAAGCTCAAGAGGACAAGGCCCATAGGGCGACATGTGGGGGGGGCGGTCGAGGTGTGGGGGCGCGTGCGTGGCTCTTCCCCTTGTGTTCCACGTGTCCGCTTCCGGAAGATTCCTACAACTGACCTTGAAATTCAATCAAAGCCGCCCAATCAAGTCGGTTTGATCCGAAGGCTGAGATTCATCCCACGAGGCTATAAATAAAGAGGCGAGCTCTCTCCTAAAACCCTAATTTAAAATTTATAATTCAGTCTAGAATTCGGAGTTTAGATCTATTGTAACTAGAGAGAGAGATTAGTACTAGGTTTCCAGATATTAGAGGATTAGAGCTCTAGTTCTTGAGAGATTAGAGTATTAGACAATCTATTAGAGATTCAAGAAAGAGTTCCAACGTTGGCTCAAGATTTCAGATCTATTGTTCTTAGAGATTCGTAATACATTTTATCTCGAGTTGTCATTATGATTATGCTTTACTTTATTTTATTATCTATTATTATGTTATTAGTATATTCTAGTTTGATATTTGATATAGTTCTGGTTATTGATTGTTATATACACATGAGATCGTGGACAACTTAGCCTTATTCTTGAGGGGGTTAGGTCATAAGTTATATATAAGCATGGTGCTTAGATATAAGTTATTTCTTGGATGCCCGCTATATCTTGGGTCGTGGGATAGTTCGTAGGGGTGACAGACCATATTGAGTCTTCTATAATCTTCCCCTATATAGTGAATGGTAGAATGTGGTCGCGACGGAGGCTAGTTTATTTCATCATAAATCCTCCTTAGTTGATGTTCCTCTTGTTATATGATTATGATTTTGACTGTGCTATAGATGACGATATTTTACCTGCTATGCTTAGACTTAATGATTGGTAGTTATTTAGAAGTCCGTTACTCATAGAGTAGTTATGATTGTCTTTACCATATCAACAGAGTCTCTATATCTCTCTCTGTCTCATGGAATACCCTAGGCATCGATAGTATTAGTTATTATTATTATCTTTTCATTATTTATTATTATTATTATTATTATTAGTATTATTATTATTATTATTATTATTATTATTATTATTATTTTATGTACCCCTGCTAAAATATTGGAATGATTGATTTATTATAAGTAGTTCTAGTATAGATTTATTATGAGGCATATGAATGTTGTCTCACAATCCTTCCTTTGAAAAATATAAATTACTTATACCACGGAATACTCTAGGTGAAGTGCTACAATGGTATAGAGTTTATTTTTAGATTTATATATCTGTACTTTTGCGGATATAAAGATTATTCTATATGTGACAACATAAGTGTAGATTTATTTTATACCAAGTGTTTCTAGGCACCATTGCAAAGTTAGGTTTTTACCTACCTTTTAGCAATGACGTTTAGAAATGCCAACACCCCGGTCCCCGGTGCACGCAAGCGATTGGGTTGGAGAAGCTACAGCGGCGGCACAATTGCGAGAAGAGGCAAATAGCTAGCTTAATTGTATGCGTTTTGGCGTGATCAATGGTTTGCTTGTACAGTCCTGTCCAACTGACCTCGTGTCGTGATCACAATCTAAATCATTTTGGGACTCTTGGATTTAACCCGTTTAGGATTCTGCTAACATGAATGCAAAGAAACCCAAAAAAATAAAAACTGCAAAGGAAACTGCGCTCTCTCTCCCGCAAGGCGAGGAGCTGGAGTTATAGATTTCCATGCATCTTGAGGCACGATAGCCCGACCCGTGGCTTTTGAGATTTTGGCCCGACCCGAGCACGGCCTCGGCACGAAAGCATCGGGTCGTGCCTGGGATGCACCCCTGCACGTGGGCCCAAATACGTGCACGCCCAAAAAAAATGAGGAAGGCCTGAAAAATGAGGGAGACACGGCGGCGGCTGCAGTTTCAAGAGGAGCGTGCCTCCTCTAAGCCTTCAAGCAAGAACCAGACCTCTAGGGCAGCTGTGCCCTCCTCAACGGCCAATGCGGGCGGTTCGATTCGAAAGCATGCCGCGGTTGCCCTCGAGCAAGCTTCTTTTTTGAGGCACGAGCAGTGGGCCTGCACATCCTGCGACTTTAGCCAGGCTCAACTGGTCGGCACAACCCGAAAATCGGCCCACAGGGCCGACACGTATAGGCACGACCCGTGAGGCCCGACGGCCTGACGCCCACTGTGATGGGCCAGCCTGGCACGGCCTGTTGGCCCTCTATAGCTGGAGTTCGGCATACCATTCACACAGGTGGTGCGCCCTTCGCAAGGCGAGCTAGTGCACCTCAATCTCCTCCGCAAGGCACACATGAGTTTCTCTTTCTGTTCCTCACACTAGACTTAAAGAAGCGGAGAGGGCTCACACATTTAAGAATGACTACATCCACTTCAACTAGCAATGTGAGACTAAAGATTTCCCCCTCATCGTCTCCTTTGCACATATGAGTAGGCCTTCAAGATTTATTAGGAATTTCTGAATTTATTATTCGGCCAAGCCCATATAAATTCCAGCACTTGCATCCCCACCCACTTTCCACGTGCATCTCATATGCAACATTCGATCTACTTTTGAAATATTCAAGTGCATCACTTAAAACATATAAACATGAGTCTAAAATACCTAGAAACACACTTAAAAACATTGCAAGCATATATAGCATCTACATAAAACACTTTCAACGTATATGACATCCTAGACTTCGTAAGTGCTTACTACCACGACCCACACACCGATGTTGACATTGTCTCCACCGCTTCCCTCTACTTCGACTTCGACGACCAACTTCGACCTCGACGCCCGGACTTCCTCAATCATACCGGCATTGAGCTCCCCGCCATTGACGTGCCAGCTCTCTTGCCGCACCGGATGCTCGCTCCAGATGCCAAACCCACTGCTGCTAACATCGTCGGCGTTAGGCTCCCCGCCCTAGCTGGCCTTCCGTGGCTTCTGATAATAGGATCTAAAAGGCTCAAGAGGGTGGATATATATCGGTCTGAGTCTCTCGGTTGTGCTTATATAGGTTGTGCATGTACGTACGTGTTCATAGAGCTCACATGAGTGCGTGTGTATATATATATGAGTGTGCGTCTTTACTCTTTACTGTGTGTAGTATATGACTATACGAGTTTGTGCGTCTTTACTGAGATTAAAAAAACATTTTAATGAAGGCCTAATGGCTAATGAAAGGTGGTGATGAGTTTTCTTATGGAACACCCATCCTTGTTCTCAACGGCGGAGCCTCGTTATGGCCATAGAGGCCTCCCCAACCCTTGCCATGCAAAAAAAAAAAAAAAAAAAGGAGGATACATGATGTTGTGCAAGTTATTTCCTACGCTTCTGTGTCTAACTCCGATGACTAATTCAGTTCATAAGTATAGATGATGGGCCACACGTAAGGCTGGCGTATGCACTACAGTTAACACGCAAAGCAAACAGATAAAGAGAGGACACATGTTTGGTAGTTTTATGGCCATATATAATGAGAACATATTTAGTGCAAAACCAACCCCTCCGTGCAAACTATGCAAACTTCTAATCTCAACCATAGGATGTACATCGAAGGGGGACAAGGTGATAACCACGTGTTAGGTGGGTGATTAGAGGCGGGCGGTTAAATGTAAATTATCTAATCGTTTCGTGTCCTTTGGATCAACATCCTATGACCAAAATTAGAAGTTTGTATGGTTTGCACAGAGGGTTAGTTTGCACCTGATACGTTACCATATATAATCCCTTAATTGCATAGTTCATATGGTTTAGTCTCTGTTTGACACAGTTTATAACAGTTTCATGAGCGGTTTATTTTTTGCTAAACAACTCTTTTCAAAACAATTTCATGTGCAAAGCTGTATTTCTCCCTCTCTCACAAACCAATGAAATGAGAGAGAGCTAAAAGGTAGTTTACAACATCTCCCTCATTCATTTTTCTTTATCCATACATGAAGCTATTGGTGAAGTTATTTTGTCAAATTTTTTTTTTTCAAAACAGCTCAGCTTCACCTAGAGAGTTGCTCTTAAAGTTGTTTATTCTAAAAAATAACATTACTAGTGAAGTTGAGCTGTACCAAACGGGCCCTTGATAGTTTTATATCATTTTTTCTAGAGAGAAAGAGAGACCCATGTTTTCTATAGATACAAATGCCCCCCTTTTGCTCGGCTTCACGCTCCGCCACTGCCTGTTCTTCAGTCAGTCTTCTAGCAACTACTGTCACTCTTTATAGACTAATAATAAATCTCAGGTTTCTTACAACATTGGTGTAAGAATTACTACATGGTTATACTCACTAGGCTTGTGCTGAGAAGACAGATGATGTAGAAGGGTTTGAGTCATAGGTTAACAAGAAAGCAACAGCTACCGAGTACACCTACGTACCCGGTCACATATCGTACGAGAAAAAAAATACAGTGTCTACGCATCAGTTTAGTTACAAGATACTGTGGTAAATTGGACTCTGTTCTTAGCCGTACTACTATAGTACTATTTAACTGACTATCACTGCCTGCCGAGTTAGGACCGTAACAAAACTAACCACTCGCTACACTTTGGAAGCACCTGTCACAGGATATCTGGTCTTCTTCGGAGTTCGGACAGAAAAAAAAAAGGCAGACATTATAGTCAAAGTTATCCAAGACGATGCGTTTCACTGAACGACGTCAGCGACGCGGCAAAAAGCCGGTACCGTAACTAACCGATGCTGAAGCGACCAGTGTGTGTTCGTCATGACGGCAGGAAACACACGGCAGGCGGCGCTCGGTCCACCGGGAGAGTTCATTCTATGTCTGACACAGCGAAGCTCAAAAGTCACAGTAATCTGTATCGTGCGGCAACAGCCAACGAAACAGACGAGCCGTTGCAAAACTGACGATCCGGTCATGACACGCTCACTGTCTTCAACTGACAGGACTCGCTATCGATAGGACAATAGGACTCATGATTTCTGCTTGGAACAGCGAGCCAGAGAGAGAGCACTGACTGCTTCAGAGATACACCCTCTGTTTCACAAATAAATGGACATCTCTTATTTGATCATTCATTTTATTTAATTTTTTTATAAAAATAATAAGAAAATACATCATGATGAAAAACATCTCTAATAATTGAATAAATCATAACAAAACAAATAATATATATTTTTTAAATAAAACGAACTATCAAATAAGAAGTACAAAAGTCAAAATCATCTATTTATTTATGGGACAGAGTGTGTATCGGGAAACAGGAGCATGAAACTGTCGAAACGTTACTGAAGAAACCTTCTCTGCTTTCCACTGCTGTTTCTTGAGTAACGTTTCGACATGGTCCGCCGTCCTACGAGAAATGTACACTCAGTTCGGTTAAAAATTATTAGCCAACGAACCATCTTCATTTTGCACTGCAAACCAACAATCTATGTTATGTAGAAATCAAAACATGCAGATATTTGATGGCCAAAAAAAAAAAAACTTTTGTTATGCCTTTATTTGTGTGCTTAATTTGAATATATGTATGTGTAGACCGATACCCTGTCACCACTCTACATCATGCTCTTCAATTCTTCAGAGTTCGTTCAGGTGGATCCATCGGCGTACGCCGTGTACACCGATGTCAAGTGCCAGATGAGTGAGGACTCCTGCGACGAGACTGTACACCAGGTTATACCAACAAGTTGCGTTTCAGCTAGCTCTTCTAGGCGCCTACGCCGAAGCGTCGGCCTCCAGAGATCGGGTCGACCTCACTGAGTAACGAACTCTGACTACTACGAGTCCTGACTAAGACTAACGACCTCTCTCCAAACGGAACCTGAATCGACCAGACGATCAGAGCGATGTTTGTACTTTGTAGTCAAAACAAAGGAAAACACTGCAGCTCCAGCTCTTTTTACATTCATTAAATTTGATACTGTTAGCAGCGTCGTTGTCAGGTCATTTTTTTTTTTTTAGATAATGGCGTCGTTGTCAGGTCATAGTGTCTTTTTTTTTTTTTTTTTTTTTTTTTTTTTTTTGCATTGCATTGCATTGCATTGCATTGCATTAAACCTTGCGGGGAAGCTGGGAACGGCCCAACAAACCGCGAGCTGAAACCAGAACCGCTTGATCCGGCCGGTCATAATTCGCTGTGATTACCAGTCATAGATACCGGCTGGGACGATCAAAGTCATCAGCGAAAACGCATCGCCAAAGGTCTTAGGTTTCAGGCAGGCGTTGAGAAACAGAACAGTCAGGTTGACTAGAGCTGATGAATTCAACGCCGGATTTGTCAGCGGTGGTTTTACGTACTATAAGCACCGTAACTCAGCTGGCACGCAAGTTTTAACACGCCCTGTGGATCACGGTTAGGTTTCTACCATCTTTTTAATGCATCCATCCAAGGGATCTTGCGACGAAATCTCCCTGACAGAGAGACGCATAGGTGAGGATGCGGAGTTCCGGAGTTTGGACGGGTGGAATCAGCAGTTCGTATATCCTAGCAGTGGAGTCTGGAGTGCAAACCAGAGAACGGTCCAGGTGACCACGCATCGTCGATTCACCGGGTCTTATTTGGGGGTGACTGCTGAACTGAGAACGTTCAGCCACGACACCGATCGTGCAAATGGGTAGGACTGGAAAGTCTGAGCGAATGACAGAGAACTGCATGTCTGCATACTACATCGATCAATTCAGCTGAGGTGCCACAAGAAAATGTCTGCAAGACTACAAGATGTCCTGAGTTGCGTGATTGCAATTTGCAAGAGCTTCAAGAGTAAAGCCCGAGACACTGAAAACGCATTGGATCATAATATTGAGAACAAACCAGCATCCCTTCTGTCTTCACCTTTCAGTTTTCATAATTTCAGAACTTGTAGTGCACTAGTGCACCTTGCTAGTTTTCTTTTATTTATTTAGGAAACAATGTTTATAGTCTTATAGACAAGCATACGCTCTCGCACCTACGAACGCATTCAGCAGTACCACATGATGCTAATGTGAGAGACGTGGATTGGGCCGCCTGGTGCTCTTCCGATAACCAAATAGGGGGGTTGAAATGGTTCGGGAATTTAACTTGTAGTAGATGAAATCGATCGCCTTGCCGTTGTTAATGGAACCTTCGACTGAGCTTCTCAATGCGGACAACCTGCAAGCTTAGCACCTCTAGCCGCAAAACCTAGCCTGTATAGGCCGTATTGCAAGATTTTTTTTAAACCAAAGGTATCACCAGGCTTTATTGAAAGCTTAATGAACACCCAGGTCCGACCACTGGGTTTCCAGTTTTACAGATAAAATGCACTCATAAGTGTTGCACTTGAACCATCTACTCCTCTGCCTTAACTCTACTCGACAGACTCCAGTACTCAAGCGACAAAATATTCAGAGGGATATACTCCCCGTCGACCTCCCGTCGACCTCGATGGGTCACAACCAGAAACACGAAACACAGTATTCGACCTCGATGGGTCACATACAGAAACGCCTGCTAGATACATTGTTGCCACGCCAACCGTATGAGACATCACATAAGCAGCAGACCTCCACCCTCAGTTGGCACTGATCATCAGCTTCTGATACATCTCCTCCGCTACAGGTTCCATCTTTGTCTTCAGGAGGGGTCTCCAAGTCTTAGGTTGAATCAGTGTCTTGTGCACGATACCTTTTGGAGAGGCCATCACCTTCTTGTTAATCGCCATGTTGTTGCGGATGTTCCAAAGGGTCCAGAAAGCGCCTGCACATATCATCATTGTTACTTGTTGTCTAACTCTGTTGCAGTTTTCCAAAAACTCTAGCAATAAATCGGCACAGTTAGCGGGTGAACTCTACCACCCCAAAGATGTTCCGAGAAATGTCCAAAGATATACAGCAATGGGACATTGAAAAAGAATGTGATCATGTCTTTCAGGAATATCACATATGTAACATTTTTCTGAACTTGACCACTTTTTCTTTTTCAACTATACCCCTGATTGGACGCTATCATGTGTAGCGTTTGTGACTAAGGGTGTGTTTGATTGGGCCCCTGGCTTTTGAAAAAGCGATCGTTGGTTGTGACTTTCTAAAAACTAGCTGTGACGAAGTTAAAAGCCCGTTTGGTTACACATAAGTGGCTTTCTTTTTGGCTTAGCTTCTCTCCATGACGAGTTGACTCCATATGTCATGCAGGCAGCTTTCTCCTTCGTCTCGATGAGCTGCAGTGACCCAAATACGACGACAGAGGAAGGCCATACACATTGAGTGGGGGTCACCACGCCACAGCAGCCGGGTCTAGCAACATCCGCCGGGGTGGGGAGGGGCGAGGCGGTTCGCGAGCAAGCGACCCGCAGGGGCACCTGGAATTAGGGATGGGGAATGGGGTGCCACCGCACTCGTCGGGGTTGGGCCGCGTCCGCGGTACTGCCATACGGGAGGGAAAGAAAAGAAAGGGGCGACCGGGAAGGGGTCGATGAGAGGAATAGAACGATTAAACCGTTATTTGCCCATCATAACCAGTGTAATCTGGGTGATTTTAGGGCTCAAAAGCCAGTAAAAGTAGGGTCTTGATGTGTTTTTTGATTTTGTACTACACAAAAGCTGCTTTTGGTTGTGTCTTTGGGTGACAACTAACCCCTTTGGTTATGCTTTTGGCTTTTGGGGGCAAAAGCCATAGCCAATAGCCAAAAGTCCAACCAAAAGGACCCTTAGTTGTGCTTTATTCATAAACAATTGTCACCATGTGCGCTTCCCAATCTTTGTGTCAATAGCACATGAGAAAAGTGAGCGAATGTAATAGTCATCAATGAAAAATGTAATCCAAAAAGTCAAATATTTTGTAATTCAAATATTTTTGAACTATTCAAACGAAAGCCTAGCCCTTCACATGTTGGGCATTATTGTACAAGAGCAAGGTGAATAATATATCTCACAGCTTGCCCTATATATATCTACCTACTCCCTCCGGTTTATCCATATAGTGGTTAATTAGCTCAATCATGACTCGCTTTCTCCTCCTTTTCTAAATAATTTGTCTTTGTACATTAATTGATTAGTACTGATGTGCTTGCAATTGACATATCTCGGAAACATGAAGTTGATTTGAATACAGATGTTTTGGTTTATATGTATTTTGACTTCAATATAAATACTTTGTCGAGTCATTGTATAATGAACTATTTCTACATGTTTATGCAACAATTCACTCTATTAATAAAACAATAAAATCACATTTCATATATCCATGAATATAGTTGGCCAGATGGCCTGAGGCCGGTCCAAGGCCCGTCCGGTGTCGGTGGGCCCATGCCGACGCGGCCCGAGGCGGCGTACCGGGCCTGGGCGCTGCCCCATCCGTGTGGCGCGGTGCCAAAGACGGCCCGGTAGTAGGGTGATGAATTTTGGCCCAGTGATATATATCTTGCAATGTTCCTTCTTCTAACCCTATTTCTCCTCTCATTCCTCTCGCCCACTATCCCAGCGCCGCGCTCGACCCGCGACCAATGTCGCACCGCTGGGCCCCACACCGCGCCGCGCTACAGAGTCATGCCGCCCCTCGCCATCGCCGGCCGTGGAAGCTCTCGGCCGAGTCGCGCCACCCTCGCCATCACCGGCGGTGGCGCCCTCCCCCAACCGCCGGCACTTTGACTCCCTCCCGGCCACCCCGCGCCACCAAACTACCTGTACAACCTCCCCCCCCCGACCGCCCCGCACAACTCCCCTGGTGTGCGAAGCAAGGCTTCCCCACGGCGGCGGCATCCGACTCGGCGCGGCGGTGTGGCGCGGCGATGGTGAAGCGGCGACCCGCGGCGGCCGCGGCTCCCACCTCGGGCGGACGCGGCAGCGACCACGGCGGCGCGCCTCCCACTTCTCGGGCCATGGGCCAGCCTAGGGATGCGTGCCGGCGGGCATGGCCCATGGGCCGAGGCCGAGGCATGAGCCGCGGCGGTGCGGTGCGGTCGACACGACGGCATGCCGTGCGGCCGCGACGACAAGCGGGACGCGAGCCGTGCAGGCCCGGCCCGTTGGACATCTATATCCATGAATTTAGAAACCCTCAGGTCCCTCTGTAAAGAGTGAACTAGTTGTGTTATTGTGTAACTTATATGTCTACTACTCTACTCTCTATTGTAGTGGTAATCTATTCCCTACTCCCCTTATAAACTTGGTGGTCCAGCCCCTTGCAAATTTACAATTTCAGGAACAGCCGCACGCACACGCTGGCACAGTCGACAGGCGGTTTAGTTTAGTTTATGATGAGCAATGGAAACCCCAACGTTGGGTACGGCGATAGCGGTGAGAGCAGCGACAGACCTCGGAGCAACGCCTCCCAGTACTGCTCCAAGCTCCCGCTCGACGGTGTCACGGGGAGCCACATAGCACCTCCACCCAACCATGTGGTATCCGATGTCACCGTCGATGATGAGGCGGCGGTCTCGCGTGTAGACACGGATGACGGCGAGGTGGAGGGACACCTGTGTCAACGACGACGACAACGACGGCGGCGCCTCGATCTTCACTGCCTTGTTCACCACCGCGACCACCTCGACCCAGTGACGGAGCTAGGATAAAAATTCAGCTATGGCGAACTATAAAAATGCTTACATGCTAATAAACATAGATATATATGTATATATAAGTTCACTAGAGACAAGCTAGAAGTCACAATTATTTGAATGAACATACCTCGCAAGCACGGCGAGGTGGCCGAGGAAGATTCATCCTTCGATGTTTCAAAGCTTGAAAGCGCTTCATGATTTTATCATTATCAAGGCTTTTAAATATCTCCTTCTCGGTGTAGCATATCATTAAATGATTGAGCCAATCATTGTCCATCTTATTGCGATGCTCGGTCTTAATAATTTTCATAACCGAAAAGGCTCTTTCCACAAATGTTGTTGCCTTTGGAAGGAGCAGTGCAAGCTCAATTAGACGATAGACCAACTGAAATATCTCATGCATTTTAGTTTCAACCATCTTCACTGCCAAACTCCCAAAATCATTGCAATCAGCAAAATCATCAACTCTTCTAACATGAAGAATACATGTTTCAAGTTGATCCCTAATATTCGAAAAATCATTAGTGGAGAAGTCTGCATCCAAGATCCCCGCAAGCTTGACAAGTTTGTCCACAATGAACTTAGAGAAAGAGTCCCTTGGATCAAGACAGGAGAAACATACAAGCGATGGTTCATCTCCGTGTTTATGGCATCTACAGCAGCATAGAAGGTGTCAACATGATAATGGTGTTCTTCAGTGACCATTATCCCTTTCTCTTGCCTTGAACGACCCCATCTTGGTCTTGGTGCATCCATAGATGGTATCTCAATTTTCTTTTCTTCACAAAATGCTTGAACTTCAGCAAATAGTTTTCTCCGCCTGGGTTTCGACGCCGAGTCTCATCCTGTATCGCCGGCGACGAGATTACTACACATTCTTCGGTCGCACGGTGTGGATTCTATTTATGGCTCCGTCGTCTCTCCTTCAACCGACACATGGCGCGGTCCTTCCACTACTTGGTTGTCCTCGCCTCCGGCGACATATCAACCCACCGCTGACGAGTTTGTCTTCGTCTTCGCCATTGCAGTAGTTGTAATCCGGTCAATGGACCACTTTGTAGTACGGCCTTCTTCGAAGGACCGTTCTGTATGTTGGCTGCTTAATATATTAAGTTGTGTTTGTAAAAAAAAAAAGTGGAACGAAATTTATCTAAAAATGATGAGAAACAGAACAAAACATTTCACATGTGTAGGAGGGAATTGTTGTTTCTGGAAGCCAGTAATTAATTGACACATGTTTCCTTTGAACAGGCAAGGGCTACTTATTCACTGAAAGGCTTTTAATTCAAACAAAAAATCTGAAGACCTATATAGTCGGACACCGCAACACATGTGGATTGTGGTGAATGCGACAACATCTACCCGCAACACATGTGGATTGTGGTGAATGCGACAACATCTAAACAAAGACGGCTCTGATTGGGAACTCTCAAGTGCTCTTCTACTGTATATTGTGGAGATAATGTCGCAATTTAGGATCCAACGTGATCTCTTTCCGCGCAATTCGGAGTCCACATAAAGTTACGCGCAATGGATGGGGGAGTTGTCCTCAAGTGCTAAAAGACTGGGAGGATGGATCATGTTGGAGATGGTTAGCAAAAGTATCGCAATCACAAAGTCATGGTTTTATTATTTCATCAGAGTATCAAACGTACACTCGTGCTTTTTGCCGCGTGAGCCAGAGCTAGCAGCCGGCAGTTTAGCGATGAGCGTGCTCATGTTACGTGCGTTACCTGGAACCTGTGTTCGATCAAAAATCACAATCACGTGTACGATTGAGATCTCGACGGATCCGCGTTTTCCCAGGAGACCGATTGAACGGACGGCAGCTCTAGTTACTTCCTGTTGGACGCATGATTGTTGCCGCGCGCTAACTAGAGATCGAGACGGATCGTTATCGCAGTAAGCGACGGCTTAGAAAAAAAGTTACTCACAGACTCACAGTGATCCTATCCTCCTCGCTCCGGCTTTGATCAGGACGTGTCAACCTGCATGGAATCGACCTCGTCTTGGACGACTAGGATTGAACACGAGGATCATCGACGACTAGGATGCTAAAATGCCGATACCGTTAGGATCCATTTGCTTAGTCAATTCACGATGATGAGGACCGGGTCCAGCGGCCGCTAATACTCGATCGTCGTTTCAATGATTCTTTGACTTGGTGACGGCGCGCTTGGGATTAAGATGCATATATGCACACTCAAGTGTACGTAGCAACCGCGCCACCCCACCCCATGCACCCCTGAAGCTAAACACGTGTACAAATTACAATTTTATCCCAAAGGAAATCCTTCTACCCGGCCAAGTACTATTTTTTTTTAACTTGGGTGATTCTCATTGCATACGGGTTGATGACTCGTCAACAACGATTACATGAACGTTTTTCAGGGACGACATTTGACACATGTTCCTCCCCATCCACGCAACTCACCCCAGGGCTGCTAAGGCATGGGCAACCCTGTTACAAATTCTTGGAACATAAACACACTCAAAGCTTATAAAACTCGTAGAAACTAAGAATTTCAGTTCTTCCAGAAGACCACCCGCCACTGACAGATCAGGTTCACGAGCAGTCAAGGCATTCTTAACATTCAGAGCATCTGTTTCCAGGATCAGGTGCCCAATTCCCAGATTACAAGCAGCTTGGACACCATGCAGGCCGGCGATCACTTCTGCCTGATAGGCATTAAGCAAGTGATTCACTCTTCCCCAGCCAGCTTGGACAAAATCTCCATCAGAGTCTTACCCGGCCAAGTACTATATACAATTGATCGATCGTGTAGTTTGTGCTTTTCTGATATCTTTACGAACAAGAAGCGGTATAGACTTAGATCCGAATCCAATTGGCAGTTGGAGTGCCTTTAGGTACGGTGCATGCATGTTGCATGCCAAAGCCCAAAGGACATGCGCAGCAAAGCTTATCGTGTGTTTGGTTGCAGTATCTCTGGATTGGGTTGGCTCCAACCCTCACCATGTTTGGTTGCGAGAGGACTCAAATCGTGTTTTCACCCTCCTAAATGTTGGTCACCCCCGCGGCGGCAGCGGCGGTGGAGCCTTGCCGCTCGAGGCGGACCCGGTCGGCCACGCTTGCCATCTGGATGAAGCTCGCACCGGCAATAGGGACTGGCGGGTGGGGCCAGGAGACCGGCCGGGCAGGACCAGCGGCGGGACCGGGCGGGGCGGGACCGGGGCTCGGGTGGAAGGCCGGTGGGCGGCACCAGCGAGTGGGACCGGCCGGTGGGGCGCGAGGCTGGTGGAGCAGCCCGACGAGGGGCGGGACCCGACAGGTACTAGGGTTGGCGGGGACAGGGCCGGTCGCCGGAGGAGCAACCAACGAGGGACGAGACTCGAGCGTTTGAGAGATAGAGGAGGTGAAAGGATTTAGCTGAGCGGAGCTGCTCCGTCCGCCTAGTTTTGGTGGACGGAGCCAACCCGTATTTTACCCGCATATTCCACCTGGGGCTCCGTCCTTCTCGCTCCCCATCCAAACACCCCCAAAAAAAGGTCCAACCCAACCCAGCTAGCTCCATCACGCAACCAAACAGTCGGTTACATTACGCAGCTACAGGATCTGACTCGGCCTGCGGCACATTGTTCCACATATCAGCCATGCATGCACACTGTCGACACTCTGCAGCAGCTCCCACGAAGTGCTCCATCGGCCGGAAGTCGTCGCCATCGGTCGACTCTCTAACCATTTTTGTGAGAATACGATGACTCCCGAAATTAAAAGACTCCGGCGGCTTGATTCACTTTTACTCGTTCTCGTGCATGCATGTGCTTATGCTAGCTGATAACCTAGCGATCCAAGCCCAACTAGGACAATTCTATGATGATGAGCCCGGGCGGTTCTCCTCGTCAAAATGACGGCTACGTGACTGTGACTCATCATCATGCACACATGACACATTCTTCAGAGTTCACACATGCTTAGAAAAAGTTACTCGCAGTCGCAGTGATCTTTATCCTCCTCCGCCCTGCATGATCAGGATGTCCTGCACCTGCCAATCGGGTAGCTATAGCTTATCTGTTGCACTATGCTGATGGTCGATACCGTTAGGCATCTGCGTCAATCTCATCACATCACAGGGAAGGGTGTTTCCATTTGCTTAGTCAACACAACGATATGATGTAGTAAGGACCGGGTCCACCGGCCGCCAAATACTCGATCGTCTTATAGGTGACATTCAATGATTCTTGACTTGGTGACGGCAAGATTCTGTCGGCGTCGTCTTAATTCATTTTTACTCGTTCTCGTCACCGGCCTCGTGCATGCATGTGCCGAGCTATATCTGATCGGCTAGGCTAGCGAGCGAAGCCCAACTACAGTTCTGAGCCCGGTTCTCGAGGTCAACGACGAGGCCTACGCAACTCGCCACACATGCATTCGCACTGTTCCAGAATTGACACATGCTGATGTCCTCCGTCAAAGGCCCTAGGGCCTTCGCCATCGTCGTCGCTGGCCGTGGAACAGTGATAGGGCCACCTTGACGCGTGACGATCGGCTAAACGACGGCGGGTGCAAAAAGGACACCTGGGCCGGATAACGACGGAGCGAGAGACTCGTCAGCAATGCGTCAGCTGTTACAAAGCATGCATGCCATCCGTTTGCCCGCTACTTTTATACTGCTAGTAACCAAAGGTAGCATGTTAAAATTTAGCAAAGGAGCGGAACGCTAGATGCTTCAGGGAGGCGAGTGCTTCAGTCAATGATCTCCTGCTCATCATCAAGGTGGAAGCGCGGATCAATGGCTCGAGGCGGTTGTGAGAGACTTGACTAAACTATCTTAGTCACTTTTATTTAGTCACTTTACTTTCAAACAGAGGTAGCTAAAATCTAAGAAGTGACTAAAATTAAGAAGTCGGGTATCTATAACTTTTTATATTTTAGTTGGGTGACTGAAGTTTAGTCACCTAACTAACAATAGTTTCAGGGTAGCCTGCTACATACCCACCGAGAGAATTCAATGTAATCCTTACAGCAAACCGGCCTTGGGTTGGGTATTGTAAAACGATCTAAATTCTCCTTAATACAAAGGGGTACGCAACTCTCCTGCGTATTCGAGGAATAAAAAGTAATTTAATGAATAGTATTGCAAGCGAGCGAGGGCTTAATCCACAGACCATAGAGCATGCGGCTTTATTAACCATGACAAAACAAAATTATGACTGTAATCTACTTTTCACCTCCCATAAAACTATATGCACTCACAAGGAAAGCGTAGACTTACTCTTATGAACAAATATATAGACACCATAACTCCATGAGAAACTCAAAATTATATTCAGTAGATCTTAAGATCGACAAAGTCACCTTAAATGACTTGCTCCCCGCTAACCATTGACAGAATAGTGTTGTTAAATTTTAAAACGAGTCTTCATAAGAGATATAATAAGTGCAAGTGTTTCAACTTAGCGTGAGGATACAAAATTTGTAACAATCGATTAGACTGATATCTAAGAATTAAAATTAAAATTTATGATGTCATAAGGTATGCTCTACGACAAGAGCCACCAAAGTTTAAGCTAAGGTTTCAAGTGAATCCATATCGAAGATTACAAGATATTATGTAAATGGAAAAGAAACTATGGATATGGATGGGGAAAATGTATAGATCCATAATTGATAATTTATCAGAACTAGATGGAGACTACAAAGTAGATATGCATACTGTGCTAGAAAATGAATAAAAAAAAAAAAATATAATTTAATTAATTAATATAAGTAATTCTTGATTTGTTAGAGGAGTTAGTCAAAAACAAATGTTTTTTTTGGACGGAGGTAAACCCTATTTCTATAAAAGTTCCATATGCGGGAGCACATATATGTTAGACTAGTGTGATCATCAATGGATATGGCCTAATGAAAGCTGATGACGATTTTTTCTTAGGCAAGACGATAATGTACTCTGTTCTTCTTTTTAATTGAATAAATTCAACGAAAGCCCCTACAATTTTTTTTAAAATAATATGCACCACTACCCACCAGCGATCATCCCTGTTCTTCACTTAGTTTCACTTTTGTATTTTTTTTTTTTTTTTTGGTGCACAACAAAATATTACTTCAGCAGTCTTCTAACAACTGTGTCTTCCTTTATAGACTAATCTCACAATTCTTACAGCATTGGTATAAGATAATAAGAATTATATATGGTTGTACTCACTAGGCTTGCGCTGAAAATACAGATGGTGTACAAGGGTATCAATCATAGGTTAATAAGAAAACAATATCAACAGAGTACAGACCTGCCCGGTCACATATGCTACAAGGAAAATACAGAAAGGGCGCCCAATACAGAATTTGACGCATCAGTTCAGTTACTACCATTTAACTTGTACACCTAAATTACTAACATTTAACTAGTAAATGACTAACCATCACTGTCGGGTTCCCACCAAAACAAAACTAACCTGCACGGTACACTTTTTTTTCGCGATCGGACCGTTCACCCGTATTTCATTAAGAGGAGGAAAATCAAATCCAAATACAACAAACCCTGATGCGAGAAGACATCACAGGCGAAAACACCAACGATAACCTTAAACATAAACGAAAAGCAAGAAAAGCGACACCTAACAACCCCGGCAAGCTGCGCCTATACAAAAGATAACTCAACACCTAGGTAACTAGTAGTGATCGGAGCCGTAGATGAAACACCTGGTGAAGGTGAATTGAAACTGTATCATAGCTTTGAAAGCACCTGGCGACATCCGGTCTTCTTCGGAGTTCGGTCAGGGAGAAAAAAACACTTCAAGAGAGTCTCAGAGCAATAACTCTGAGATTATACTCCAAGATATCCAAGAAAGTTACCAAAGCCGTACCTAAAATGCTGAGATTATGCAGAAAGTCGGTACCGTAACAAACCGATGCTGAGTGACCTCTTCCAGATGGAAGCCGCAAGCGACCAGTGTGTGTTCGTTATATAGTCAAAACTCATCAAAAGGGAAATACACGACAGCAGCAGACGTTTTATTCGTCCGGCGCGCTCGGTCTATCGGGAGAGTTCATTCTATGTCTGGGACAGTGGAGCTCAAATGTCAGTGATCTGCACCGTGCGGCAACAGCCAACGAAACAAGCGAGCCTAACTGCAGAACTGACGATCCGGTCATGAAACGCTCACTGCCTAGACCTGACAGCAGTCGTGACACGAGACGATCGGAGTCGTCAAACTAGCGGGGACCAATAGCAGCTAAACTTGCAGCTTACAATGAATCCTCAAAAGGCCAATCTTTCTCTCACAGATAATGAAGTGGTAGCAATGTCGCGAACACTCGGGACTCCTGCATTATTCTTTTTCATTGGTCTTTGTGACTAATATAATCCTCGCGGACTTGATAGCTCTCACAAAGAACATGCTTTCATTATGTCATCATAATTGATAGGGAAACCAATAGAGTAGCTGATAGTCTCAGAACGAAAGCAAAGGTTGTCTTTGATTCGTAGCTCTTGCTTGTTCTCTAGTTGTACTATATATGTCCCAGATGGTTTCCCATCATGCTCTCCTTCAGAGTTCTTTCAGGTCGGTCCATCGGCGTATACACGGATGCCAGTGCCAGAGGAGTGAGGACTCCTGCTGCGACGAGACTGTACACCGTACTAGGTTGGTTATGCAACTACTCCGTATGCTAGAGTGTCGGCCTCCAGCGATCGTGTCGACCTGACTGAGTAACGAGCTCTGACTACTACGAGTCCAAGCTCTGACGAACCACCCTCCGACGAATGGAACCTAAGCAATCAGCCGATCAGGGCGTTTGTTTTTGGATTTATATGTAGAGTCAAAACAAAGGAAAACACCACAGGTCAAGCTCTGTATATTTACTTTGATGTCCATGTGTGTCACGCCGCGAGAGTTGGTTGGTTGGTTGCAAGTCTGGCCGGGACCGGGAGCTAGCAGCGTCGTTGTCTTGCTTCGTCGTCCATCATCGTGCGGGAACGGCCCCGCGAGCTGAAACTGAAACCAGAATCGCTTGATCCTGTCAGTCACAGACTCATAGCACGCACGGTGACTGACTTGGTGCGGTTGCGGAATTCAGGTTCAAAATGATGCTTGTGTACCCGTGCAGTAATTCGGGGGAAAAAATGATCCACAGTCTAGTGCAAACAAAGGAACGGTCGAGGCGACTGAATTGGGGCTGACTGCTGAACTGAGAACGTTGAGCTAGCCAGACCGATCGGCAAATGGACATTACTGTAAGTAGGTTGGACTTGGACCGCCCCGGGCTATTGACAGAGAACTGATGAATACATACATCAATTCAGCTGAGGTATATCGCCGATTCACCAGGCCTGATTTAGTGCTGACTGCTGAAATGAGAATGTTTCAGCCATGGCACCAATAATCGTGCGAATGGAGAGTAGTAGGTGACAGCAGTAAAAATAGTCCAAAAGCCTACAAGGTGTCCACACTTACGTACGTGATCGCAACTCGCTAAGAGGTTTAAGTGTACTCACTCCGTCCAAAACAAGTGTCATTTTTTACTTTTTACATCGTGTTTGATCGTTTTATCTTATTCAAAAATTTTTGTTAATTGTAAATAGATAAATTAGTATTAAAGTATCTCTAATGATAAATAAGTCATAACAAAATCAAAGATATTTATGAAACTTTTTAAATAAGACGGGTGATCAAACATGATGTATAAAAACCTAAAATGGCACTTTTTTTGGGGACGGAGGGTGTAGTCCGGAGACACTCAAAACGCATTGGATACCAACCGAGGACACAGACTTGCAGCCTGTGTCTTCACACTTTTCAGAACATGTAGTGCACTTTGCTAAATGGATGTACCAAAAATTAAAGCGACCTACAATTCAAAACGGAGGAAGTATGAAACATTGTTTACAAACATGTGTATACTCTCAGACCTATGATGACCAAATGACTGACGTGTGGCTCCGGCCGCCAAATGCTACTACAATTTTTGTGGTACTAGTTATTGGGTAGCGCCCCGCGCTGCTGGTTCATGCCGCGGATATGGTGCTACAACGAAGCAACAGTTTGACCGCTGCTATTTTATCAGACATGTGCTAAACGGATGAACACCACATTATATAATAATTAATGAACAGGACTGATAGTTCAAAGAGCTAGCTAATATTACACAAGAACGGCCAGCACCATCTACTGATAGTATGATGTAATTGTTTGCTGGGACCATAGACGTTCAGGTCCCACATAGCAGCATACACAAACATCATCTAAAAGCAGCATAGTTAGGCTCTACGACAGGCGTCCAGATCAATCTCACATACATTGCATATTGGACATGGCAAAAGTCACAGCAGCACACACTTAGCATGGTCGTGCACAAAGGACTTTAGATGATGCAATCATGTTCGTTGACAAAGCTCCCGGCCTATTTGGGAAGCAGTGCGCCGTCCGGGACAGCAGCTCCTAGAAGAGACAGCAATTCAGCACGCAAGTTTAGCAAGGATTAGCAATCTTTCAGAGTTTCTACTGACTTGCACATATGGAAGAGAACTGAACTGATGTAGGATTAGGAATCTTCTTTCAGCGAAATAACAGAACTGATGTAGGATTAGCAATCTTCTTCTGACTTGCTTTCTCTGTTCCGGTGGAAGCACGGCTGAACTATTCGGACACACTGAATCATCATCTTTTGCAGCAGTATCATTTCTGAGTTTATTTGCTTTGTCTTTAAACAAAAAAGACCATGAGTAGGCCACAATCCAGTAGACTGAGCTTTAACCCCAACCAATTTTGACCTTCAGGCATAATCATGAGCTTTTAAGAACCATCCAGAACCTTTTGACCAAAAATAAGGATAGAACATTCTCTACATAGCAATATTCAACTATACATGACACTGCTTACTACAAAAAAATGCCAATCCTATAGGAGCTGAAGTATTATCTAAATCAATATCCAAGCAAAATTCTATCCAGGAAATCCGAGATATACATTGCATAAGGAGCATTTTTAGTCCCTTGCTTAACAAACATGGTATCAAATGAAATCAACAACATTGAGTGCGATTTAAGTCGGTATTTAAAAATAGCAAACCATGTATTTGTTTAAACAAAGTAGGTCAAGCCACACACATGTTTACACTATTTGAGAAGTAGTAGTATTCTATTGATCCATGTAGTGGATATAGACTTACAATCATATAGAGATAGGTACCTTGAAAGCGACAAACTTATGTTTTTTTGCAATAGAAAATAGTAGTAAAACCAGCTGCAAATCTGTACATAAACCAGCTTAGGCGTTTTGAAGAATAGAATTTTGCTTATAGCAGCCTTCAAAGTAAATATATGAGTATCTCTATATATATATGGAACACCTGCTTTGGTGATACCATAGTTAGTAAAGCAATTTGAAAGGATTTGTTGAAATTAATGAGAGAAATGCAACAGGCATCTAACGAGATGTGCAAAGATCCTCTTCCCGACGGCAAAGTCCATATGTTCAGAAAATGGCCGAGCTCCCTTCTCTAGCGCCCAAGTTTGCAAGATGGATCAGCGCCACAGACTCATAGCGGTGCATGCTGCACACAATAGCCTGCGAGCCTCATCTTCACCTTGTGTAGACAGTCCCCTACAATTACACATGATAAGACAGAAAATTTGGATCAGAATTTTAGAACCAAAAAAAGGCAAGGCATAATAAAGCATCAATTCTGAATTCAGATATGCATAGTAACTAATGTGTATACAGTCATGAACATAGCAATGCAATTTTTAGCATCAACTTCTCGCATTGGCATTGTCTAAAAGTCCATCTCTACATCTTGCAATAAACCAAACAAAATGCGCTTGAGTATGCGGCGCCCAAAAGTACAATCTCCACGGGGAAATGCGGTGAGAACCAATCACCTTTCATTTAGGATTTTTATCCCACCACAGGAAAGCCCTCCCTTTGTCATTTTGGTTTCTAAAAAGACAATCTCCAAAGAACAAAAAGAAATAATAGATCAACAAATTAATTTCGACGCTAAAGAGTAGTAGTAATAGAAATTACGGCATGTAACTAAAAATATATCCCTTACATGTATTGCCAAAGCATCTTGGTTAGCGAGAGGAACTGCTAGTACTAATTTTCTTCAATCTCGTAGCAGATGTACATCAATTGATATAAGTTGAACTGCCAAAAACTAATAAGTATTAAAATAGAAAGAAATGAGGCAGATTCATTAACAGTCTTATAATTTCTCAATAGCATTCGAAACCGTATCACATAATAAGGCACATTCCATACTACAGTATCACACTATCACATAACAAAGTGCTACTTTTATAGACTAAATGAGATCACAGTATCAATCACAGAAGACATGTTTTGGAAATTATACGCAATGCTCACGTAATTTAATAAGGCACATTTCGGATCGAGTATTACCTTACTGAGCAATATCTCCTACAAAATATCTGAAAGCGAGCAACAAAGTGATCATAGGCGGATCACGAAGCCCACGACAAATATGAGAATTTCATGGCTGCAATAGTCCTCCCAATTCAGCCCTAACCCACCTGTGAAAAAAAATACAGCAAACCCTCACCAACGAGCACTATGCCCAACAGAACAGTGCACATGTATACAAATTTATTTTGGGACCGGCTAACAAAAAAACTCTAAACACATGTCATCTGAGATTCTAGATTTCTGAAATTCTAGATTTCTAAGAGGACTGGTTAACATAAATCTATTGACCAACTTAAGAAAATTCTAGATTTCTGAAATGTAAGGGCATGGAGAAGCCTACATGGGCAAATCAAATTTCTCTCACCCTTCATGCGCGCAAGTGATAGCCGTGATTGTATGAGCCAGTAAACGAAATAACAGTTGGACCGTCTATCATGTCGAACCCTGTTGTTTTTTGTTGTGAGCGGGCCTCAACGGTCTCATGATTCTTTCAAACTACAACCATTTTATGGGAGTGATGCTTTTTTTCATTTTTATTTTTTTGCACAACGCGATAAGAACAGGTCATTTCATTTTTCATGGATCAAAATACATTTCAATCACTCTGGCGAAGCGGCGCTCTCCGAAGATCCGCGGTAGAAATGAAAAAAAAGAAATACACGATCGGGCTCTAGAGGCAAAAGAAGAGGGGATGTTGTTTGGGAATTGGGATCCAATTGATCGGGCTCTAGACAGTCCTACACAACCCTTTGGACCAATTGATGTCTCGCGAGAAGAGTTGTTGCCAAGCGGAGATAGGATCCGAGATCGGAGCTTGATCAAGGACTCGAAAGGCTGGTTTTTTTTCCGATGACTGCAAGGAAAACTACATGAGTCATATGGGGAAACTGAAAAGAAGTAAGCTAATAAGTATTGTTGTTTTCCTAGCTTGCACAATGTGGAAGACTAATTTTTTCATGGTGCGCATTCAAATCATCAGTCAAAACTAAGTGGTCAATTTTCCTAAAGAAGCTCAAAAAATGATTGAAACTAAAATAGCCAAATCTCGATGAGGTAGCTGAACATTTCCTAACAAGGCTGTCTTCCATAGCAGGTGCCTGGGTCTGTGCAAAAAAAAAAATGTATGCAACAAGAATCATACTAAGCTGGTAAGAAATCAAACATGATCCAAATTAACACATCTCAAAAGCATCGTTAACACCAACCATGCCAGTCCAAGAAGCCTGGCAACAGTGTGTAGCCAGCATTTGAGGGTGAAACCTTTGCATCAGGGCAAAGAAGCTCACGCCCGGTACCAGCAAATCTAAGGAAAGAAAAAGATGGGAAATTAAAATATCGTGATACTACTACATCACTTTTATGCAGGCACCCGTGTCCATCTATTCGGACACTGACATGGCCTACAGGCGTGCCACCACCACAGCTAGCTACTACTCACCAACCTGGCCAGATTGCTAACAACCCCACTGCTAGAATCCTCTATATCAAACGCAGGACCTGAAAAATGCAGGATTGAAGTAAAACCAGAACTTTATTCCACGTTATTTGCAAACGTAGGAAACAGATTATGCACAAAGATAGGTATTAGAGTGAATGGGAGAGGCAAAGAACAAATCCACTCTGTGGCTCCCCAAAGCACTCCGTGGCTTCCCACAGACATTGCTGCCGGCCATCACATCAAACAAGAAACCCACATCACCAAAGCACAGTAATTTATTCAGTAGGAAGAGGATGCAGAGAAGAGCGATGGTATGATAACTGACCTGGGCGAGAATAACCCTAGCTGCCGGCGACGGCCTCACCGGCGTTGCCTCAGTCCAGTGGGTAGGTCGACGGATCGATCCACGAAGCCACCGGATCACCGTGGGTCACGGGGAGTATTTGGGGCGGGGGAGAACAACACCGCCCTTATTTGGGGCCGCCCGCCTTGTTGGGAGGACGTGCATGCGAGTTGCAGCGCCGGGGAGCATCCTTGCCTCGCACCCGCCACGTAGGTTCGAGAGAAGGGGAGGGAGCTCGAGCCAGCGCCCTTGCCCGCGCCTGCGTCCGCCGGCGGTGGCCGCACTACCATGCGCGGCAAGAAGGCACCGAGATCCACCATCGCATCTGGAAACCGAACAACACATCGATTAGCGGGGTGTGTGTTAGCACATACCGGGTGCAGCAGTTGGAGAAAGGAGGACGCCGACCGGAGTCGACCAGCAGACCCGCACGCGCCGCCGCTTCGTCGCCGCCCGCGGGACCGCGGATAGGCAGCGGCGGGCGTTGCGGTCCGGTCGGAGAGGGCCACAACAACCTACAAATCGTCGTAGCCACAGGCTGCCCCGCGGCAGAGCACGCCGATCGGAGCGCGAGGAACAGGAAAAAGGGGAACGGGAGCTCCCTACCACATCGGTGAGCCCCGGAACCCAAGGCGGCATGGAAGAGAGGACCGACCGCGTATTTACCCCAGGCGAGAGAACGTGTACCAAGGCGCCCAATCTACCCGAGCACCGAGGCACAACCCGATTGGTGGGTCAAAGAGGAAAAGCGAGATACATGGCCCCATAGTGCGTAGCGTAGGCATGGCGACAAAGGTAACCTTTTTTGCGTGGGTACTGTAGCTTGGGCCCAACGATCTCAGCAAATGGGGACTCGACAGCGAGCGACCACCCAGCGACCACACCACGCCGGCCCATACCGCTTCCAAGGACAACGGCAAGGGAAGCTTCGCTAACACTCTGAGTGGGGCACGGGACAAGGCAGCCAACCAGCCATCGACAACGGCGCCGCCCACCAATGAGGGGTGGACAACGTCGAACGTCTGAGGAATACGGCGTCGACCGCAGAACCCTTTTCGGCCAAAGGTCAGCGCACAACCAGCCATGGATCGTAAAGCGGCGGCCGGAAAAAAAAATTGATGGCGTGGGCGGCTGGCGGGCGTTTCCTCCACAGCCAATCTTCTCTTTAAATTTTGAAATTTGGAAGCGGATGCACACAATGTTGTCGTGTTTCTTTTTAGGGGTTGTTTGGTTCAAAAGGACCTATGACATTTTAGTCCCAAGGACTTAAAAAAACTACTTCTAAGAGATAGTCCATAAAAACTCAGCCACATAGCCTTAGAAGTTGCACAATTAATAGGGGAAAGACAGCCATGAGCTTTTTTAAAAAAAAAATCAGATATATAGGTTTGGAGGATGTAAAAAGAAAATTGTAGGTTCGAGATCGAGTAGAAGGTGCCATATTTAACAACGCTATATAATTTTGCTTCAAACGAGATCTTCGTAGTGTTTGTGTTTTATGAAAGTTTGCAGCGTGGCAAATTTTGATGTAATGTACGACTGTTTGAAAGCTGTTCTCAAGGTTGAAACCCATCGCTTGGGTTGGGTGACAGCTTCATGTACTTTTGTAAAATTTGCAATCTGCAAGTACTTTCATCAGTAGCCCGTTATTATGGAAATATATATCTTTTTTTTTTTCAAAAGCGTACCGTTGGCACGTATTCTATTAAGGGAAAATTAGAGTTTTTACACGTCGCACATCTTAGCCAAAAGAATTGGCGGCGTATGAAAACACACAAACAAGAATCACCGGCTTCAACGGTGGCGCGATACGGATGTACTAAAAAGTAAAACTAGTGCGGCGAAGGTGGTTGGCGGGCGTGTCCGCATCTATGGCTCCGGATCGGGGTCTCCCGCCGGTGCCGCCAAATAAGACCGCCCGCTAAAGATGGGGAAGATCTCGCGCGGCCGCTATGGTTTGCCGAGAGCCGGCGTCGGGCGGTGCATCCGAACTTGCTCTTTAGCACCGAGGGGATCGAGTGCCGGACGCCGCAGGTCGACAAGGCCCCTCAAGCTTGCCAGCAAGCACCAACAACGCCTTCCGCTGGATCCGATCACGCTTCTCACGCTCCCCCCGCGACCGGGCACGCCTCACAGCCCTCATCATCGATGATCCCGACGAGCGGAGAGTGGGTGGGCCGCGAGAGGATGGGCTCGTCTGCCGGCGGGTGATCGACATCGTGAAGTCCTAGACGGAGGTAGCCGCGGGCACGACCGCTGGCACCACGGTGGGGCCTCCGGTGTCGGCGGTCACAGAGGGTGGACCCGGTGGACTCGGGTAGCTCGTGGCGGCTCAGTCCGGACCACCGCGCTCATTGTTGATGCTCACTAACTCATATTTTTATGCATCAACCATTCATGGAAAAGGACTAAAATATAATTAGATAACCTTATTAGGGGTTTCTACTAATGATTTCCATGAGTTTTGGTAAAGTTGTGATTTGCGAGGGGACTTAAAAAAGCAGCGAGAAATGGCGTGTCACACGACCGACGTAACATAGCGCAATCCAACTCGAAACAAGTCTAGAAGGCTCCGGATTACTCGGCGTGGGCGAAACTTGACACCAAAGAAAACATCATCTAGAAGACTCGAAGCCACGGCGCGCCGCGGACCGGGGTGGGCCCCACCCTGGGGCGATCGGCAAATAACAGGCCGATCGGCTGCCGCCCCCCGCCAAGTTACCTCTGTCTCACGGAAGCTTCCTCCACCGCCTCTAAGCGCCAATCTAAACCGGTTGTTCAATGACGGTTTGATCCGAGGGCGTCGGTAGAAACACGAAGATGGATCAAGATCCAACACAAGATTAGTACCACATCGTTTCTTCGACGCTGAAGAGACATAAGAAGACCCATATATAAGCAGCCCCAAAGGCGCCTCCAAGAGACATCATCTCCTCATCGGCTATCTCTGAGCAAAAGTTAGGATTTCAATTAGAAGAGAGAGAGGTCCCTCTAGTTGTCTAGTTCATCTAGTTCTAGTTCTAGATCTAGTTCATCTAGTTGTAAGATCAAGGAGAGAGGAGCGGAGAAAATTTGGAGATCCGGACACTGCCGGATCTTCATCAACATTGTACATCTACAACTAGTTCGTCTTGACAATCTCGGGTTCTTCATTTATTATTTCTATTTATTCTATTCAATTAATTTCAGTTCTTACTTTACAATATTTCTTTGGATCTCTGCTCGTATTGAGTGCTCTAGTTTTAAGCGTGAAATTAGAGTAGTAATTAATAGTGTAGGCGTGGTGTCTAGACTAGAGATTACCCGAAGTTTGCCCAATCCCGGTTAGTTGTGGTAGCCCCGGGGGGTGACAGCCCCTGTCGGGTCTTTGTATTCCACCACGTTCGGGTTGGTGATTCGTAGAGCTTTTGGCGGCCTTCCCCGATCACCCTTTCGGTCTTTTTCGAGGATCGGGACGGTACCGTTGCTCGGCGTAAGTAAAGTAAAGCAAGCCTTTGATTATTTAGATCAACTTAGAATACTTAGAAAACTAAAAACCTCTCTACCCATATCATTTATCTTATCTTGGGCGATTCTAATTCTCCTAGTACACTTCACGTTCCCCGTGGAAATCGATACCTTGGAATACTCTCGGGTGAAAGCTACATCGGTATCCGTGCGGTAAACTTGCGGATTTTCTCTGTTCGCGTTAATTTATACCAACACTCATCCCCCTTGAAGCCGGGCGCCGAGTAGGGGAAGGATTTTTGCGCGACGTTCTCCGGAGGGAGGACGGCGCAAAGATCCCTATAGGCTCCATGGAACCTCGCACGGTGGTCGAGGGGTCGGGGGTAGGTTGCGTGCCCGCCCGCTGGCCTCTGTTGGATTGACCCGCCCGGCGCCGCTTTCTCAGGTCGGTCGTCGCGGAAGGCGGACCAGCGGCCAGGCCGGCCGTTGCGGCGTGGAACCCAGTCGTCGTCGACGAACCCTTGTCCTTCGCCTCGACGTGGGGCCTTTGCCCCGCCCGCGGTCGAAGATGGCGAGGCGAAGAAGACTCCGATACTTCTCCGCTGGCGATAGCGGGGCGTGTCCGCGAACTGGTGTACCCCCACCGGTGCGGCCACGGACCTCCCGTCCCCTCCACGGGCGATCTGCGAGGCCGGGCACCGGGGGGTGGGCCGGGCCGGGCGACGCCGAAGAGACGGCCGTGAGGTCCGTCGCCGCCCTGGCTCCGCCGAAGTCTACGCCGCGGCCGGGAACCATGGGCGCGCAGGCGAAGACGGCTCGAATCGCCAGCAGAGGTGGCGCCGAGGTGGACGGTCACGCGACGCAGGAGGCCGCGAGCTCGCTGGGCATCGGGTCCACCGAGCGTGTGGGACAGCGTGACCACGCACGACCCCGCGACGAGCCGGTCCGTGAAGGCGCGGACCAAGTCGGGCAAGCACACGGCCGGGCAATCGGACACTGTAATCGGGCCCGCGGTCCGAGTCGACAGCGCATCCGTGGAGGCCAGCTGCCCAATCTCGCAGATCTGGCGCCCACGCAAGCCCAACAAAAGTGGGGCGGCGTAGGCTTGGGCGGCGGCGGAAGAAGCCGAAGGCGGGAACCCGCTGCGGCGGGCTGGGGAGTCGTGGAAGGGGCCGGCCGACAGCGGTGTCCCACGCCCGCCCTAGTGCGCCGCGGGCCCGGTGACCAGCGCCTCCACGAGAGGAGGCAACGTGGCGGTAGGGCGACAAGCCGCAGCGACGCGTGATCCTCCAGCGAAGCAGTTGAAGCACAACCCCACGATGTTATTAGAAGAAAAATCTTCTACCCATAGGATGTCGAAAAAACTGCATATATGAACCACTCTTGAAACAAACCAATCAAATTGTATTTCATGTATATATCCAAGAATTAAGAAACCCTCATGCCCCTCTGTTAAGAGTGAACTCTAGCTAGTTTTTGTGCAACCCAACTTATACTAATAATTATTATTATGTCCACTACTGTAGGTGGTGATCTATTACTACTCTGTGCTGTGCTTATAAACTTGGTGGTCCCACCCTTGCAAATTTACAATTTCGCTCGGTCTAGTTTAGTTTACGCTGAGCAGTGGAAACCCCAACGCTGGGTGCGGTGACAGCGGCGAGCGGCGGCAGACCACGGAGCAACGACTCCCAGTACTGCTCCGAGCTCCCGTTCGACGGTGTCACGGGGAGCCACTCAGCGCCCCCGCCTGTCGTCCCGGTCGCAGTCGACGTCACCGTCGATGACGGCGAGGTGGACGAGGACGCCTGGGTCGACGCCGACAGTGGCGGCGCCTCGATCTTCACCGCCTTGCTCTTGCTCACCACGGCGATCACCTCGACGTCGGGATCCTCACGCTCCACCATCCGCGGCCGCTTCCGCTTGTTCGCTGTCGAGGCCTGCGTCGCCACCGCGGGAGGCGCCGGCGGCGCCCAGAGGTCATCAGCGCCGCGGGTGCCAACCCTCGTTCGGGAAGTTGAGGATGGCCTTGGAGCCGCGCATGCGGAACGCGGCGCGGTCGTAGGCGCGCGCGGCCTCCACGCGGGTGTCGTACGTGCCGAGCCACACGCGCGAGCCGCGGCGCTTCGGGTCGCGGATCTCCGCCGCGTACTTGCCCCAGGGCCGCTGCCGGACGCCGCGGTACTTGCGTAAGTCCTCGCTGGCTGCCGCGGCCGGCGGCGGGGCGGCCCAGGCGTACGAGCTCGGCGGCACGGAGATGGTGAGCGGCTGCCTCATGGTGGTGGCCACGGGCGACGACGGGTCGGTACCAAACTTTATTATCATCACCGGTGGCGCCGGCTCCTGCGCTCGGAACGCCGCCGCCTCGCTGACAGCAGCGGCGGCGGTTGGAGCAGCTCCCACGTCTATGTAGCCTTGATGCTGCTGCTGTGGCAAGAACGACATGGGCTGATGGAACTGGAACTCCGGCTGATGAGGTGGCACGACCGGGAAGGTAACGTCGTCGGAAACTACGGCAGGGTTGGCCACCGGCGGATGCTGGCATCACCGCCGAACATGAAGTCGCCGATGAAGTCGAGGGCGAAGCCGTCGGCGTCTCCGGTGAAGTCCATGCTCATGTTCACGTCTCTCGATGGATCGGAGCTGCACAGCTGTACGTAGCGGTGGAGAGGATGGCACAAGAACACAAAAACTCTCAGCGGCAGAGATTGTCCGGTGTCTTTCTGGGTTTTTTCTCTCTGTGTGTGTCCGTCGAATAGCTGATGCTCCGTGGACAAGACTACGGCCAGGCGGTGCCCCTGTATTTATAGCAAGAAATCACTAGTTAAGAGGAGACTGAAAGCCTAGGGCTTTCCTCCGGCCGGGTGAATTTGTTTGACCACACCCTTTGATTAGTGGACTCGCTCTAGTCTTTATCCTCATCTTGATCGTAATTATAAACTTCATCTCACAGTGTGTAGTGCGTCTGTTTCGCTGTTGGGGATCACGGGAGCTAAGCCGGAAAAAAAAAAACGGATGGATACCGTATCCACTATGTCTCTTGTGCATACCCTTTTTCGGATCTGTTGCCACATGTCCAGTCTATCTAACAACATTTTTCGGTCTATTCTTTTCGGGCCTACATGTGTCGAGATTGATTTGGCTCATGTAGGCCCACAATATTTAGTTTTAATGTTCTTGATCTTACTTGGTCAACTTGCAGACTGGTCCATGATTGACTTGACTCATCTAGGCCCACAAAAGATAGACCGATGATGTTACAACTAAGACCAAGCCAATCATGGACTAGTGTAGTTGGACCAAATCAAGAACATTGATTATTTGAACTGGACATGTGGCAATAGATCTGCTAGTACCCATCCATTTTTTTTCTGCTATTATCCGTTGTAGTGAATGTTTATTTTCTTTTTCTTAAGAAAGACGAGTGCAGTTACTATGAACTTTCTTGAGTTTTTAGCTGTTGAAGAAACAAGAAAGGGATTGGACGAAATTATGTACAGCTGGAGCCAATCCAAAACATAATAATAAATAAATCACATTCCTCAAACCTGAAGAATCCATGTCTAGTAAGATTAAAGGAGAGAGCAAGCTAAGCACTACAAAGCTGGCTACAAGCCTACAACGACAACGCGTGATGGCTTCAAAGACTGTGAATTTCCCTAATTAAAGAAACGCGTGTCTGGAGATATACGACAAGAGTGATTAGTGGAGGCAGCTTTGGATGGGCAGGAATTGTAGAGTCTGACATTGATGAATGAACGGATCCAACACGTATGTACTCTCTATGTAAATCATCTAAATTGGCATTTTGCCGGATGCGTGTCAACAAAGAACAGGTCGCTGGAGTATTTTGGCCAGGGCCCAACATATTTTTTTCTTGCTGGATCCTCTTTTCGTTCCAAAACTTGAGCTTTATCCAAATCCAATTTTTCTCGACTTTGATCGAGGATTTGGTGGTAAATACTAGCATGTACAGGTTCGAATAAATGAAAAATATTTTATGAAAAGTTGAATCTTTTTTTTTGATGGTGTAAATGTTTACATATTTTGCTATAGAACACTGAAAATTTGAGAGGAGTAGGACTTAGAGTTTAGGACAAATTTAAAGAAATATGCAATTTATATTAGTCATGGACATGGACGGATCCACAGTATAAGTATTGATGTCACCTGACATTAATGACTTTGTACAAATACCATTATAATACCGATGTATCATAGCAGAGTATCATAAAAGTTTGGCATGATTACAATGAGTGACAGCAATGGACGAAAATTCTCGATCCCTTACTGGTCATGGACCACTATACGCTCTTTGCTAGTTTTTTGCTAATTACTTGCATAGGGTTGGTATAATTTTATCAAATTTCTTTGGGAACTTCGCCTAGTGAAAACCCATGTTTTTTACCCCAACTTTGTCTTTAGAAACACTTCCAGGTGGTTTAATTTTTAGTACATCGCGGAGAGAACGTGGTAATTCCTTTGCATATTCATGAGTAGCAATGAGTCACGAAGTTACTGTTACATTTTACCAGACATTATTTTGTGCCTTTTTGGCGCACGCGTAAGCTAGCTAGCACTTAGCAGTAGCCGACTGTTGTTTAGCGATGAGCCGATGAGCGTACGTGCGCTCATGTCACGTTAACAATCGTGATCTCAACGGATCGGATCCACGTTTCCCAGGAGATCGAACGGCAGCCAGCGCACATGCAGAGTTTAACTACTAGCTAGTTGCTTCCTGCTGGGTGCTAAGCTTTTTTCGCTAGCTAGTGCGGCGAGACGTTTACTTGGTATCGACACATGGACACGCCTGGACGATGCACGCGAGTAAGGTGGTGAGGAGAGCTCGTTTGGCTCGCTCGTGCGCGCAACTACCCATGCAGGTGTGGACTAGGTCTCCTCTCCTCACTTGCTTTATTAACTGCACGTATAGTGACGTGCATGCTTGTTGCGGCTAGTCTAGACTCTAGAGAGATGCACGCATGCATCATATCGATGCGGCTCGTTCATGGATCATAAGCTAGCGACGGCTTGGAAAAAAGTTACTTGCAGTGATTAGGCTTTGATCTGGACGTACGTCGACTTGCCCATCATCGACCTCGTCTTGGACGGCTGGGATTGAAGAGGAGCATGTACGAACTGTACTGATGCATCCCACGTACGTAAGCGTACAGTAGCTAGATAGCTCTTGCACTCTGCTGTTCGACGACGATATACCGTTAGCCATCTGCATCGACCTCATCACATGCAGTGTTTGGACTTGCTTAGTCGTCAATTCATAGTGATGTAAGGACCGGGTCTGTCGGCCGCTAATACTACTCGTTCGTTGGTCTCATTTATGATTCTTGACTTGGTGATGCATATGCTGATATGCATACAGTATGCATGGGATTAAGATGCATAAATATGCACTCAGCTGTGGCCACCACCCCGGAAGTTAGACACATGTACAAAATACAAATTATCTTGAAGCAACCCATGTACAAAATACAACAGTTGATCGAGTCACATCTAGAAACGATCGCGCGGTACACTAGACTTGGTATCTTGTTTGGCAATAGTTTACTGATCGAAAATCTGATTATAGAAATTGGAGTGCACAGGTGCATGCATGCATGCATGATGCATGCCAAAGATCGAGCGGCACACATGTGCATTGCAGCAGGATACGAGGAGAGGACCAGAGGAATAGGAGTAGTAGTATACTCCCTCTGTTCTAGAAAACTTGCAATTCTCGCTTCCTAAGAAACAAAGATTTTCAAACTGCGGTAATTATTTATTAAAATATATAAAAATTTTATACTAAGTAATTAGTATCATCGGAAAGATCTTTAAGTCTAGTTTTTAACAAATTTATTTGGAGATATAAATATTGCACGTATTTTCTACAAACGTAGTCAAAAAGTTGAGTCAAAATCACCGACACGCTTCCCATAGTTGCAAATGAAATGGAACGGAGGGAGTATATATAAAGGCTTTGACTTTGTACCTGAGGCACGAACGTCCACATACCACATGTCCGCCATGCCATGCATGCACACTCTGCGTGCCGCAGGTCCCACGAAGCCGCTCTGGTCTCTGTTTGAGCTACGTATTGACTCTCTAACCGCACTGTTGTGGGGTCAGAGTCTCAGTCAGAGAATACGACCTGTAGTGCGCAGAAAAGTACTCCCGGAAAGATTCCGGCGGCGGCTTAACTAACTTTTACCTGTTCTCGTACGTGCATGTGCCGAGCCGCTGAAACTATGATCGATCGCGGCTACCGTCCCTACTAGCTAGGCTACAACAATTCTGTGATGACGAGCTCGATCGGTTCTGCCCATCAATGAGACGTTACTCGTCACACTCCGGAGTTCACACTTGCAGAACTGCTGTCCTCCTCCATGCTGGTTTCCTCGTCGATCCATGGAACAGTAGCTCCTCGCTAGAACAGCCTATGAGACGGACGTTATGCTGCATGCAATGCAAAGTCATCCATCGATTGACTTTGATAGCGCCGGTAATACCGGTGGCATGGTACTGAGTCTTGGAAGACGCTACTGTAAGTCAAGATATTATTACTGTTGATATTTTTATTGTTGTTTTACTTAGACTATTACACTATGTGAATGGTTCAATGGATAGCGTACGTCAGTGGTTCCAATAGTAATAAAGACAATGATTTAAACCATAATAAAGAATATTATATTTGTCAACTGATATGAGAACTTAAGAATAATTGTATTAACGTGGCTTCTTTATGTCATAGTAGTTATTTATATGGTTCTCTATGATTGTTGTTTGTCATCTCATTACTAACTAAAAAGCAAAAAAAAAAAAAAATGGTTTAAGAAAACCTCGTATTGGTGTCTTGGCATTTGTTTCAAAATTTAACTAATGAATTTTATTATTAGTCCACTATTGGAACTTTAGTGTCCACTATAGCCTTAATAACATATTGATGATTCACAAATTAATATTCTGAAGCTGCTATTTTCTACTCCATTCCATACTTGAGATGTTTTTGTTTTCTAGATACATAACTTTTGCTATGCACTTAAATATAAAATATATCTAGAGATATAGTAAGAAATTTTTTCCAATAATTGAAAAAAAAACTCAATGGCGATCTGACGGCAACGAAGGTAGGAGGCAATGGTAGGCAATGGGGGCGGAGGCAACGGGAGGCAATTTCCATGTCTATGACGGTGGGCCATATGAGCAAAAATCGCCTACCAAGAATGTATCTACAAAGACCAATACATCTTACAGTTTGAAACAAAGAGAAATTTATTATCTTGCACACGTTGAGGGAACATATATAATATTGCGTACGTTTTTACCAAAGTACTAAAAGAGTTTTTTTTGTGAGCACGAGATTATATAACTTGGAAATAGCTGAAACTAGCGGAACCCCAAGCGTTCGCATGGATAGTAAATTGTAACACATTACACATTTATTATTATTGATTATGATATGTAAGGCATAAGGTTGAGGACATTATCGATTGTTAAGGATTGTGTAAACGTATAAAACTACGGTAAGCATATAGGTCTTCGTGAATTAATAGGGTAAAATACAATTATAATCTCACACACATAGCATAAGTAGCGTACCAAAAAAATTTTGTAGCAATTTTTTTCACGAAAACTACATGTATGAATCTAACCATAATTATTAAGAATAAATATAAACAACAACAAAATTTCGGAAAATCCTATCATATTATGATTACACTTTGCTATTTTTGGATTTTTCTATGATTTACTATTGATTTCGACATTTTAATAAATCCTATCATATTATGAGTACACTTATAGATCTGTTCATCGGGACTTCGAAAAGGCTTCATTTGTTATTTTGGATTTTTGTATCATTTGCTATTGAATTTCAAAGTTTCAGCAATTTTTCTTGAAAAGGGAAGATAAGAGATTCGTAAGACAAAGCACTTTTCACACAGAACCCTGTATTTTCTCGAAATATAATAAGGCTAGATCTTAAAACTTTCCTCTTTAGGCATTTTGCATCATAGACCCCGAGAGTGAAATCAAATTGCGTTTTTATCCTGCTCCTTCTTCAATCGGACAAAGGACGGGCGGAGGACGGCAACGTCGGGTGCCACGCGAGCGCCGGCGCCGCCGCGTGGGTGACGCGAGGCCGAGAGGCGCGACGCTGTGGTCGGAGGGAGCAGCGGGAGGTCGGGCGTCGCGGGGCGGGGGCAGGACGGGGAGAGGAGCGGACAGAGAGGTCGGCACCGGGCCGAGGCTAGGCGAGGTGGGGGCGTCGCGGGGCAGGAGGGCCGCCGGAGCGGGGCTCTGGAGGCGACGTCGATGAGCCGGCGACGGACAGGAAGTGTGCGGGCGAAGTTTTGACGAAGGGAAGGGACGATCGGGCGGAGTTTTGGTTGACGGAGATTTCTAGAAGGCGTTCTGCTGTCCGTGGATCGTGCGTCGTAGGGATAGGAATTTCAGGTGACGTGGCTCTTTGTGGTGACAATAAATGGTATACAAAAATAAAGGTAATGGATAGATGAGCCATGGAACTGATCCACTGATCCTAAAATAAACTGAAGAGGTACCAAAGAAGACCATTTTGCATTGTTTGGAAAGCTAAGCCGTGTCCTTTTCTGTCAAACGGAGAAAACCAGTTACTAGACCTTGGGCGGATCGAGGGATGGAGAATGTTGTCATGATCACATCCAAACCCCCAGTGGGATCGCTCGCCAACTTGGGTACGGTCCAAAATGTCCTAACGGAACAGAGGATAGAAGCAGGAGTATATATCAGCTGGCCAGGTCAACACAACACGTACGTCGCTCCAAACGGCCGGACTGACCTTGACACCGGCCGCTTCGGCCGGCCGGCCGGCCGGCGATCGGCGCAACGCCGCGAGCCCGGTCCTATTCTACGTAGTCCGTGACTCCCGGCCGCGGACCGCGTCCTGGCGCGGAGCGGAGCCCGTGATCTCGCTCGCGCAGACCCCTCCACTCCAGTATTAAGGTTCCTGTCCGAGTCCGAACGCGAGAGTACAGCAAGTCAAGAACTTTTCATGTGCGCCCGCGGTTGCCGGCCTTGCGGACGCTGCCCAAAGCAAAGATATTTCCATCTCCGGATCTCGGGATAAGGCTGAGGTCCTCCACACGCAGAGTTTACGTAGGAGTACAGACTGTATAGTACGTTGTGAACGCACTGAACGTGTCGCTGGCACTCAACTTAATTTTGCTACAGAACACATATGCCCTGCCTCTTACAATGCCACATGGGATCTATGTTATTCGTTCTCTCTCGTTCAAAAACACAGACACACACAATTAGTACAGTACCGAGTTAAATCATTGAGAGTTTAATTAAATTTAATTACATTATACATATTTTGTGATAACTTTCCTTTGCTATAGTAGTGTGTAGTACTGATCACCGTGCAACAAAACATGTCCTTCTTCTCTAATCTTGCGCTCCTGGTCAACCTTGGCCCGCCATTGATCCTGATCCTGCCCACTGGTTGCCCTCCATTGCCCGAATGCCTGACCAACGGTGGCGCCACCGAATTGCCTCGTCACCCAAGAACTCCGCCACCATTGCCAACCACCGCCCTAGGCATCCTTCATAAATCGAAGCCGGGGCGTGAGGGTCCAAACATGAATCCCACCTGCTGCCAGTTCTATCAATTATATGACATCGGCAACGACCCCAACCCTTCCGATAAAGAGGCTCTGTGAGAGATCATGCTTTGTGAGGGGGCTGAGGCGCCACTCAAACCACCGTGTTTGATCGTTAGTTACGGCTAGATAGTATGACTAGCAAGTAATAGCGTTCGATCTCCTTCTGCCAGTGAGGGCTGAACTGATTGTATAACTTCATTTCCCCCTAGGGCATCATTTATGACGTGTCATTCTAAACTTCACTATTTTCGTCTTGATACAAAAGATGCATAAACCTTTTACGTATTCGAGAAAACAAACATCGATAACGACGACAAGGTTACTTGGCCACTGACCTCTTGACACGTGCCCGAGTGCCTTGCTAGTAGATGCCAACGCACACACGTTAAACCAGGATTTGGTTGTGTGTCTTGTTTCTATGAACATCTTGATCGTCGAGAAAAGACTACTTCTGCCCGTTGCCCCACTCATATAGTGGCACCATAACCCATATTAAATGATTAGAGCCAAAGACAGACCTTAGACCTGTATTTTAATGAGAGATTTTCTCTTAACTCTCATGAATTCGCTCTCATAGAGAGTGGACCCATCGTATTTCGCAAGGAAGCACCACCAACTCGATTAGGCCTTATCCATCGGCCAGATTGATGAGACCAACGTTCGCTGTCTCTATGTTGTCTAGTGCAATTTCATTTATTTATTTACCTATTTCTATCTACAATAATACATTTCTAGTCTAGAAGAAAAATATTCAACTAGTGCGGCAGTCTTCTAGCAAGAACTGTCCTTGTTTATTGCAAAGTGAGCCCAGGTCCCTTGCAGCATTTGGAAAACATGAAAGCGCCGTACTTACCTGGTTATACACACTAGGCATGGGATGAAACACTAAAAGACATGCGAAGATGATTAAAAAGAATTGGGAGATTTTGACCAAGAACACAGGAGCAGCTGAGTAGTACATGTCATTACATGCCAAAACGTTCACTATCCTTCGAGAAAAAAATACAGTATATGGCACATCAGTTCCGTTACGAGAGATACTGTTATATTTGACTCCGGTCCTTGGGTAATAACGAGTAAACGAATAAAGTAAGCCACCGTCACCGGCAATAGCCGCTAAGCTCCAACCAAGCGAAAACCAACGCGATGTTACGCATACATGTTCATACGGAGGATTTAAAATTGCAGCATAGCTTTGAACGTGTATGCGGTATGCTTATGGATCAATCGATCGCGTGTCGTGTCGTGTCGTGTCATCACTCTGCATCCACGGCTTTCTTCAGAGGTGGATTAGAACGGTGTGCACATCGATCGATCAATGCCAGTTCAGAGGAGTGAGGACTCTCCAGTTGGGAGTGTGCACGGGGTTTGTCCCGAAAACCACCCAGAACGAAGGCGCGCGCGTCTCAGTCAGCTCACTGGACCGAATGACCTCGGCCTGTGGAAAGCGATCGCTCGAAAAGGCCAGAATTGGACGAAACTCTGGTCGGAGGCTAACCGGCCAAACCTCTTAGCTTAATGGCCGGGCAGCATGCAGGCATGTGTAACAGAGCCTATACGCCGGATTCGTCTGCTCGGTCTACACTGGCCAGAAGATCGATCCATCGCAAGGTAATTCCGGCTGGTTTCATTCGTGCGGCAACAGGCAACATAACAAAACCGCGAGCGCAGCGACACGCCGCGACACGCCTTGCTGGTGAGTGACCCGGCCCGGTCACAGGGCCCGCGCGCTCGCCACTTGACAACCCGGTCATGGAGTACAAAAGAGAGAGTTGTCAATGGTGGTTAGCAGCTACTAGAGACCTAGTAGAGCTATAGCTCCTGCGTCTCGTTTGGGAGACGGCGCGGCGGCGGCTGCATGCACCTTGCCGGATGGAATGGAACACGTACTACTACGAGAGCAGGGGGGCCAGCGGGCAGCGGGTGCCGTCACGTCAGGGTCTCTGCCACCACCTTCAATGCGTCGAGGACCTCCGCGGCTCTTGCTGACAGAGACGGTGTGCAGTGGGGACTGGATCGTGGCCTCATCCACGCCGGCCGAGTCCCCCGGCCGGTTAAGTTTGAACAGGTGTCATCATCATCAGTGCTAGAAATGAGCCTGGGGCATCATATTTCATACACATCACATGATTTGGAGGAGCATTTGAGCGGTTCTGCGCTGAGAATATTCAGCCCCTGACACTGAACTCGACTAATAGAATTGAGTGCGTAGGTGAGAGGTGACCCAACAGCATTGAGCGCGTAGTAGGTAAACTGAAAAGGAAGTCTGCAGGCCTCAAAATATGTCCACACTCAAGATGTTTCAGATTCCAGCAGAGACGCTCAACAAAATGTCGTTCAGGTTATTGTGTTTTATTTAGAGAAAAGAAATAGAGGTGGGGTGGGGGTCGAGATTCAGATTATCCAAAAATTTCGGATCTATTCAGGTTTCTCTGATTCATCTCCTGTGGGATGAAGTCGGATGTTTATCTTCCATTATTTTTTAAAAAAAATGTAATTCAGGTTTCTAAATTTGATATATCAATATTTCTGATACCTGAAATTTCAGGTTCTATTGATTTTGTGCGCCTCTTCTTTGCAACTGTTGGCAGCAAAAGGAAATGTACGGATACGTGATAATACCAACCGATTGCTTTTTACATCCCCAAATTGTATGTAATTCCAAAAATTTTGGAGAGTCAAAGTTTTTCAAGTTTTCCCAAATTTATACGAGAAGATAATAACATTCATGATGTCAATTAAATACCATTAGATTTTTTCATCAATTATATTTTCATAATATATATCTATTTATGTCAAAAATATACATAGTTTTCTCTATAACTTTAGTCAAAATTAAAATACTTTGACTCTTCAAGAATCTTAGAATGATTACAATTTAGAACGAAGGAAGAATCGTTTTCCTTCCGAGTTCATTATCCTAGCTTGTTTTTTTCAAAAAAAAAAACGTATTTTCCCTGTCACAAAAGAACTCTATTCCATCACGACTTTGAACTTACGGACCCGATCCAGCCCAATATCTGCAGCATTGGAGCCCATTCTCCCAGCCCACAAGTATCAAGCCCGTGCCGTACTCCGAGTCAGGCTCCCCAGCCCACTTACACTTGAAAAAAAAAGTGACAGAGGAAACAAAGCACAACGACAGCAATGCCGTTCCGCGTGCGCTTCCCGCCGCCATCATCCACCGCGGCCGGGGCCGCTGCCACCGTCGGGGCCGTACTCGCCGCCGTCGCGCTCCGCCGCTACCTGTCCGCTTCCCGCCACCGCCCATCCTCCCGCGTGTCCATGTCAGCTGCCGCCGGAGCGGCCACCACGCTCGTGGCGTACGGCAAGTCAGCGCAGGAGCAGGAGCTGCTGGCAACCGCTGCCGGTTCCGTCGCTCTAGGGGGAGGGCGAGACGGCCGGTGAGGTATCCGTCGCGCTCTACTACGAGGGCGCGGGCTTCGACGCCGCCGCGTACATGAGCGCGCTCCGGGCTCGCCGGTTCGGGAGGTGGATGCTGTGGACGCCCAGGATTGGTTCCACGCAGGATCTCATCGCGCGGTGAGTGCGATGTCTGGTTTCGTGCCCGGGGGATTGTGTTTTCGTTTAATCTTATTCTATTTACTCTGATTGACTTGGCGTCAGCTCGTGTTCGCAGGAACTTTGCAAAGCTACCGGTGGGCGTTGTGTGCGTTGCCGACGTGCAGTTCAAAGGGAGAGGTGCGTGTGATTAGGAACTTGCTTGTTGCTGTTAGTGTTTTAGTCCTGATGAGTTTTCAACTTTGATTACAATTTACAAAGCTCTGGAGTTGTATTTCAGGCGAGATGGATGCATTCTTGTACTTCTGATAATTGTCAATAAAATTGATGAAAATATCTGCTGAATGCTGCGTAATCTTTAAGATCAGTTGCTTGAAAAAATCCAGTCTTAGTTAAAACAAGTAGAATCTGACTGTAGTGTGACACCTCTTTATCAAAATAACTGTTTTAATTGATTCTACTTTTTTATGCCAATTGAAATCCATTGGTTTAACACATTATCATACATAACTTTTTTTCTTTCTTTTTCTTGAACTTTCTAATCACATAATTATAGTATGCAGTATGTGCTATTGAGAGGTAACAAATTAATCTTTGCTCATGAATCATGCAGGCCGTTCTAATAATGTGTGGGAATCGCCACCAGGCTGTCTCATGTTCTCTTTCACATCACAGATGCTGGATGCACGGAAGTTGCCCCTTATGCAATATGTCGTCTGCCTTTCTATAACTGAATCTCTCAAGGAGCTATGCCGTGCCAAGGTTAGGTTATTCAGTTTAGTCATGTTTTCTGTTTATTGATTGCATTATGATCCCTATTTTCTTTAGCCTAACTACCTCAGTTGCCATTTCATTCTGCCTTTGTGATAAAACTCAGGGACTACCAGAACTTGATGTGAGGATAAAATGGCCTAATGATCTTTATATGAAAGGATTAAAAGTTGGTGGCATTCTATGTACCTCATCTTATGAACCCAAAGTCTACAATATTTGTACCGGTAAAACATCCATTTCCAATTTTTTCTGATTCTAAGCATTTAAGCTTTTTTTTTACAAGGATGAGATTCCTTTTATCTTAATCAGGTGTGGGTTTAAATGTTGACAATGAAAAGCCTACCACATGCTTGCGAATGCTGCGCTTCAAGAGGCAAACCCTACATCACCCATATTGAAACGAGAAGACATACTGGCATACTTCTTCAATAAATTCGAAAATCTTTTCGAGATCTTCTTGAACCAAGGTACTTTGGGTTTCATTACCCCCATTTTTGCAGTACATGACCACATGCTCGTTAGAACCGTGGCTGTTGATGTATATGCAGAGTTGGTTCCTTTCCTGACAATGGATTCAATGATAATTTTGTTTTGCTGTAGAGAGTGATTATTTTCCTAAACTGATTTAGATGCTGACAAAACATGTTTTAAACTTGGCTGTATTTTTTTGTTCAACTCTAGCCTGCCCCAACTTGCTTGGGACCAAAAGGCTTTGTTGTTGTTGGCAAAGTTGTGTACTTAACACCCTTAAATTCCGTTGCAGGATTTCAGGCTCTTGAGGAGCAATACTATAACTCATGGCTTCATAGGTATGGACTATTATCTCAATATATACATGTTCATTGGACCTTATTGTGAAATGTTGCCCTGAACTACATTTACTACCACTTGAATTTTAAGTGTACATTGTAAATATCAGAAGAAAGTGCTTGCAAGTTAATATGGTCTTTCCTTGGTATGTGCCACTATATGTGAGATAGAATTGCACTTTTCATTGTTATGTAGTGGCCAGAGAGTTGTCGTACAAGATGCACATGAAACCAAGTCAGGCAGTGTCGTCACTATCCAGGTTAGCACAAAACATAACTGTTATGATCGAATTGATATTTCCACTTACCTAATGGTACTAATGCTTTCCAGGGGTTAACACCAACTGGTTACTTATACGCTATTGGCGAAGATAACAAAAGCTATGAGTTGCACCCAGATGGCAACAGGTATTGCCCTCCATCAATAAGATCTTTATTCTATATATCATTACTCAGTATATGTACCATATTTTGTATGCTTCTCATCCTATATAGGTCCTCAACATGTAATAGTTTGCTCTATCACGAACTATAGCATCTGACATAGTACCATTTGTCTGCAGCTTTGATTTCTTCACTGGATTGGTGAGGAGAAAGATGGAAACTTAGGGTATCAATACAATTGGACACATGGATAGGTTCAAACTGTAAAAATGAACGAACGCATTTAAGAATGGAATGAGAGCATGATTTAAGCATCAGCCCCTCCATCTGTGTCCAAACCTTGTTCCTCAAATAAATAGAAGCAACACTTTTATAGTCTTATGACAGTTCTGGACTGCAGCTTCGAGATGTCAAACATCAACAAGTGCCCCATCTTGCACTTCCATTTGTGACGGCTTCCCAGAAACATTTAAGGAGATGATCAACCAATACTGAAGCATGGACATGACTTCAAATTTCTGGTGAAGAAATCACAATGACCTTGACTTGAATGTTTCATAGGAAGAATGACTGAAAATTATGAAGCACATCTGCTCTGCTGCTAGGCGCATAGCTTCTTCGGCAGTGTTTGGGCCTCATATATTTGCATCAGGTTCTATATATAACTGTGAGATTGCAAAAGGTTTTTTTGTCTTGGTGAACTGAGTTGGTTGCAAAATAGCTGTTCTGAATGAGTTGGGATTTTTTATTTGCTTAACTGAAAGGATATGGGAATGCATACCATCTATTTCCTCAGTCTAGCAAGATTCATCCGGCCTGTCAACCACTGCGCTAAGGATATGCTTGGGTATTCTAATGAATACCCAAGATTCTAGTACAAAAGAAAAATGTATATAACAAATATACATGTATTCTATTTTTAATTGAAGCATGAGACAAAAAGGCCACAAACTTTCCATCCCTGTCTGGTCAACCTGTTTCAACCAGTTTGAAGTTGAAGAAGCATGTTTCGAAAGATAGTACTATCTCTGATGATTTGACGACGTACTACTGATGATTTGACGACATTTTGAACTTTGCACTGATCCAGCTCAAGCAATTCGTCCTGAGAAGCTACTGGAGAGGCGGTTAATTCAGCGCAGTGCTCAAACCCTCAAGCAGGTACTGGGGAAGTGGGGAATGCTTTGCCTGAAACTATGGCGACGTGTGAAGACGAAGCTCATATCCAGTGGAGCTCGACAAGTACACCAGCTTGAGGACAAGCAGGTCGGAAGGGAAAGGGTGTGTAACACCGTTGGTGTGTGAAAGCCTCTGGCTATGGCCTGAGTGGGCACTGTGGTCTAACCGACACAACTGGAAGCCGTTCGGCAATGTAAGGCATCGGGTGTGTTGCCTGAAGGGCATGGTGTATCTGAATATTCTGAACCTTCCCTATGAAATAGAAGTAGACCTCCTTCCCCACGGATCCCAGCCGTGTCTATCTTCATTTGAACTATCCCCAAATTCTTGCGATCCCTAGTTGTTGATGGACCAATGGACAGTGGGCTATTAGTGGACTCTTCTGGTAGCGTACGCGAACTATGGTATTTCGGTCTTTCTCAGCCTTCGTTGGGCACCTCAAAATCCAAGTCTTTTCTATATGAAGCTTCTTTAGAAAAAGTAAGAAATGGTAAAGTTAAAGAGCCACACAAGAGATCATCCTGATACTGCAGTGCTTGTTGCAATGCTGCCAAAGTTGCAGGTAATAAAGCTATTCACAGGCGACACGTGTGTACTACTAAGCGCGAGCGGTTTCTCTTTAGAAAACGAACGGCCGCACAGCGTATTGCAGTGCCGAGAGGTGCGCCCGCCACAGGCCATTGCATATTTGGCATGTTGCCATCTATCTTCACTTGTTCAGTGGCCGCTCAAGCACCTACCTCTCTGCTAGTACTACCGCTACTACTAGTAGCTAGAAAAATTGCTGTCCATGAACATGACGCACTACTGAACTCGAAGACACACTTTTCGGGAGGACAAAACCAAACCAAACAGAGCACGGATTACCTTTATATTTTGGGAGATAAAAAATGGCTTGGACATCGCACGAGGAGGAGGCTTTGAGACGTACAGAGCCCAGAAAGAACACCTTGCAAAGTTGCAGAGCGAGGCTTTAGATTAGATTAATTTCAACCCCGTCTAGATACCATGAACCCCTTCCTTTATATTGTTTGAGAATCTGATCAGCGTCCGGATCACGCCTACGTGGCCTAGCTACCACGTCAGCCGTCAGGGTGGGAACACCGAAAGCTGTGTCTGCATCAGCTACCAGTGAAACAGTAGCATTGTACTATCCACGGCCCAAGTAGTGGTTGCATTGCAACTTGGGTTTCTGAAAGTGCCATGGATGGATGTCTTTTTCTCTGTTGTGCGTTGCATATGAAGATGCGTCGCTCGCTCGACGCAGCCATGCACTGGGCCACTGGCCAGCTGGATCAGAGTATGTTGGCCAAGTGACCCATCAAAGCGCGCGCAGTTTATTAGTATCTAGCATAACAGCCATCATGTAGTGCGATCTATATGGAGAGAGCAGGAATATCCTACGGTATCAGGTACCATTATTAGCATCGCGGCGCCAAAAGCTACTTGTTCTTTTTCGTTTCTTTCTTGTAAATTAGTTTTAGCAATTTGTCTTGTACTTAATTGTTGGATTTGTTTTCTCCTATGATGCAACGGCTGCAGATCAACCACAGGTCGCACATAAAATACGTAGTCAAAAAAATAGGAATAGATGTTATTTTTCATCCTACATACTTCGTATACTGATCGGTCAGAGTGGCTTTTTTAAATAATTTTTTTAACTCCATTCATTGAATGCATGTAGAGTTCTTTTTCGAATGTGATTTTTGAACGGCTTTCATTAGAAACTGAGGTATCCGTACTACTTAAAATGCTGAAATTCTCTTAGTATTTTTAAGTAGTAGTAAAGCACTACCACTAGCTATAACAAAATGAGAATCTCACATAGAGACATTTAGTTAAGAAAAAATATTAAATTTTAAATGCCAAAACATTAGGAGCACCCTATCTCACTAGGAAATTCTAGTTGTAACGTGATGGATGGCAAACAAAAATAAACCAGAGTGGATGGATGCAAGAGGTGATCAAGCGAACTGCCTCCAAGGGCCAAGGGCGCGAGTGGCGGTGGCGGGCTGTCACTTTGCCGGCCGGCCTGTTCCATTGTCATTCTTGCACATGTGTGCAGACGTGCAGCGTATGCTTCTACACGAGCACGTACGAGAGGCTCATATTTAATTTTATCCATTTCTCCATGCGGATTTCGTTCGGCGTGGAAATATACTTCCGTTCAGGTGGGGTGGGGGTTTCGTTTTCCGGCGCGCGCCTGGATGCAGTGAACCCAATACGGCGGGGGCAGCCAACTTGCCTTGGCGCCACACGTCCACGTCGATTCTGCAAATGATGCTCCTACTGGACGCTGATGCCTGATATAGATCGATGAATCATCACGGAAATCTCATTCTTATCCCCACGTACGAACAAGTCTGAAACTCAACAATATAATCGACGGATCGAGCACATACGTCGCATGACATGACGCTTGTCGTACCTGTATATAGAAATTAAAAGTCGCAATGCAACAGAAAACACGAAATTTAATTTGGGGACTGAATTAAAAACGAGGTCTGAAAAGTCTCAGCAGTACTCAGCATGTGTAATGATACTACAGTAATAAGTACTAGGCTCCAGATTCAGTGTATGCTGCTGCCACTCGATGGCCATTTTAGCCCCACTATACGTAGCGAAACCCGTCCCCATCGTCCCCCGATTTGTGCCATGGTTGGTGCAAAGCGTTTCTCGACTTTTTGTCGTGGTGCTCGCGATCTCGGGGATCTAAAAAAAGAAACCTGATGGATTAACGTGCTGGAGCTAGCATATGCAGCTCGCTAATGCGGAAGATCAGCAGGCCCCGATCGAAAACTCTTTGGCTTGGCACGTATCGCCTTCTCGTACGTGTATTGCGTACAGTGTACTCGCGGCTGCACGTGACAGAGATGATCGTGCGATGACGGCCTGTCAGCAGGCCATTAGCTAGCCGGTCCTGCAGTCTCGTGCTCACCCACGCCACGCAACAGAGCCTTTAATTTTTTTCCACTCGACCCAGTTCCATCAAGCGTGGAAAAATGGATGCACGCATCCACCAGATTATCGGAGGAGACTCTACGGCGGAAACAGCGCAGAACCATCGGAACACAAATAATATAAAATATTTTAGATATATATTATTAATTAACCTAATATATGATCGATCGCGGTCGCGGCATCGATGTAGACGTCCATGGCTTCGATCAGTTTCCCGAGCATAATAAATAAATTATTTTTTGTACTATGTTATATTTCCGCTTCGAGGCATTTGTTTGGTTTCGCACGCAAACGCGAGCGGAGGGAGGAGGAGACTGCCAGAACAGAACTCCTCCAACGCTTCCAGACGACCCTCGCTGTCACGATGATAAGAATGAGAATTTTTTAATCGATGAATCGTGCGAGTCGCGCGCGCGCGCGCTGGGCTGCTGTTCCATTGGTCCTTTGGACTTGGACGTCAGGTTGTGTCTGTCTTGTGTGCAGTGCACCGATCGGCCGGTCTACCGTCCACCTCAAGCTGCAAATTTTTAAACTTGACCGTCTTTCGCGTGGAGACGGAGAGCCATCACTATTCACTTCATCGGCCATGCATGTCACATCAGGACTCCGGACACCGGGACAAGGAAACGGTTTTGATGGATCGGGGTATGTGAAAAGGGGTTTTTGCATGCAGAAACAGAAAGGGGGATTTCTCCGTTCCGTTTGCTTTATTTGCTCAGGGATCAGGATATAGTCGAGGATTGTATCGTGCCAACTCTTGTCTTCCTGTACAGACATCACTGTTAGGCACTGTATACTTCCGTTGACACGCGGATAGCTAGCTACGACGTTGAGCAATAATGTACTTTGGAATAGAACGAGAACGGTAAAGTCAAATTGCTATTTGCTACAAAGATCAGCATGCATGCATCATCTGATAGCCACTTTGATGAATACATACATACATCTTAATAATTAAGCAAACAGTAATCACGTACGACAGAGATTGAGTTAGCTTCGGTTTTACCTAGCAGTGGCATCGAGCGGAAAGCCCCGAGCAGCTTCAGGCTTCAGCCATGGAAGCTTTTCCGAGACGTAGCAGTGGCAAGGCATGTGCCGCGCCACTCTTCCTCCATTGCCGTGGCCTTGTTGCGGAGAAGACGAGAAGGCAGTGCACTCTTCCAACTTGGACTATGCTTTGCTTCGTGGAAAGATCCATTCCCACGTACTGTTTTTTTTTTTTTCTTTTTTGACGAAAATTCGCACGTACTACTGTGTACACCGAATAGAAAACACTTGTGTCGTTTTCAAGTCCCCCTTGACAATTCTCGCCGCAAAGTTTAGGTTGATAGATGATGCCATCGACTTATATTAACTGAAACGTGCGGTCAGAGTCCTGGAGGAGAGACCGTGGACAAGATGGACTACTCCTCTCCTCTGATCAAGGCCAGCCAAAAGGTAAACTAGCTACTAGTACATCCGATGCTTTGGAGTGCAGCCGCGGGCAGTGAGAAAAAGCTAACAGCTACAAGTAGGCGGGAGTGAAGAAGTCTGCAGCACGTTGAAGAGCCTGCATGACTAACCCGATAAGGTCTTCTGTCTTCGGAAAACCCGACGACTATCCAAAGCCTACCAACAGTGCTGTTGCTGTCGTCGATCGCCTCAAGCTTAACAGATTGGACATTTGGACACTGGGGTCAAGAGGGTCCTTTGATTTCTCCCTAGCTAGTCTCATGACTACACTACGCTACAATACACATTGACACGTACGTGCCGATCGATCCTGTATGCGGCGGTTCAAGTCAATACGGGGCGTCCGTTCCAGATCGGACGAGCGTGACGGCCGGTGCCTGTACGAGAAGGCAAGGCAGCCACTACCGCTAATAATCTGCTGCTATACGATCGCGGGCAGATGCAGCAGAACCGCAGAAGCATCGATCATCGGCAGCAAGGAAGGAGCCGAGAAGGTGCCGCTGCCGTTGAGGCCATGGACCATGACGTCTCCCGCACGCACCAGCACGACAAGGCAAGTCTTCGCTGCGCCCGTGACCTATCCTCCTATCCCAATGGGTCCGGACTCCGGAGCCGGGAGCGGTGGGTCCCACGGCTGCGGACTAGTCCACGGTCAAAGTCCGTCTTGACCTTTGACTAGTCTAATTTCCTGTTCCTGGACTACTGCCCCACCCATAGAGCTCGCTCGCACCTTTGTTTACGAAACGAGACGAAACCCGTGGCGTTGTGGTGTGTCAATGTGGTGCGCAGTAACGGATATTCGGATGGTGGTTGGAACGTACCGGAAACCAGCAGCCTTGCTGTGGCCGGAATGCCGGATCAGGGGCAGATTAGATTCGATTCAGTGTCGAGGAGCTAACGATGACATCAATGACGAAACCCTTGAAATTGGTTAGCATATATAACCGTCGTGATCAGCAGCTTATCTTGGTAACAAGTCTGATCTGCCGGGGCAGTTTTATTCCGATTCAGAACTAATAAGCAGCTCCAAAGAATCACTACTGTCCAAGCAATGTGCAAAATTTTCTGTGGAACTGATCCCTATCCGATCGATAAGCAGCTCGATCCAAAAAAAAAAAAAAAAATTCTGTGGATCTTGCTCTTAGATTAAGAAACTAGAGTTCGTGCATGTGCCATTTTGCAAGAAACTGACAGGAATCAATCAATCAATACACGATCCTGGTACTGCACCGTGAAATTTTACCAGCTCGCACATTTCGTTCCTAAAGAGTGACGAAACGACCTAGCCTAGCCACACTGCACTATGTTATTAAAATAAAAAATAGCAGGCGCGTCGCAATCGAATGCTGGAACAAAACTAGTGCACACCCATATCTTCTCCAAGACTTCCACACAGCTGATGTGAGTCGTGATCCGGAGAAAATCGCGTCCTCCGCTGTTAAACAATTCTCGGACAAGAGCATGTACGTACGTCTGTGCAAGCAAAGCAAGAGTCCCACTGGCGCGACTCTGTTACGGAGAAAGAAAGCTATAAGCAGCCATGGAATCACCCTAGCTAGGAGTAGCTGGCTAGCAACAGTAGAGTAGCAAGCCACGTCAAGGATCTGAAATCTTCAGTTCCTGCCATAATCGGTCGTACTATGAAAACCTGCCAACGTTCTAGAAACCCCAATGATACACTACAGCTACAGACTGTACACCATGAGGAGGTGCATGCACTGTGGATATCAGGATGAGTGGACCAGATCATCTGCCTTTGGACGATCACGCTACGTTGATTGATAGCTATATGAGTTGCATATATCTAGAACTAGAAGCTCAGCGGGTTAAACAAGGCATTCGTTTCAGAAGTTCAGGATAAGCTGTTGATGCCTTTCAATTGCTCTACTCCTACCTCTACTGTTCTCGTCTTTCTCCTCATGGGCTGGACCCCCACAAAAGCTGTGGCCGTCTCTATCCTCTCGTGCTCGCTCGGGGGCAGCCACGAGACGACGGTCTAGAAGCAATGCACCACATGACTTCCACGCCATTTCTTCCTGCGACGGCAAAGGCTTCAGGGCCACCGCATTGAATACAGATCCATACACTAGGTCTTGTCACCGGCTGTCGATTCCTCTTTTATCTGCTTACGGCGGAGGAATTTCCAAGGGAACCACCAAAACACGAGAGAAACGCAGCAGGTCAGGGGCTCAGGGCTTGGTGTCACGAGAGTATTATCTGCAAAAGTCAGCTGCTTAAGAGACCTGATTCCAAGAGGCTTTTCGTAATAATAAAATAATATAATCACCAAAAGACATGGGAAAAAGGCCTCGCTTGCCTTTCTTTTAAATTTATAAACAATGGGGAAAAATTGTCTTGTCCATTCCTTCTTGATCATCACGGGATCGCCGTGTGAATAAACCCGATACGGCCGAGGCGGATGGATATGCGCCGGGGTGCAGACCAGTCACCAGACCAGGGCAGGGCAGGCGTTGGACCATCTAGAAAGAAAAGCATCCATCGAGCGGTGGCACGGGCCAACAGCGCCGCGGCACGCACGCACGACCCGATCCCCTGCCTGCGTGCCCCCACGTCGTGACGGGACGAGATGAGCCCGGCCGCGATCCACCTCCAGCTGACGCCGACCTCATCGCTGACGCACGCCGGCTAATCCCCGATCGTAACCAACGGCTTGGCGCGGAAAGCGAGCCGGCCCTCCCCGCAAACTACTCGACTAGATTGCAATCAGCAGCACTAGCATTAGATTAGCGTCGCTTATTTTAAATTTTGTTACCCGGAAACCTCCATTCCGTCACGTGGCTCCAGGTTAGGAAATTTCAACGAACCGCGACGCCGGTGTGAACCCGCCTCCGCCTATATAAACCGGCACCCGGCCCAGCCCACGCCGTTCAACTCCATCATCACTTCTTCCATTTCCCATTCGATCGACACACAGCTAGCTCACCCCTCCTCGAGTTTCGTCATCAGCGAGCTCATAAACCAAACAGAGACAAGAAGAACTCGGTTTCGATTCCAGGATCAGGATGCTGCTGAACCCGGCGTCGGAGGCGTTGGTGCTGGACACCATCCGGCAGCACCTCCTGGAGGAGGAGCCAGCGGCGGAGGCCGACGAGAGCTTCGGGAGCCTGGTGGCGGACCAGTGGAGCGGCTCGCTGCCGTTCCGCACCGACGACGCCGACGACATGGTGGTGTTCGGGGCGCTGCAGGACGCCTTCGCCTACGGCTGGCTCCCCGACGGCTCCTTCGCGCGCGTCAAGCCCGAGCCGGCGCTTTCCCCGGACTCCTACGACGGCTACGACTCCTGCTGCTTCGGCGGCGGGAGCCTCCTGGACCCCGGCGGAGCCGCTGACGCCCAGCAGCGAGACCACGCCGAGACGTGAGGACGCCGCGGCGGCCGTGGCCAGGGGCAAGCACTACAGAGGGGTCAGGCAGCGGCCGTGGGGCAAGTTCGCGGCGGAGATCAGGGACCCCGCCAAGAACGGCGCGCGCGTCTGGCTCGGCACGTACGACACCGCCGAGGACGCCGCGCTCGCCTACGACCGCGCCGCCTACCGCATGCGCGCGGCTCCCGCGCGCTCCTCAACTTCCCGCTCCGCATCGGCTCCGAGATCGCCATCGCCGCCGCCGCCGCCGGGGACAAGCGGCCGTCGCCCGAGCCCGCCACCTCCTCCGACTCGTCGTCCTTCTCCTCGTCCTCCTCGTTGACGTCGTCGCCCTCTTCCTCCTCGTCCACGTCCTCCACCGGCGGTTCGCCCAACAAGAGGCGGAAGCGAGGCGAGGCCGCGGCCGCCAACATGGCCATGGCGCTGGTGCCCCCACCTTCCCAGCTTAACCGGCCGGCCCAGCCTTGGTTCCCTGCCGCGCCGGTCGAGCAGGCGGCCATGGCGCCGCGCGTGGAGCAGCTGGTCATCTAGTGTCCGTGCACCGCGGCGAGGCAATGAGGCGTGCAGCGACGGATGATGCGCCAGAGAGCAAAGGCGGAGGAACAGGACAACAAGGCCCTGCGCTGCACTGCACGACGGGGCCCCGCGCGAATGCGACGGCGCATCCCGGTGACAGCTCCGGCGGATGGAATGCGATAAGCTCGGCGGGGGGCAATTGGCTGGGGTCGACGAGCGAGCGAGCGGAGCGTTGTTGCTCCGTGCAACTCGCGCAAGTGGAAAGAACGAAGCTGTTTGTGTGTAATCAAGTGTCTTGTCTGCGAACGAAATTTCGGTGTATGCGTCCTTGTCACTTGTCAGGGTGGTGTACGTGCTTGCTGCCGATATAAGTTTGGAAAACTGTAAAAAAAACGTAGTGATGAGACGATGAGATCAAGAACAATCCGCTTTGTTCGTTGGTACAGTACCACCAAATGAGTGAGCCATCATCTGATAAATATCCAGCGGCTAAACAGGGGCGCAACGTCAACAGAACAGCGACCTGAACTCATGACACGAAATTTCGGTGTATGCGTCCTTGAACTTGTCAGGGTGGTGTACGTGCTTGCTGCCGATATAAGTTTGGAAAACTGTAAAAAAAACGTAGTGATGAGACGATGAGATCAAGAACAATCCGCTTTGTTCGTTGGTACAGTACCACCAAATGAGTGAGCCATCATCTGATAAATATCCAGCGGCTAAACAGGCCCGCAACAGAACAACAGAACAGCCGAGCAGTGTACAAACAAACGCTGACGTAGCAGGAAGGTGGTTTGCTCACGGCAGCGGTGTATCGAGAGGTGTACGTACTCCACAGCTCCAGCAGTCCAGCTTGAAGCTGTGTATACACTGGATTTGGAGTGTAAGATAAAAACAAAACGAAAGGGTTTAACCATACTATGCGTTTTACTTTACTGAAAAAGGAAACAAATCTGTGAGAGTGCCGATAGCTCGGTGGAGCAAGTGGCGCGAAGGCGTCAGCGTCCCCATCGTGATCGTGCTTTTGTTGTGGTTCTGGAGAGAAAGACGAAAGGGGGAAAGACGCAGCAAGCAAGCGATGAAAGAAGCGGGAGGAGCCCTCGTCTTTACTCCTAACGAACAAAGATAAAAATCTAAAGCCACGTACTACGTCGGTACGTGCTTATCCGCGACTTGTGTAATAATGTAAACAAGGATAAGCTCATAAGCATGCGTCCGTCGTCACCCGTCACAGCGGACTGACTACAGGAGGAGGATTACCCTCACCTCACTGATGATCCCAGGCAATATCCACCACAGCGTTGTCGTGTTGCGCAACAGCTGGACTCGTTGAGCCACGGCGCCACGCACGGGCCGAAGTCTATATGAGATTTTTAAAAAAAAAAAAACCCAACTTGTTGGGTACTGTATTCTGGGTGGAAAGGGTGGATCAAAAGGGCAAAAGGTGTATATGATCCGCCTACTTGCCGGTCGATGAGTATGACACCTGATTGAGTACAGGTCATGAGGGCAAAAGCAGGGGGCAGGACATTGTTTTCATGAATGAATAGTGAGTGGTTCATGATTCATGAACTCGATCGTAATGTGCTGTGCAGGAATTTTTTTTTATTAGCATGGAATGAAAAAGGTACGGAAAGGAGAAGAGTGAGATACCAAAGGCACGCTTAGTTTGGTACTCCTATTTTGGAGTGGAAACTGCTGTACTTCTAATTTTTTTCCTTGTGAAAAGGCGTGTTTGGTTTTATTGGAGGGAACTGTTCCACATCAAAATATGGTATCGCAGAAAGCAAATGCAAGCTGCACAGGGGCAGCTGCCAAAGGACACCAGCCACATACTAGGCTTGACGTGGAAACCATTGTCCTGCGTACGCAATAAGAATTTTTCTTGTTTAACATCGAACACACTTGAAGTGAAGCCAATTTAGATCATTTTGTGCCGTCGAAGGAAATGATCTACGTGTAACAGCTAAAGCCAAGGATGCAGCCTCCACCTAGTCCAAATTAGGTGCCCGGCAAAAAGCTCCACGCTAGTAGTAGCTTAGTTTCAGTGGTTCATCTTGAAAAGGAAGTTCTTTAATATAGCGGGCAGAAGCATGCTACTGGCTTTACTATTGTGGCCACGCTAGCAACCAGTGGTTTGAACGGCTCAAGACCGTTGATTCCTGTCTCCCTTTCGCCTAGTATCCTAGTCAGAGCTTTTCATTTTCCAAGGTCTCCTGACTTTACACGCCAGCATCGGAAACAGGCGATTGCCATACCAAACACTCCTATTGCATCAAAACACCAGACTAGCTTTTTTAAAAAAATAAAAAAATAATAATAATATAAAAAGAAGAAAATGGGCTTGAACCATTTGGTGTGAGGTGAACGAATGGGCCAAGCGGCACACAAATTATTGCATGGACCCAGATTGAAGGCCTGCTAATAGTGTGTGAGACACGAAACTTAAGAGACAAGACACGGAAGACAAAGGAAAAAAAACAGCACATCCAGCCCAACCCACATGAGATTCGGCCCGGCGCCCCGTCACATCCGGCAACCAGCCAGCGGCCGATCCAACGGCAACCTCCGAACCAACCTCCGAACCTCGTATATATCGCCGCGCGGAAGCGGCGCAACGCCTTTGTCCTCGACAACTCCCACACAGGTGTCGCGCGGCCCCGGACACGAGTCCCGCATGCGTCCCACGCGGCCGCGCCAGGTCCCGCCTCCGCGCATCTCCACGCCCTCTATAAACCCCCCGCTCTCCCTGTCCCTCGTCCACCTCACTCCAGCTCGATCGTAGTCGTAGCATCAGTGAGTGGGCGCTCTGGGCAGTGTGCGCACGTGGTACCAACCCAAGCTAGCTTGCCATGGCTGACAACCACCGGGGCGGGGGCTACGGCGACCACCACCGCGGGGGCGGGGGGGCGGCATGCACGGCGAGGGGCATCAGCAGCAGCAGAAACAGGGCGCCATGATGACGGCGCTCAAGGCCGCGACGGCCGCGACCTTCGGCGGCTCGATGCTGGTGCTGTCCGGGCTGATCCTGGCCGGCACCGTGATCGCGCTCACGGTCGCCACCCCGGTGCTGGTGATCTTCAGCCCGGTGCTGGTGCCGGCCGCCATCGCGCTGGCGCTCATGGCCGCCGGGTTCGTCACCTCCGGCGGCCTCGGCGTCGCCGCGCTGTCCGTGTTCTCCTGGATGTACAAGTACCTGACGGGCAAGCACCCGCCGGGCGCCGACCAACTGGACCACGCCAAGGCGAGGTTGGCGTCAAGGCCCGCGACATCAAGGACGCAGCGCAGCACCGCATGGACCAGGCGCAGGGGTCTTAGAGACGTGTATGCACGCGAGTAGAACGCGTGTCCTGCTCTTGGATACCGCGTGCGGGAGCGGGATGGCGTACGGGTACGGCGGCGGCGCGCGACCACCGCCGGCGCGGCATGGCCCTACGGCTGCTGCTGCTACGTCCGTAGTACGCTTGCCGCACTATAGTCTCGGTACCTAGTCGTTATGTGTCGTGCTTTGTATGTGTGTGCATGTGTCTTGGGACATGCAGTGTAGTGTAGTATGCTGTATGCGTCTTTCTTGATCGGAGTGGCGGATGTACTGCATGCTCGATGTCTAGTTTGATGTCATGTTTATGATGAGGAATAAAAATAAAATGCAGTGTTCAGGTAAGATGCTACGATTTCCTGGAGTACCATGGGATTTGGAGGCGGATGTACTGCATATATGCTCGATGTCTAGTTTGATGTCATGTTTATGATGAGGAATAAAATGCAGTGTTCAGTTAAGATGCTACGATTTCCTGGACTACCATGGGATCTGTAGGTATCTTTGTAACGATATCCTGGCTGATATGAGAATTGGTCATGGGCTCACCTGACAAGCGCTCTTGTTGGCTTTGTGGCCAAAGGCCATACATGAATATCGTGACAGCGTTTGCTCATGTAAGATTTCTTAGACTCTAACCCAAACGACAAATCGTGCACAGAGTAAAAGGAGAACTTTTTTTTTTTTTTTTTCCGGTATCGAAATGTTATCTTGGCCAGACGCGATGATCCTGGCCCCCGGGTGACGAGCTCGGCGACCCGTGAGTGAGCGGTGGTAGACAGAGTAGCAGGCTTTTGCACTACCCGATCGGAAATTGGATGCATCCCGGACTACTACAGGTGAGGGCCTGCGGGGAGAAACAAACGGCCCTTTTGGGCATTAAGGCCAGTCTCAGGGCCCAGGGCTTTGTACTATCTGATTGGGAGTTCTGCTCCTGTCTAGTTTCTGCGTTTTTCTTTTTGGAAATTAACCTAATTTCTACAAAATTCTTGTACAATGAGTCTGTTCGGCTGGCTGTGTTTGGTTCTGATATTGTGAAAATCTTTTTCAATTTACCGTGTTTCTAAACGCCTCTGTGTCTATCGATAGCTTAGCCAATCTATGTAAAATTTTTGTGTTCCAAACGCTGTGTTTAGTTCTTGAAAAGTGTAAAATTTTTGTGTTCCAAACGCTGTGTTTAGTTCTTGAAAAGTGATCCCAAAAAGTGCTATGGATTTCAAACGCCGTGTTTAGTTCCCAAAAAATGATCCAAAAAAGTGCTACGGTGTCTATCATTTTTCAATCTCTTATCACATTATAAGGTATTAAATATAGGTAAACAAAAACAAATTATATAGTTTGGCTGAAAAGTACGAGACGAATCTTCTGAGCCTAGTTAGTTCATGATAGAACAATAATTATCAAATACAAACGAAAAGTTCTACAATACCCAAAATATTTCACCAACTAAACACAGCCTGTGTGGGAGTTTTATTTTACAATTTTTAATACTGTGATTTAGGTAGTTTTATTTTCCAATTCAGACAACCAATATACTGCCACTGGTGTGAATGTCTACCGGGGGCGAAGCTACCTATTGTCGTAGGGGTCGGCTGACCCAATTGAACTCCTGCAAACTTAATGAGAATTATTGTTATGAATTATTGTCTAAGGTCAGTCTCAATGAGAGTTTCATGAGTGTTTCATGCACACTTAATATAGCGCCACATCAACAAAATTTTACTTTTTGCATAAAACTCCTAAGAGAGAGAAGGAAAAAGTTTCACCATGGTGAAACCTCTGGACACTGTTTCACATGTGTTGGAAACGGTGTGAAACCTCCATTGAGACATAAATAGTGTTTCACCATAGAACTATTTAATTAAACCATGCAATGAGAGAGAGGCTGTGGGACCCTTGAGCCAATAAAATTGTGCATTAAGGGAGATGTCTATTTCATGCCAAAGTTTTACATCTTGAAAACCGAGAGGTGAAACTCTCCATTGAGAGTGCCTAAAGGAAAAGACCCCAACATTCATTAGACCTGACCCAGCGTTACATTCCTGGCTTCGCCGCTGCCGGCTGTGTTTAGTTTCCTCAATTCTCTCTCCAAAATTCACTATTCACCTATCATATCAAATATTTTGTCTCATACATGGAGCACTAAATGTAGGTAAATAAAAAACTAATTATATAGCTTTGATGTACACGACGAGACAAATGTTTTGATCCTAGTTAGATCATGATAGGACAATAATGTCATGAACCAAAAAGGGATCACCGGAATAGGGCCCAATAAGGGGGCATGGCGCCGCCCGGGGCCCAAGGCCCAAGAGCACGCTTTGAGATTTGGGCGTCGCCGCCGCCGCCGTGAGCACGCCATCGATCATCGGCTTCTTCGTTAAGTAAAGAATATTTAAGAATAAAGAAAGAATAAAAGGGAAGGAATAAGATTACATGTAAAAAGATGTATTTCAATCTATAAAGGAAACCTCTAAACCTTTCTTGGCAGGCAAGTCTCCCTCGGACTATAAATACAAGGGGCATGTAATCGTTTGCGGTTAAGCGAGAAAAATTAAAGGGGTAGCTCCCCAAAGCGGCTCCTATCTCTCCGGCTCTCTCTCTCTCTCTCTCACCCCCACGCCGCCGCCCGGTGGTCCTTGTCACCTCGCCGCCCCGGGCGGCGCCGCCCGCCGCCGGCGCCATCGTCATCCTTCTCTCTTCCTCTTCTCCAACGGTCCGGCAATCGATTGCCGGCCCCCGTCTTGGCAACCACGATTGCCGCTTCTTGGCTGACAACCACGATTGCGCCCGGCGCCCGGCAAATCGATTGCCGCTGCGCTGACCCCCCCCTCCGGCAATCGATTGCCGCCCGCCGCCGTGTCTCGGATCACGGAATCCTTGCGGTCTCTAACAAATAATTAACACACAAATAAAAAGTGTTACGATTAATGCGATGTGACATTTTGTCTTAAACTCCATGGATCTAAAGAAGTAAGTGGATTCTTGTACAATAGGGCGGTACTTGCATGACAAAAGCCTAGGATTCTTGGTTTGGTACTTCGTGAACTTAAACCCCCGTCTACCGATATATTTCATTGTTCCAATTTGACACCTTTGTGATTTTAACACCACTAGAGCATAAAAATGATAGTTTGTGCGCAAAGAAATGTCGGAGCTCAAATCAATTTCATACGAATACTCCCTCCACTAAATGGATGAACCAAATAATCAAAGAGTTTTATAATTTGGAACCAAATGGTTACTAGCTTTTCATCTCTTACACACCAAAAGTAACACGACTTAAAAATAGCCTAGTTAATTTTCTTACCATACCAATACACAGTAACTTCCAACATGCCCCTAGTCTAAAAGGTCACGGAAATTAGATGTATGCATAGAATACACAACTACAAATGCAATGAAATATTCCGTCATATTTAGAGAATTATTTTTTTTTTTCTGCATACTATTTTTAGGTGTTCTACATATTAGGTTTAGGTGTAATACATATTAGTTTTCTTAGGAGTTTCTAGATATGTGTACTTGCTCCTGCTCTGGTCATGTGCAGAGCATGCTAAAGCAACTCAATCAATTTGATTTCTACATGCCCTATCTGCCAGAAGTTTAAAGATATTGTGTATATATAGTATTCATGCCCTCAAAATATAAACCTGACACCATCACATTCATCTATGTTGACTAGCTAGTACCTTTTGTGTTTGACATATAGGTCATTCACATTAGATGAAACAATTGAGTTGAGTGCTTCTACAGCAACATATCATTGTTCCCGACCACGAAGGTGTTGAATGTCGATACCATCGGAAAGTACACCTCACCCTGACCGTTCACTTTTTTGTGAGTTTTGTAAGTTTTGCCAATTCTCCCCATACCAAAAATAGTTTTGGTCCTCTTATCATACATGACACCTCCTCCATGAGCTTGAATTGGTTTTCTATCATTTCCTCCATTGATTGGATCTACAGACATATTCAGTTCTGGGAAGAACATATAATGCACTGCTGAAGAAGACTCATCCACTATTGTAGGCGGCTTCTTGTCTCCCTCACGGTTCACAAACTAGGGATTCCTTTGGCTCTAGGGAGGAGTTAGCCAGAACTCCACCACTTCCAACTCCTTCATAATCGATCGACGAATCTCGTGTGTAGTCAAATTCTCATCCTCCTCCTATGAATGATGAGAAGATGGAAATTCACATTCGACCAATGTTGTTAAGCTCCCACAAGTATTGCGAGTTTGAGACCAGGTGTCTTGTTGGGTAGCTTGTGAAACCCAATGCCTTGGCCCTTGGGTGCCTACTCCTCATACCCACGGTGCCTCTTATCTACTTCAATTGATACACGTGTGCGCAACAAAAATGGAGTTGAGCTAAAAAGCTGTAAAATTTGGATAGGGAAGAAACCACGGTAGGAATTTCTAGAAAAAAGAGGTTTTGTATGCTAAATCAAGAAAGATGAAATTGCAAAGCAAAATGAATTGAAACTTGGAATTTCTCTAGAAAAGGAACTGACCCAGCATTTGATTCCTTAATCGGTGTCATCTACACTAAAATCAAGGAACTACTAAAGGAAGCCAACAAGCAAACTTAAAAGCTTATCATGGCCAAACCACCCATTGCCTAGTTGCCGCCATAAATGGAGCAACCAAAATGAAGAACTATATAAAAAAAATGCAGTAATAGAGGTCATGCTCACCAAGCATAGCTATTTTGTGTTCCAGGAGACTCGAATCTTACTATAGGAATCCAAAAATCCAAATTAAAATTGTTGCTACTATTATTTTTACATTCAATCTATTCCAAGGGCCAGATAACGAACCTAGTCAGTTTATGACCAACTGATGAAGTTATGGCAAAACCATGGACAAGGTCACATACCACAAACAACAAAACGCAATCCTATCTAGCTGCATGTGTTTGCCTCTTTTGCCTTTTGATAAGGGCTTCCATCAAAGTGATGTAGGTTGAACTATCAACAAACATGCCCCTTTGCATCATCTCATCCAAAACAGCCTTGGCTTCTTTCAGTTGCCCACCAATGCAGAGTTTATTTACAGATTTGTTATAGCTCACCTCATCACCACCTTGTTCATTTCCACTAGATTTAGTGTCAGATTTAACCTCATCCTTTTCGTGTCTCCACTTCCTCCAAAGAAGATTTCATTGAAGGATAAGCAAATCTTTTAGATAATTTTCCGCTCTCCTCCAATTTATGCAGCATATTTTGTGCTTCCTTTTGATCGCCTTGCCTCAAATAGTGCAAACAACACAACATTATATGTAAATGCATTAGTTTGCAAGCCTATGACCTCCGTGTCAGCAAAGAAACACAAAGTTGTATCGACATTGCCATGCACAAAGCTTGAATTAAGGTGTTAATATGTGATAACATCAGCCTTCTTCCCTTTCTCTACCCATGACTCGAAAAGCTTCATCGCTTTAAAGCTTGCCATGCAAACAAAGCCCATCCATTAAAGTGTTGCAAGTAACAGCATCTGGCTTAAAAGAATTCTCCACCATCTTGTTGTGGAACTGGAAAGCTTTCTCCAAGTCCCCTTCCTTACAATAGGCATGAATGATGATATTGTAGGTGGTGTCATCCGGTAACAACCCCTTCTCCATCAGCTTATTCAGTTTACCAATCGCCTCTTCAATTTCCCTATTGTAGAAAGCCTTTTGATCAATGTGTTGTAAGTAGAAATACTTGGTGTTAACTTCCACTTGATCATTTCATCCCACAGACGCAGAGCGGGCTCTGGCTTAGACTTCTTAAAGTAGGTTGCCATCACTATATTGTAGTAGCTAACTTCGTTAGGTACAAAACCCCTCTATGGCGGTGAATGCAAGAGCTCCTCAGCCTCTTCATATTTGCATAGGTTGTACAACAAAGTGTTTAGGGTGAAAGTGTCCATTTTGAGTCCCCTTCTCACCATCTCTCATCCATCACAACATTCCCGGCTTTGCAGAATGCATCAATTAATGTACTGTATGTAATCACATTTGGTGCCAACCCCCGCTATCATTTTCGGGGCGCCCTAATGCTTCTTCCAATCGCCCCTCATTTGTAGAGCATCTTCACAACAATGTTATGCTTGACCAAACTCGCCTTCGCCCCTTTGTCACACATTTCCTCAAGCAGATTCAGTGCATCCCAAGAGCGCCGACACTTGCATGCATCAACAAGTGTATTGTAGGTAACTACGTCAGGCGAAATGCCTCATCCACCTTCCTTGCCTAGCATAGTCCTACAACGAGCATGTTATATGTCCATAGGTTAGACTTCAAACCGAATGCCGCCGTAGCCTCCATGACATCGGTCGCTTGCTTGATCCACCCAAGTCTGTGTAGGTTGAGACGAGGGTGTTATACGTGGCCCTTGTGGGTGCCATACCCTCCTTCCTTCTTCATCTTGGCCAGTAGCGCCTGCGCCTCGCCGAGCATGCCCTTGTGACAATGAGCGTCGAGGAGGGTGTTGTAGGCGACGATGTCTGAGGAGGGGCCGAACCCGAGCAATCTTCACCGACCAGGTCGGCCTTAAGCGGTGTGCCGACCACCCGTGGTGGGCCGGCCCATGGCCGCTTCGACCTTTCCCCTCCCTTTTCCTCCTGCCTGCGCCACGGCGACGGCGACGAAGGTGAGCCGCTGGCGGCGAAACTTCGGCGAAGTTAGGGTTCGGCGACCTTTTCCCCTCCCTCTCCCTCTCCTCCCTAGTAGAATCCGCGGCCGGCCCGGCCGGGCGGCGGTCGTCGGCGGTGAGGCCGGCGGCGCCGGCGCCGGACTCATCCGGTTGGGTATGGGTAGGCGGCGGGGGCGTCCAGGTCGGCCATGGCGGGTGTGCTCGGAGCTCGGAGGCGGTGGCGGGGGTGACGGCTAGGGTTAAAGTTCGTCGGAGGGGAAGAATAGAGGGGGAGGGGAGAAGGCGGACGCCACGGGCCCCTAGGTCTCCCGCGGTGGGGGCTGGGCGCAGGGAAGGAGGAAGGAGGAGAAGGGTGGGCGCGGGCGTTGGGCCAGCCCACGGCCCTGGGCGTGCTAACACGCCCCGCCGAACCCTGCATCGTGGGAGCTTCACGGAGGCCCAACAGAGGAGTAGCATTAGACACCGCCGCGGGTCCCACCATTTTGCCCTCGAGACTCATCTTATACTACTAAAAAGCCTCAAATGTTATCGTCATCAGGCTAATCCCGTCCCCCCTCCTAATCCCGTCCGCCCGGTCAACAAAACCGACACCCCACGGGCGGCTTCCTTCCCCGTCGGTTCCCCTACTCGCTCATTTGTCTCGCCCCGCGTCGGCCGTCTTTGCCTCCCTCCATTGCCTCCCCGCATGGAACCGCGACCATAGGAGCGAACACAAGCGGGTTCCCGCCAAAGCCTTCCCCTCCGACCGCCCCCCGGCAAAGCCGCCCTTGCTCGAGGCGCCACCCCACTCCGGCGCCGCCCCGTTGAAGCCCGCCTCGCGCCGCCGCCCAGCGCGAAGCCGCCCCCCCGGCCGACCCTGCTCCGACGGCGCCCCCCGCTCCATGTAAGTGCCCGTGCGTTGCCGTGTGTGAGTGCCCCCGCTCCAAATTTTTCTCGGATAATTTGAACAACCTTTCTTTGTGTATTTGTAAGTATTACCATATGACTTCAGCACAGAGTTACACAGTTTGGAAGCTTGATAGCGCTATGTTTGGTTTTCTCGGTGATATCAGGTTAGTGTAGTCAAGGATCTTTGTAAAATAGGCAGGAAAGCAGTATATTCAAGACTGAATTAGCAGGGAAGACGTTTCCTTTCTGAAAGCACCATCGCACCGTCCCCATCCTCCGCGGGATCCCTCCCGTGCAGGTGCTCCCGTGAACGCACTTCCCAACCCGCGCGCGGCGCAGGCGGCGACGCCCGGAAGCCGAGCCCGCCACCTCCCCCCGGACGACATCGAGGACTACGACCCTCTCATCCCGGTGCCCGTTCACCTCTCTCATCCCTATCGACCTCTCCCTGTACGACCTCCGAATCTCCGACCACAAGGTGCGCTGCTCACAACCCTACCACGCTGCCTCTCCATGCCGCGGATCCATGTCTCCGCTCACACGCATCCCAGTTAGATCGGTTCAGTCGCGCTGGATCTAGGCAGGCTCGTCGGTCGGATCGGGACTGATGCGATTAGAGAGTTCCTGTGTGTGACAGTCGAGATTTTGGCATCTAGGTTGTTTTGCGGATGAGCTTCCCCATTGGAATCCTCGATCGGAATCCTCGTTAGCGTTACGCAGTCACATGGTTGCAGTTCTAGAGTTTTTATGGGAAAGAAGAATTGCTAACTGCAGGGGCATTCAGTAGGCATGCATGTGAGGTTTTTGTTGAAATATCCAGATAAATGTGCTTGCAGCTTTTACCATTTGTTTCAATCCATTTACTTGAATGGAGTCCTTGGTTATTTGCCATTTGGTTACAACTGACATGATTGGCAGTAGTTTACTAAACTGAGGATCCAATCTAACTTAAGCCAATTGGTTATTTGTATTCAGATCTGATCTAATTAAATTTGTGTATATGTATTGTGCCTACTAAATTCGACATTCGACCACTTTCAAAGATTAATTTTTGATTGATACTAGGGATAAATTTTGTGTTTAATTTCATCATAATGGAACCTATGCAAAATAATAAAGGTCGTACACCATTTGTAGACTTGACAAACACCATCAACTTTTAAAATTATCTCTTGTTGTGAGTGTGTTATATGTTGGTGACCCTATCATTATCTGTTTTAATTGTACAACTTAGGAGTTTGCCATATAGGTTTAAAAGTTATTTGTAGCACTTGGTGGTATTCTTGTAAATACAAGCTCTATTAGGCCCATTTGTGTTATAGGGGCATTTTGTAAATACCAACACCACCAAGGGTAATAAAGAGAATAAACCCTCTCACCTTTCCTATAAAAGGGGTGAGGGAGGGAGAGAGGGGTCGGTGCGTTCCTTTTATCTCTGCTCTTTGCTCTTGTGTCAACTATTCGTCTCATTTACGTTCATTACACCCTATGCTCTCTCTCTTGTTAGTGTTAAGTATTGACACACATACTACGGACCTTTATTTGAACCGTAGTAATCAACAATGTAACATTAAATGAAAATAAATCAACTATTTAAAATTAGAGGGCAGTAGGTGAAATGTAACATTAGGGAAAAATAAATATAGATTATGTAATATTAGGGGAAAGTAGAGTTAGATTTTTTTTTTTCCGTTGCAACGCACGGGCTCATTAGAGAAAATTCAATCTAACTCGTGCTTTTCGTTCACCTTCTCCTTTTCCCCGGCATCCCAAATCGAGGAAACAGGAGTTTCAAAAAAAAAAAAAAGTCGAAACACGAGATGGGAAAGAGCGGGAAGGAGGACGCGCCCGAGCCGCGGGGAGATCCCGCGACGCCTCCCCCTCCCCCTCCTCGGATTCCGACTCCCCTTCCTCCGCGTCCTCACCGAGCAGCAGCCCGGAGCGACGGAGCCGCAGCGATGGCGGAATCGATCATCCTCGTCGCACCGCCACCGCCACGGCCGCAAGGACAGCGGCCGGTCGCGGAGCTCCCGCGACGAGGACCGCCGCCGGCGGCATCGGAGAAGACGGGACCAGGAGAGGAAGCGTCACGGTGGGGATGGTGGCGGGTCCTCCGACTCCCAATCGTCAAAAGAGGATAGGGTGGAGGAGGCACGGGAGATCGTGCGAGATATCCTCAGGGAATTGCCGGCCGTAGCCGAAGAGCTTCGCCCAGGTCGCGTTTCTTCTCTTTTTCATTTTATCCTAGAGTTGTAGTTCTGGAAAGTTGAACAACAGGCCATGTCCGGACTTTCACAATTACAGTGCTAGAAAATCTGTAAAACCCAAGTTACTTCACACGGATGCGATAACTCTGCATCCATAGATAACCCACATATACTATCATGTGAGGGCGATGATTTTTGATTATGTTCAGTCTCTGGTATTTTTCTGTGCGGAATCCTGCAGTAGCTATAAGATGAAGGTAATAGGTGGTTTCACTCTAAGGAAATGCAGTGAGTCTGAAATGATTCCTCGTTCCATACTAAGTAACATATAAGCTTCTTGATATGTCATGCAATCATCCAAACTTTTTCTTATATCACAAAATAGAGGTTCTCCTGCTTCTGATTCTCTGTGATAAGTATTTTCTGAGCGAGGTGATTCTCTTAGAATCTCTGAGAAAAAAAACTATAGATCTAAAGTGATTCTTTGTGAGAAGTGAATTAGGAGAAGGTAGTCCCCCCAGCTCCTAGGCACCTAGTTCACTTAACGGAAATCATCCTAAGATAAACTATAATTTTTGTTTTGTATGCTTTGGCCGATGTGCAAATCAAGAACCAAAACGCATGTCATAATGTTCAATCTGAAAGATATAGTGATAAACTGCTACTTTTGAATCATGTATGTAGGTTGACTTATTTCAACTTGTGTCTCCTGAAATTAATGTGGATGTCTAATTTCTTACTAACTTCCATTTCCTAGTTATTTTGACTCTGCCATTTCAACCAGCAGTTGTCATTCTGAAAATCAGCAAGTGTGACTTGCAGAGTTACCCTTCATCTTTGTGATCAATTTGTATGACTAAAGTTGGAGCTTCTTTCTTGGTGTTTTTTTTTTTGTTTTATTCATTGAGTTACATCTTTGAATTTTTAATAAAATTTTATATTTATACTGCCTTTTTAGGTTTCCAATTAGCATAATAATTTCGACGTTAAAATTACATAGCAGCATGATATATTCATATATTTGATATGTATAGAAGTGGATGTATGTGTTCTGAATAGAATGTAAAATTTGCAGCCTGTTTTGCGCTGTAATATTATTTTTCTTGAATATATTTGATGTGTATTTTTGTACCACATGCATTTTAGTGTAACTATTATGTTCTGATAGCTCATGACATGTGAACTTTCAGCTTCTCCAAATGATAGACAGTGGTGAAGGCATTGATATTTCTGGAATTTCCGACAAGCCATTGGTGAAGCGATTGAAGAAACTTTTCCGATCTCTGAGACTGAAAGAAAGCGCAAGTGGGGCTTACATGCTGCCTCCAAAAAAAAAAATGTTCCTACACTTGATATTGTTGGATCATTATTATTAGCAAGTTCCAAACTTTCAGACAACAAAAGTGGAAAGTCAGTCTCACCAAATAGAGAAAAACTACCACAGGATAACTTTGATGTGCAAAATAAAGATAAAGATGATGCTATCTCCGAAGAGCGAAAGTTATTGATGTGGAAGAGGAACCTCCTAAAAGAAGGTAACACTTGGTGTCACCATTTGTTCTGCTGCAGTATTCCCAATAAATTTCATTGCATACCCATAATATATGATAGAAGTATTCTTCGCCATATACTTGTTTGTTTAGATAGTTGCATCAGATGTGTCCTTCATTCAGTTACTTAGGCTATATATTCTTGATACTGGTATTCAGGAGCATTAGTATCATAATAACTTGTGACAAGGAAATTATCATATCCCCACTGATAGAAACCTAATGAGACAGGTGGGTGTCAACCAGGTTATTATGGGGATTCGTCTCTACTTGCCTCACCCATCAGGGGCTATGATGAATCTTGCCACCCATCATGGCCCTCCTGTCCATCCCCATCTACTGAGTTTGTGGATAGCAAATTGGAGCTCTGCTTTTTCGCCTCCCCCATAGTTGCCTCCCTATAACTTGAAAATCAGGTAGGAGGGGGCATGCCAGGCAGAAAGGGGGGGGGTCCACTCGAAAACCCACCTAAAACTCGAAAATCAGGTTGGAGGGGACAAACCAGGCAGAAAGAGGCGGGGGGGTGCTCGTAAACCACCGGGGCAGAACCCATCCCCATCTGTTGGCTGTCTCTAGTCATTGCCCTAGCTCCCCAGCCCCAGCCATCCCATAAACTTGTCCAGCGCTCCACCTCCCCCTTTCTCTGCCTCTCCGTGTTCCACGCCAGGGCCAAGCGCTGCCTGGCTTCTATCGCCTTCGTCTCGCTCCATGCTAGGGCCAAGCATCACCAAGCCTTGATCTCCCTCGTCTCTCGTGCGGTCACGTGGTGCCATTAAGTTACTGTAGGCTACATCAGGACTGGGCCTGCCCATGACGAGCAGTCTTCATGCTTCCAAGCATGGCACGATAACCCTGGCAGCCATAGATAGCAGTGAACCTGCATTTTGTTCAACGAGGTCTTTATGCTCCCATGATCGATTCAAGTTGCCTTTGTAGGTTGCTTGATTGAGGCTGAGCTCTTGTGAGCAGTGAGTTCTTCGATAAGTTCTGCACATGCGGCGTAGTTAAAGTATATTGCTGCTGTGTTTTCTCTTGACATAACTTTTCTAGGTTCTAGTGTTCTTGAATTAATTGGTTTGGCATTATGCTGTCTAGTGTGGCTGTGTGTTTATGGAATGCCTCATTTCCTTCTCAAATTATTACCCGACAGGCGACACAACATGATTCTTTTTTTGTCTGATTACCGCCCAACTTGTTAACCAATTTAATGTTTTTGCGCTGTGCAGGGTAATCGGTCCTGCAATGCCATCTCGTGAGTTACTGGCTGCAGCAGCTGAAATGACAGAGGCTCTTAGGTGCCGGTAATGATTTATTCTTGTTTTTAGTTTGATATGTTCACCCTAGATTCATGTGTGAAGGTCAAACAATGGTTTGGCGAAATTTCATTCATTTAATGTTCTAACCAGGGATGCTGAACTGGAAGCTGATGATGATTTGCTCATAGGCCCCCCACCGCCTGCTGTAGTTGCTGAAGCTGCATCTGCAAATGAAGCTGAGCGATTTGAAGAGGTACATTTTCAGTAACATCATTAATATTTTGGAGCAATGCAGTACCAAGTACCTATGCTGTTTTAAAGTTCATCTACTGTTAGTACTTTGGAGAACGGTTTCATGATTTACTTCTTGTTTCATCTACTTGCATGCTTTTGCCATGCACTTTGAGTTACCTTTACTGTTTGCTATTGTCACTGCAGTTGTGTATGTAAGCTGTCCACCTTGTGTGTCATCAATAATCCTGATTGATTTTGTGCTAACAACAGTATAATGTGTCCTCATTGATCCTTGCTATGTGCTTTTCTTATTTACCTTGCAATCAGCTAGTCTCAGCTGTCTATCTTGGGTGATTAGGGATCAGATTAGCCATAATTCGACCCTAAAGCCTTGCTTTGTTACTGAGAGAAGGCGGCTGATACCATGAGAGCGATAGATCTCAGTAATAATAGTATGAGATTAGATGGCAAGAGTGCAGGGATACATGTATATAGGCACGGACCACTAGGGTTTATAGAAACACCCAATCAACGGTGATCCTTGCCTAATCTACCATCTAAACATAAGGCAGTCCAGCCGCTATGGGCTTGGATGCCAGGCCCAAGGCCTCTATTAGGCGCATATTCTAACAGTTACCATGTTACTAACCTTTGGAATTTGAGGAGATGATCACTCCATTAGTGTAGATAGCTATATATATAGAGCCTCATGGGCCTATATAGGTGGGCCTTCATATACTTAACAGGCACAAATTGCGGAGTAATATGTGTCACACTTTTGCTTGTATAACTGCAATCGACATTATAAACAACTTTCAGGTCCTGTTGGGATACTTTGGGATTAGATCCAAAAGATTTTGTGAGCACTCCTTTGATTTGAACGTGCAGTTCTTTCTTCTAGTTTGTCTCTGTTACTTTCAATAAACATTTAATGGACAACATGATTATTTTCTGAATTCTTATTATCTTTTTCAATTAAATATCTGGTTTTGCTTTAATATGTTCCTGCATTTTGTTGACCTTTCTTTTGGATGTTTTTTGGTAGGTTACTCGAATATTGGCAGCTGACACAAATTCACCTTATGATGTTCTGGGGGTAAATTGGAAGATGTCAACTGATAACATGAAGAAAAGGTGGTGATTTGTATGCTCTTCATTTTCACAGCTAATTTGTTTTAATAATAAAAATGTTACCTCAAATCTTACTGTAAAGATAATAGAATGGTTCATGTAGTATTTGTTATGTAGGTTGTTGGGAGTAGGGACTATTGTTGATACAAATAGTGAAAATTCGTAGCAGTATCTTTTAGGATTTTACAGGTCTTGCAACCTTCAAGTGCCCGTGAAGAATCTATGAAAAAAAGTGCATGTGAAGAAAGTGGCTCCATTTTGTTATCTATGTCATAAACCTATCACATCATACTATATTAGTTATGTTTTTCTTTTCTGTTTTCTGCTTGAGTGACTAATCCTCCTATCTTATACTGTAGGTATTGGAAGTTGTCCCTTTTAGTGCACCCGGACAAATGTCCTCATCCTTCAGCACAAGAGGCATTTGTGAAATTAAATAATGCCTTCAAAGACTTACAAGACCCTGATAAGGTGCACAAGTTTTACACACACTGAAACTAGGTTCATCTTTCTATCATAGTTCACTTGCAGAATTTTGCCAAAAAAACCCTACTATTACAGTTGTCTTATTTGGAGAAAATAATACATTTATACTGTGGCCATTAAAGAACATACTATTGAAGAGCTAAATAACTTTGATGAAGGTTCCAGCTTAATTTGTTTCTCTTTTCGCTGATTAGTAAAATCCAACGTCCTCCTCTTCCCTCCCTCAATGCAGCTTACATTTTTGTTTCTGGCATTTTTTTTTTCATTTGCAGAGAGGTGCAATAGATGAGAAGATAAAAAAGAAAGAGGAGATGGAACAATTTGAGGTAAACTTCTGTAGAATATCTGTTGCTTATTGATTGAATGAAACAGATAAGTGTTTTATTCTGTTTATCCCATTTCTCTACTTTTTAGATTGAACTTAAAGCAATGCGTGAGGCTGCAGAATGGAGACGGTTACAAGGTACCACTATTGCAAAATATTCTTTGATGCAATGTACTGTAGCATGTAACAACATATTCTTTTTGGGGTATACAAATTTAAATCTACAGTTGTACTGTATATGGCCAAGATCTTACTGCCTGCTATGAATTCCTATCCAGAATATCACTTAGGCAAACAACACAACATTATCAAATTAACTATCATAATAACTAAGATGATTTTTCACTAATTATACTAGCTTCAAAATCAAACATTGTTGAATGGACCTCTCGCTTCTCCATAAAGCTTGAATTATATAAATCAAATTTCACATACTACGCTCCATACAAATGCTGTGATTGTGTTGACTATAATAGTTATGTGTACTTTATTTGTGTTTGTTAATTGCAGTCATTGAGGCCTTTAGCCCTGTGCACTAATACACTTTGATTAACCACCATAAGATGTTGTAACCTCTTTTTCAATTTTTGTCTGCTTGTGCGCCCAGATTTGATGTACATGATTTCATTGGTTATGATATTTTTGTCAAGGATAAATATGATGTCATCCTCTTTTTTGCTTGCAGGTGTATCACTTGCAGGTGATGAAGAACTTTTAGCAGGTCCAAAAGTGTCGCAGGCACCTAAGAGAGATGAATGGATGACCACATTGCCACCTGAGAGAAAAGTAAGTGAGAAATATTTACTTGTGTAATTGTTTTATCTACAACCCACCAAAGTATGCTTACGTTATTGTGATATATGTATGTATTTTTTGTTCTTGTCATAGGCAGGAGTAGTACCGATGCATTCAACTAAATCGTTTAGTATGAATGGTAAAGAAGGACGTGGAGACACAAGTGTCTGGACTGATACCCCTCTTGATAGAGCACAAAAAGCACAACAAAGGTATGCTACTATTTTAATGACTGGTTCCTCCTTGAAAGTAGATAAAACCTAGTTGGAATTTTGAACTGTGAAGAATTTCCAAATTCCAACAGTAGGCTAACACCAGGAGTGAGAAGTTCCTTCCAGGTTGAAACTAGCTAAAGGCATGAATGTTACTAGCTCTTGTAGAACATTGGTTTGCATATATAGTTATTGCACTAAAATATTATAGGCTTGCACAGTATTGCATCAATATGCAAACTATTAATTATTCTAAATGTCAGAATTATTTTTAATAAAAAATCATGAAAATTAAATAATCCTTATGTAAAGCAATCTTTTCTTTGAGTTAAGAAGGTTTCAAATTAGTGTTTCCATGTATTGTCACTTATGTATACTATGCTATAGTATTTCAATGGTCTAATGGCTCAAATTTAGAAATATAATGTCACTATTAATTACATAATGCCTTTTGCTCCTATTTTTTTCTGAACCGAGGCCCATTTCCATTATATCATAACGGAAATACATGAAAATTCAAGAGTTTGAAGGAGCGTAAGCATACAAACCATTACTTTGATAACTGACTACATGCCTTTTGCTCCTATGACAATGAAAGCGCAAGTGCATGTAATGGATGTCACAAACTTAATATAAACCAGCTGATTGGCAATTGTTTTCATTGATAATTAAACTAATGGAATCTTGCCAGCGTTGATTGAGTCAGCAGGCAAACAACATTGTAATGGAGGTATCAGTTTGCTTTGCTATTAAAATATAAAATAAAATAGATGCGCCATATTACTGACATTTCCATTTGTGGTACTCATTGTCCCCATTGCATCTTAAAAATATACCAATGTACATGGGCTAATGGATTACACTCTCTTGCAGCTATCTAGAAGCCTACAATAAGACAAAGGCGATTGCAGAAGGCGATGATGTAAAGAGCAAAACCCGGATGCTTCAATTGTAGATAAGTACAATACCTCCAAAAGATCAGTGTCTCTTGTGCAGAAGCACCGAGAGAGTAAAAGGGAGAAAAAGAAACAAAAGCAGCACGAGAAAGAAGAATGGGAAGGAAACCACCCATGGAAGCCATGGGACCGGGAGAAGGATCTGACTGCTGGACGCCAAAAGGTTGCCTTAGACCCAGAGAACATGTCACAAGGATTATCTTCCCGTTTCGCATCTGGTTCGGTTCAGAGGAACTTCCTGTAAGCAGTATGGAAAGATACTCCTGTAGCATAGCCTAATCTATATCCAGTTACATCCTTTTCAGCAGATGGCAAAGATATTACTGACACGTAAAACGTAAAAACAAGTTATGTTATCAAGGACAATCATTCTGTAAGGTGGTGCTTGTTATGTTATTTTCTCAGTGTATTATCTGGTAAGCTAAAATGGTGTCATAGATTGTTCCAACTATACAATAACTTTTTCAATCGGTCGTAGAATTGTAATGCCTTTATATTAGTCATGCTGAAATGTCTAGGTTATTTGGTTGTGTTAGCATGGGCTTTTTTGTTTCTTCTTTTTGTTGTGCGAAAATGGGGCATGACTTTTTGGACGGTCTTTGATAGTTCATGGTCCACTTGGATACAGTGCATACACTGTTATTTTTTCTTTTAAGAGGAACATAAAAGAAGTTTACTCAGTGATGTATTGATAGGGTAACACATGGTCAACTTGTACATTCTATGCCTAGTTATACCTAAATGTTATTTTGAACTTTTTTTTAACATTGTTATACCTAAATGTATCGATAGGGTATGTGTATATATTGTAAAGTGAAACAAAAAAAAAAAAAAATCAAAGCAATTTATAATTTAGAATGGAGGTAGTAAGTCTTGTAAGTTCTACGAATTTATTCACGTTAGCACTGAGGTCCTTCCACTACGAGATTTATACTCGGCGTTTCTTCGACAGTCCCAACTCCCAAGTCATCTTGTATGGTTCCTTCGTCAATATGTATTCCAGAATTTACAAACTAGTCAATTTAGCTATAAACTGCTCCACTGCGGTACAACTACTTATAATAACATCCTTAGCTTCCATTGAGTGCCGGCCCACCATGTCACGCATACCCCAACAATGTTGTTTTAAGTCAAATATTTAAATCTTTGACCAGATTCCAAAAAAAAGTATATATAGGTTTGTAGCATAAGATTTATTTTTTCAGATTCACCATGAGAAGCACTTCAATAATACTCCCTCTTTTCAGGTTTCACATGCATCTAGATTTAAAAATACTTAATATTTAAAGGAGATTAAGCCATTCAATATTTGCAAAAATGTTTTTTTTTTCCTGAATTAATATTTACAAAAAAATGTGGGACGGCTGAGAACAACTCCTTTATGTTAGGCTATTACTTGGTACATAGTTTTTCCTTTCTGACGGCAAAAACGTCCCTTACATCAACCAATGTTTGCCGCACCTAAAGTTTTGGGTGTCCACCTTACATTTCCATAAACATATACCAAAAATGCAAAATTATGTGGTCCCTTTTTTTATATTTTAGATTAGCAAAAAAAATGCTTTTTTTACAGAGTTTTCGATAGAATTGTGAGAAATGGCCGTACTTGCACAAAACAAGGTGATGATTTCTGGGCCACATCGCACGTACGAGTACGGGGCAGTATTGCTTCTGTTTAGTCTAAAAAATGTGTCTGAAAATAATATTTTTTTTTTGTTTGTTTATGGTAAATATTATTCTAACATGGTCTAATTAAGTCTAAAAAATCATCTTGTAAAAGTACATCTAAACTATATAATTAGTTATTTTATTTATCTATATTTAATTCTGTCTTTTACTATATTTAATATATTTAGTGATTCAATGTGACGGGAATTATAACCCAAGTTGGGATTAAACACAGCCAAAAAAGAAAAAAAAAAAAAAAAAAGTACGGGGTAGTACGCTTATTGTGTTCTACAGCAAACTCTAGAAGCCTGGAGAAATGTTTGTGTTCTTCTAGAACACGCCCTGGGAATCCTATCGCCACCCACGGCTCCGCTCACTCTTTTGCCGAACTCGCTCTGTCGCCATGCTGCCGGCGGTCGCCGCCGCATCCCCGGCCTCTCCCATCTGCCGCGCTACCACGACCTTGGCCGTCGCTTTCACCTCCGCCGCCACCGCCTTCTACCTGCTACTCCGCCCAGGCCCTCGTGTGGCGCCACCCGCACCCGGCGCCTTCTCCTTGCCGGCGCGTTCGCCTCCGGGAGGGTGCTTCAGGACAGGTAAGCACCTGGCAGCGCTCCTGACACACCACCCATGTGTTTGCTCAAATTCAGTCCGCAGAAATTTGAAAAAAAAAAATAGATAAATATTTTTTTAATAAAAAAACTCTGCAATGTCTATGTGTTCTGAGCTTTAATGTCCATGGAATGCTTTAATTGCTCCATTTTAGCAAGAAATTGAGGTATTCCAGCAATTTTCAGGATGATTTGAAATGCACCTAACAAATTTCTGAAATTAGTGTACATGTGGGCGTTTTTTTTTTTTTTTTTGCTTTTTGTAAAAGTAATGTTTGTAAATTGTAACCACCTTTTTTGTAGCTCATTTAATTGGTCTGAACTTTCGAAATTCACAATAGACTTTCGTGAAGTGTTCAGGGTTGCTGTCGTCTCAATACATCGTTTGATTTTGTTAGGATGTTGACTACTCTGCTGGCACCACAAATTCTGGGTCTGCATACCTTGGGCTCTTCGTTCGATTGCTTGGCTTGGACAATGACTCACGTGATAGGGAGCATGCTGTTTGCACACTCTATCAGTACTCCCTTGGTGGAAGGAAGAGCATCGATGAGATAATGCAATTCCCTGGTTGCATTGTCCTCATCATTAGCCTCTTGAAATCAGAGTCCACTCCTGCCTGTGAAGCAGCTGCTGGTCTTCTGCGTAACATTACATCAGTTCACATATATCGGAAGATGGCTGGTGAGAGTGGAGCAATTGAAGAAATCATTAGTCTTCTCTGTAAATCGACAATAACCCCTGAGGTACCTGCAAATTTAATCAGTACCACTCCAAGACCTTTTTCTCCATTCCATGTTGGCTGTAAAGTGGTATAACTGGCTGTTACTATGTCTGGCATGCATGGTAATTGATAGCCAGGATACTGATGCATTGTGAAATTGCAAACATAATGGTTTCTTCTTGTAGATTCTAGAGCAGTGTTTGTGTACCATTTGGAACTTTTCTATTGATGAAAATTGGAGGCACAAGATTCTGAGGAGTGATGTCCTAATGAAGATTGTTAGTTACCTAGATGAAGAAGACATAAAAGTCAAAGAGGCTGCTGGTGGTATCATATCAAATTTAGCTTTGAGTCCCTCTAATCATGGAGCTTTGGTTGAAGCAGGCATCATCCCAAAATTGGTAAGCTGTACTTCATTTCAACGTAACAAGATCCATTCAAATAATCACATACTTATATGCATTGCTTTAATGTTGAAAACATGCATTATTCATTTTTTCCCTCAAATGAGGTCCTAAAAGCCATTGCAATTTCAGTATATGAGATGCTTTTAAACTTCTTGAACTGCAAAGTGCTTTTGCCACTTATTATTATATATTTCCTGAAATTTGTTCCAGATAATCATTTGGGGTTGTTTTTTAGGTTCATCTTTTGCAAACCAAAGAAGATGACTATAAGATTATTAGAAAGGAAGCTAAAAGTTCACTAATACAGCTGGCCAGTGATGATCGTTACCAGAGTCTTATAATAGAGGAGGGTCTAGTCCGGATTCCTTTGGTTGGCTCAGCTGCATATAAAGCTTTTAAACCTCTCCCTCATTCATGGCCCCTCTTTTCCTGATGGCTCTGAGATCCAGCGGAGTTCTCGTCCCTCAAAATACGGTGCTACTGAACTGCTCCTTGGCTTGAGTGTTAATGAGAACGATACAAAACCAGATGAAGCGAAAATTAATGCTATGATAGGGCGTTCTAATCAGCAATTCCCTTGCACGTGTTGGAGCTATTGAATTGGATGATGAAGGAAAAGAGGAATCTGGATCTGAAAAGAATAACATGTATACCATTTTGCCATGGGTAGATGGTGTTGCGCGGCTGGTTTTAATCCTTGGTCTTGAAGATATCTCTGCAATTAAAAAGGCTGCTAGAGCAATGGGTGATGCATCAATAAATGAACATATGCGTACCTCATTCAAGGAAGCTGGGGCCATTAAACCTCTACTTCAGTTGCTCAAGCACAAAGATGTACATGTTAGAGAAGCCAGTGCTTATGCGTTGGAAAAATTAAGTTTGAGGTACTTTATCTGTTTGGGTTCTGTCACTTATAACACAGTAATATGTTTACTCTAGTTATGATGTTAAATTCTGAATCATCCTCGTGAGTTCCAAACAGTGTTCCAAAGGGTTCTAGGTAGGTGCTCAGGCAATGCCTGGGCGTTTCTAGGATATTATAATTTTCTTGATGCCTAGAGTAATGTCATGTTAAACAGAGGAATTGGCATATTAATAACATTATAACTTATAAGTCACCTATGAGTCTATGAAAATAATTCATCTTTTCCCATCTCTAATTCTCCCACTTTCGTATACAAATTAAGCATAAAAATACTCTAGGTGGAAAAACACCTAGACAAAATGCTTAGGTGCTAGGTGAGGTGCTGCTGATCCATTCAGCACCTAGGCGAGCCAGGTGTTGCCTTTTTCAACAAAGGTTCCACATTGTATTGATGTATTATTACCCTTTTAAACATGCACAATGGACCTAAATTTATGTCTATGTGCATCTATTTGTTTGGCTAATAGAACATTGTTTTTTTTGTACCTAGTTCGTTTCCTTGGTTGGGTAGTTTATTTCCTGTGTGGCACATTGTTACAATGACTAAACGATTGCGTAAGAGGCCGGTTCTGTAGTCTTTCTTTCACTTCAATAAAATGGTATTTTGGAACATATTCAGAACTTTTTGGGGGCATGCCTACTCGGTCCATTTTTTGTCAATAGTCCAACATATCAGCTTTATTCAAATGCACTTGCTCTACTATTTGTTTATACAGATAATGAAGTCTAGTTGTCTGTAATGTTGGCTCTACTAACAAGTGATTGTGCATAACTATTTAATGTTAGTATGTGGATAGTGTTGAAGTTTTCTCTACCTGATGAGCCATGAGGTGCTTTTATACCCTAACGTATATATATTGGGTGCTAGTCGACCATAATTAGTATATTTTTTCTGTTTGTTGCTGGATTCATTTTTTACTATCATATGTTCCTCGATTGACTATTTCTTTATTGACACTCCTTTGTAGTGCCACAGTCTGTCGGAATATCAAAACAGAAGGTGGATTAGAATTGCTTGTGAATGTAGTCAAGGATCCAGATACCCCTGTGGAACTACTAGAGAAGGTATCAGCCTTCAGCATGACCTTTTTTTAACACATAAGAACAATATTGTCATGGCTAGGGTTCTGGCTTAACAGTTCAAGTGCAGATAATTTCTATACTTTCTCGAATGTTTGACATGGAGATTTGCATGGTTGCTGCGGTGAGTCAGGCTTATTTTGTGCATCATATATTGTTTATATTGAAACACTGCACTCTAATGCTCTCAATTTGTCAGCCGGATACTGAAGGTGATAAGGATAGTGGAAACAGTGCAATTCCCCAAACATCTGTAAACCAAGAGATGGCCAGGTTTGTTTCAGACTTGTGGCTACACATGACTTTCTTTACTTACTCTATAATTTCATGGGAAATATTGTGTTCTTACTCCCTTAATTCATAACGAAGTGTTGTTTTAGCTTTATGCACACATATGACAAATTGGTATAAGATTACCACATTATGTCTGACTTTTTTCACTTTATATTGTTTATATAAATGCGTGAAAGCTTACATGATTGGTCTCTGATGGTGTTTTCATGGGCTTTTTGATGCACTCCTGGCCATTGACTTCCTTTTAACATATCCATGGTGGCAAGAAACATGCCAAATCCACATGCTTTGCTACATTACCATTGACCTCTAGTCTTGCTCTTCCTTTCTCATCCATGGGCACCATCCATGGGCACCATGACATCAACCATTCAGCAGCGAATACTCTGGATCTACATTCACCCTAGTCCCTGGCTTGTTACCACTTGCTACTGCCATGAGCATGGTAGGCTTGCATGCTTTCCATCACTTGAGAGTGCATGGCCACTCCAATTTGATCGCATCCTGAAGCTAAAATTTGCAGTGTCTCCTTAACAAGCTGCTAGCACATGTGGATAGCATGTTGACGTCCCTCTTGGTTTTGCTTGTGTTTTGACCAGTTATGTTGCAGTGCTATTTTTCATGCCCACCTTCTTGAAGGAGTTGTGAATGGGTTTGCTCTTTTATTTAGGTTTGCTCTTTTATTTACCAATACCTTATTAGTGATGTGGTCAAAGTTTTATTACTCTTCTAAAAAAAAAATCCTATCTTAATTTCTTTTCTTAGCCACATTGATGTCTCATCTCTTTTTTTTTTACTTACTAGCGTTTGAATATGCCACCACAGCCACCAATTTATCTTCTAATGCTGCTTTCAGTCACTGCACTTTTTATCGAACCGGTCGGGGAGTCCCCGACCTCTTTTTTTTTTAATTAAATGAAAGAATGGAAAGTACAAATAAAGAAGGGAGAATTACAAGGCATCTAGGCCCAAAATGAAAAAGAAGAAGTGAATTCTATACATGACTATCTCTCCAAGAACTAATTAAAACACTCTTAGAGGGTTTGGCTTTAATACACACTAAGCCAAGGTCTTCTTTGAGTACTCTTCTCCATTCTCCTATGCTTCTTTGTCCATTGTCAAAAAATTATCTTGTTCCTTACTTTCCAGAGTGCCCAACATGCCGTGATTAGTATTTCTCTAAAAATAATACTATGAAAGTCTTGTCTTGCCTGGATGAGCATATCCATGGGGCTGAGATTTTTTCAGTCTCTGCACTTATCAATGGCAGTTTGATGCTTGTTGGCGAACATATCTACTACACTATGGTTCTACATACTACAGTTTCAGCAACACTCCTCTTTGGGACACACAGATCCTTAGACACAACTTATGTGGTCCCTGGGTTATTCATTATCATCTTTGGCTTCTTTGCTTCTCTTTTTTGGGCACACAAGCCTGACACTTTATCATTCATGCGGTGTAGTGTCTGTTGGAATATTGTAGTGATGTGATTCTTTTCACTGTTTGTAGCGAGCTGATCTTCGATTTTGATGCTATCTCATGCTTAACGAAAGTTCTGAAGGAAGCATCGCCAAGGTTGCAAGCAAAAGTATGTTGTCTACTAGATCATGTAGCAGCCGAGACAACATGCCACTGCAATGACTGCTGCTTGCACTGGTTCAGTAATCGAAGCTATTCTTCAAATAGGGGTTATTCATGGTAAAAATTTTTATTCAATATTGCGTTAGATACTTAGATTTACAAATTGCTACATTACTTCTTTTCCCTGTATTATTTATATATATCATGAAATATTTATGGTAGTAATGTTTGATAAGAGTTTTTATGCACTAAAAAGCTTTATGGTACTGCCCTGACCTGGCATGGATTACTATACATATTGTTAAGATGTTGGGTATATTAGAGTATTAGATTAATGCATTTATTTGAAGTGTAAAAATAGCTATGTTGTCTTGTGCCTTTTTGTTCTTTTGTCATGTTTCATATGGGTTTCATCTCTAGCCTACCCCAACTAGCTTGGGACTAAAGGCTATGTTGTTGTTGTTGTTGTTGTAAAAATAGCCTCTTATATATTAGTGTATTAATCACCCAAAAAAAAGTAACTGATTGACCAGAAAACATCAAGATTTGTTGAGGTCTATTGGTTTGTAGCAAAGAATTGAAGTAATGAACATAAACTTTGTTTTCATATCAACCATATTACATTAGGTTCATTTTTTATCCATGCACATTACTTTTAACATTAGTCAAGTTAGGTATCTATATCATGGCTTCCCTAATGGAAATATATTTTCTGTTCCATAGTTCTATGTTTCACTGCCATAATTTAGTAAGATCTTTCATTCATTTCTATCAATCAGTCAGACCTATTACCTATATCACTTACATCCCTGCATAAATTGTTCTGGAATGATGATGCCTGTATGCTGTTCATTAATGTTGTATAACAGGTAACAATATAACATGACATTACCAATTATGATGCAAATATGTGTGGCATATATAGTGTTGGCCTAGAGTGGTGCTAATGAATCAGTTTCTGTGGAATTTTCTTCAACAGAATGTTATGATTTAGTAGTAGTCTGAGATCTGAGATACCACAAATTGCTGTCTTTTTCTGCTATTTTCCATCCCAGAAACCTTGAAATGCTGCTATATTGATAAAATCTCTATCTCTAAAACTTCTTTTTTTTTTTTTTTCTATCTAATAGGGAGCAGAAGTGACTCTGAAAACTTTGATGAAACTCCTAGTGTAGTCATCCAAGAACTCAGTGAGGCTGTGTCCGCGGCTGTGAGGTTACTCACAAAGTTATTAAACTTTGATCTTTTCATCCGTGGCATAAACAGTGAAAAGATCACTTCTCTGCTAAGAAGAATGCTCAAGTCAAGTTTCCCCTTCAGTCAAAGGATTGTCTTGCAGCATGCCTCATTAAGCTAGAATCCAGAGCTGGCTTATCAGGAGATCATGATGTCAGTAGTATAGATATGGAGATAACTATCTGTCAGACTATTCCAAGGCTAATTGAGCAAATGATGACCTCACTTTTGTTTGAAAATAAGAGAAGTGCTGTAATAGAGCTCAACAAGATAATATCTGGTGGTGTGCTGGAATATACAAGGGCAGTGGCTGATGCTGGAGGCATATTTCCACTGGTGAAAATGCTTGAAGAGGGGGATGGAGATGTACTGGAAGCTGTTTTAGCTATCTTGTATAATCTGAGCATGGATCCAGAGAATCACCCAGCAATAATTGCTGCTGGAGCAGTGCCCCTGCTGAAGCGGATTGTTCTTACAGAAGGCCCACAATGGAGTAGTGCTATCCAGCTGTTGAGAACGTTGCCTGTATGACATTGCCTAAGAAAATGACCATTCATCACCAACAAACATTTTAAACTGCACTTAGTGCCTGCACAGGTACATTGTTAAGATCTTCATCAATGTCTACACGACAAATTTGTTCCAAATTCCTTGATGTTGTTAAACCCTAAGGCTGCTAGTCAATATATCACCTTGTATATGGATACCTTCGCTCTTAATGTTACAATGGTAGATGATAACCATAATGCGAGTACATATTTGGATAATGATACAAGGTCTATTGCCTTTCTTGGATGTTTTAGGAGACAGAGAATTGATACAAAACAAAGTTCAATTAGCACTCACATGACTACTAGCTGCTTTAGGAATTTTCTGGAATAAATAAAAAAAAGTGAAGTCAAAATCACTTATTATCTTAATTTCAGTGCACATTCCTGAATTTAGCATTAAGGATTGCCTTTCTCTTGGTTTGTTTTGTCCCCCCTTTGTAAGTCTTACTATCCTGTTCCTGTTTTTCCCCTTTTTAATATATATTTTTTGATCACCGTGGGGATCTCCCCACAATATTTTACGCCAAAAAAAAAAAGGATTGGCAATCAGAACACTCATGGATAGAACTTGCGAAGGTTCTAAGAAAAGAATTTATTTTCTCGTCCTCCTTGATGATCAGAGCATAGAGAGGCATATTATTATATCTTTAAACAAACCTTTGGTGGATATATAGATATTGTTTTTTTTATTAACTTATATATAGGTATTGTTGACTGAACAACCTAGCGCAAAAAAATGTTTTTGAAACAGTTTGGATTGTTTTATCCTGTTGCTGAATACAACACAAACAATAATGAGATCCTTTACTAAACATGATTTTCTTATGCAGCTAATTTCATAGATTGAGGTCGCAGCTGAACCTAGCTCCAGTTCCCTATCATCATTAAAATCTGCATTTATGACCTGGAACTGGAAGAAAGTATCGACAAGGACATTTTCCTCCGAAGCAATATACGCTGCCGTTTTGGCTAGACGGCTAGTTGAAAAGCACACCTGGGGGGGCTGATATATGATGACCTTTTGCTCACACGTGACGGCAATAGCTTATCTAGTACCATGAACTATTTTGGACACTGGATGTTTGCTGGTTGTGAGACCTTGGAAAGTTCAAACTGTAGCTTGTTAATTGTCATGTTTCAACGCTAGGTGAGTTTACTCTGTAAAAAATGGGGCTCCTTTTTGTGTGACCTATAGCTTTAACCACTGAAGTATTCTGACAAGCGCAACGAAATTTGTAGTAAACTGACGTATACTCATTGCTTGGGGACTTGAACTACCTTAATCGTAGTCATTGCAGGTGATCTTTGTTATCGACGTGTACCAAGCTCACATCACATGTATCTTGGCTATGGATGCAAGCGGGTGGCTTAGCCAACGTATTGTGCATGTATGTTCATCAGTTCCATGTGACTGTATGCGTGTGTCTGGATTGGTCTTATTCTATCTTGAGATAGATGAAGCCGGATTTATTATCCTTTATCTAAAAAAATGCGTCTGTCTGGTTTGGAGTGGTGGATGTACTGCATACTGGATGTCTAGTTGGGCATGTTTATGATGCTGAGGAATAAAATGCAGTGTTGAGGCGTTTTGCTACGGTTGCCCAGACCACCACCGATCGGTCTGAAAAGCTCTAGAAGTCGTGGGCGCACCTGACAAGTGCTCTTTTGGCCATAGATGAATATATCGTGGGAGGCTGGGAGCGTTCTTACTCCAACCCAATCGCCAGACAAGTCGTGCCGAGAGGAAAGCTAACTTCCCGGGAATTGAAATGTTATCTCGGGCGGGAGCGACGACCCGTCATACCGTGCGGGTGAGGCATGAGCGGTGAACAAGACAACCAGTAGCGCAGGCTCTGGACGACGACGACGACTGCCTGATTGGGAATTTGGACGCATCTCAAACGAACACATCTCGATTAGGTTCACATGATTCCGAACAGCTTCCTGACCCAAACCAAACAAATTTATATGTAAACCAAATAAATTTATTTAGCATGCTGTTGTGTTTCAAACTTGTTAGCGTACTGTCTCTGAGATTTTCGTTCCCGCAAACCGCAGACCATTAGCGCAGTTGCAGTGCTGGCCACATCTGGCGTAACTGCGTAGTGCGAGTGCCGAATTAGCCAGACACGGCCACTCTAGGCAGTTGCAGTCCGCACCAGAACAAACCATGGTCCATTCGATATGCATGCATACCTTAGCAAGTTAGCAGTAGGTTGAATTAGCTCCTCTCCTTCTCCAGAAACAAAAAGCGAGAATAAAACGGGAACTTAATGTCCCCATTTTTTTATTTTGTTCTAACATGTTCAAATACTGAAACTAATGCAAGAGAACAATACTACATAATGCAATGTTGAACTCGCAAATGGGGATCTTTTCTCAAGTGCTATGACTGAAAGTGCTATATCACTTTGCCTGAAAGAGCCATGGCATTGAAGTTGTTTGACTGGGGATACAAGGCAACTCTTGCTTTTATAACTTTTGCAGCATCCTGCACACAAAGATATACAAAACCATAAGCATCATCCACATTTGCTTAAACTAAAAACAAGGAAATCTTAGTGTCACGCCCAAAATCCCCTTTAAGCTAATGCAAGGAGCTAAAGTTTTCAAACTAACTGTCAGCTGTCTGGCGTTTACAAGGTGGGAGGGTGGCACCTTCCCACCAAGGAAGCAAGTGCTCAGTCCCCACATCAAAAAATTCTCATGCTTATGAGGTATAAATTTGCAGGCATAGTCTTTCCATATCATAATCCTAAACTCAATGAATGTTGAGTACCTGCAACAAGGTATCAGGAGTGGAAGGCCCATGAGCTATTGGCTGTGATGTGCCCCCATCAAGCTCATAAAGTTCTCCTGGATAAAAAATGTAAAGAGTTATGACTCATAGACTAATTGTCAAGGATTTGCAGCAAAATCCAACTATGGTGTCTTAGTAGACAATCGTATTACATACCATCGACGCAAGAGAAACAAATGTAATGGTCGATCACTCCATCCTTGGCCTGCACAGTAAAATAGGATCCATCAGCATCTGATGGTAATCAAAGATAAGTGCAGACCATAGTTTCAACTAATTGTCTTGATTCGGTTCTTCATAACAACTGTCACAACTGATATTGTGAATTGACATGTCCAGTTCTCACTTACAATGACACATGATCAACAAAAATTCAACACAAATCTCAGATATTCAGGCAGGCAAACGCAATGGCAAGTGTGAAGGGGCATATACTACTAGCAGACAGATTTCAAACTAGCTAGGAACCGTCAGCAAACTGTTCTTTTCTAGATGATAAACAAGTGTTAGCAGTCAGTTCTCAGTTACTGGTAACTGGAAACCACTTGATTCTGAGGCAGTGACAACAACATTACAAGAGTAATAACCTGCATACATTTCATCAAAAAACATCCATAAATCTCGAGCAAATATTAATGTACAAGGCACATGTTATAATAACCTCTGTGTCACCAGCAGTAGCAGCAATGGAATGAGCATTCTCCATTTCCTCATCCTCCTCAAGAAATGTAGCACGCTGAAATATCACCCTTAATATGTTAGTTCAGCATATGAAGGAAGCCATGAATATGAAAGCATTTGAATTACAACACATCGATCACTAACCTGGCTAGGATCCATGTCAGCAGTTCGTTTATAAAATCTATCGAAATATGACCCCTCAGCTGCAAAGCAAAAAGGTTAATAAGATCAAACAAGTGAAAGATAGCTAGACTATTTTTTAAGGAACCATATGAAATTCTCAGAGGATCATGCAGATTATTTGTTGGTTTTTAGATAACGAAAAAAACATTATTGTTGGTGACAAAATGGGCTGAAAGTTGCTATGTCTTTCACTTTCACAGGCACTGAAGAATAGAGTAGCAGGTTGGTTAGGGTAAGTAATTTTAACATATGTTTTTAAGAGCTCAAAAGAACTGGGAGGGAAAAATAAAGAAAGTACCTAGCTTGATTCTGGAAGTAGCATTCCCCAGGGCATGAATAATACCAACTGTGCCACAGGCGTTCCCAACAGTTTGTTTTGTGAAATATACGTTCTTGCTGGGCTCCTGCATAATTTAGTGTTAGGACTAATGAGTAAAGAAGGATATGTATATACTCTTGACAGTTACCATCAGTCCAGTTTACAAGCTTTGATTCAATTTAATGCTATATAAAACTGAATTGAGCTTTACATCTTGAAAAGATACAAAATTATCAACATAAGTGAAACCTTTCATTTACGTGCTAATAATGCATCATTAGTGACACAGTGCACTATATCTATAATAACATTTCAGATCTATTGATACTTCAAGTTACCGATTGTTAGGAATCAACCATCACTTGGAAGATAAATTAGCATGTTTATTTAAAGAAATAGAGAGCAAAGTTAGCATGTCTATAAAATCAAACCTGAACAAGCATATATTTGAAGAACAATGTACGTGACATATTCATAATGTGGACTTCGAGAAATGACTAAGGGGTTTGCTAGATCTAATGCAGTAATGTTCACCAGCAAACAAAATTAGCAAAATTACACAAACCTTTTCCAATATTTAAGTTTGAAAAATCACTGCATCAACAATGAGAAGTAATTCATTTTAAAAAAAACAATGAGAAGTAACGATATATATCTATTCAACGGAACAAACTGCTTTGGAACGATACTAACAAGCAAGCCGACTTCAGTCTCACCTTAGTCTGCACCGACGAGGTAGCTGAAGCTTGGGATTCCTTGATCCGGTCCTGCTCAACAAAACGCGGTAAAATATCTGCTCATTCCACAAAGCGGTTCAAACCAATGAATGTAGGGCGCCAGTCATGAATCGAGAATCACCTGAGGATAGAGAAGTATGACTGCGAGCACCGGCTGGGGCACCATGGCGAGCAACTCATCATCGAGGCCGTACACGTCGCAGAACCCCACGTCCTCGGGGACCCCAGCCCCCACATGAACTACGCCGATCGTGCAGCAAAGCGCGCCGTGAGCGAGGAACACCAAGGGCGGGACCAGTCGGAACGAGCCCTTGAAGTATCAAAACTCGGAACAGAGGAGGAGGGGATGGGTGTACCTGGTTCATGACGTCGGGATTGGCCTCGAGGGGAAGCCACCGCTTCACCATGGCGACTGGGGCGCCGGTGGAAGGGAAGGCGGAGCTATCGGCGTCCGGTGGAGGAAGTGGGGTAGGTGATGGCGGCGGCGATTTTCCGAGATGCGGCGAATCGGGCGTTTTTGTTGGTGTGTTTGGCCCTCTCTTCTCTGTACGCTTTGGTTCTACAGTAGTTTGTTCCAATTTCGAAATGCACTTTAGTCCCCGGAAATGTGCGCAAATGGTAAACTCAGGCTTTCAGTTATAGTATATGTTAAAAAACTCGAAATTTTGGGTACTCGACCACTCGTGAATGAATATTTGGTGTCGGGACCACGCCTCGCGTCGCCCCCTCGCGGGCGGCTCGGGGCAAAACCCTAGCCGCCCGCCGCGCCGCCTTCGCCGCCCACACCACGGCCTCGCCGCCGCCCGAGCCGCGCCCGACCGGCGCCGCACGCCAGGAAAGCGGCCAGGTTGTGAGCCTCGACCCTGGCGGCGAAGGAGGAGGAGGTCACCTCCGACGCAGCCGGCGGCCGCTCCCTCCGGCCGGTGGTGGGCGCAACCCCGACCGGATCCGGCCTCCCCGCCGGCTGGATCCACCCCGCCCCCCTCCCTCCCCACCGTTCTCCCTGCGTCTTCACGGACGGTGGACCTCCGCCGCGGCCGCCGCCCTCTTTCTCTTCCTCGGCTTGGGCGGCCTCGGGCTTCCGGCGAGGGCGTTTAGCCCCCTTGGGTCGGGCCTGCCCCCCGCGGACGCCGCCACCGGGTCATCGGTCTCCGGGGGCCCACCCACCGTGCCCCAGGAGCGAATGTGCGACCGTGGAAGCCGGCATGGATGATGGCAAATGGAGAAGGGGCGGGCGTCTTTGCATTTGGCGCGGCAGCCGGGCGGCGAGGCGGCGATGCCGGTCTCGTCTGCCTGGGGGCGCGTGGCGGCGTTTGGGTCGGGCTTGCCGGCCGGTGGGGCGACGCGCTCTTCTACCCTCTCGTCCTCATTCTTCGCGTTCTCCGGCGCCGACGAGGTTTTGGTCTCTTGGCCTCTTTTTCGACGAAGCGTGGGTCCATGGGTTTGGGAACTTAGGCGAAAGCCGTCAAGACCTTGTCTTTGCGATCGGCGGCCCGACGCCTTTGGCGCCGTTCACCTCCTTGGGGGCATCGATAACTCCCCACTTTGTGACCGTTTGTTCGTCGATCTCTTCTGGCGGGCGAGCCTAGCTCTAGTTACTGAGCCGGTGGCGGCGATATGTCGTTGACGCCGTGACCCTCTTGAGGGCGCCACCGTGGAAGAGTAGAGTCCATTTCGTGCCGTGGTCTTGTTTCTCCCATGTGCTCTCCGTGTTGTTGTCGCCTCTTGGCCTCGGTTACTTTGGCGTCGCCGGCGCCGACGAGTACCCTCCGTTGGTGCCTACGCCCGTCCGACGGTCTCCCCGGTGGTGCGAGAATATCAAATGCCGGGTGGTGTTTCCACCGCTACCTCCATCCCCCCCAACGGATTCCTCCCCGTGGCCGGCGTTGGGTGGTGGTACGTGGGCCCGGATGTGCTGGAGGATGCCGCCACCGGTTCGATGGGAGGTCGTTGTGTCCGTGATCCGTCGCTTTGCCGGCTTGCCGTCACTCTTAGTCCCCTTTTTCCACCTCGTGGAGGCGGCGTAGCTACAAGGAGTGGTGGAGGGCTCACGGCGATGGTGAAAGCGGCGAGTATCTTTGCTTTCGGCGGGGGGCCTGGTCGGCGTTCGATGGGCGTCTGGCGGCCTCGTCTTGAGTCCCTCGTTTGGGCTAAGTTCTCTCTTTTTTTTTTGTTGTAATTGTGGTTAGCCACCTCTCCCTCCAATCTTTGGAGAGCTTGTTGTTGTTGTCTCTTTTGTGGTTTAGCCACACTATTGCCTCGGTTCGAGAGGGCATTTGTTGTGCGGTTTTAGTCCGGTTTTTCACAATTAAGCTGGGACGGGGTTTGGCCTCGTTTTCCTCAAAAACGAGATTATCTCGCCATTTTAGGGCACTTGAATATAATTAGGTGGGGAACGCCTCCCGGTGAAAATTCAAAAAATATTTGGTGTCGTGAAAAAAGAGAGATGAATATTGCGAATTTCACCACGGTTTGAAGTTCAAATGATAGCGTCCGATCCGATTTATAGAGGAATGGTTGCGCATATTTTACGCTATGAAGTGCATTTTAACGTGTGCACATATTTGAACTCCAATGCCCTATTTGAACCTCCTCATCTGCCACAACAAGAGGTTGTTTGTTTATTGTTGCTTCATCTTGTTTTGGTTTAATATTTTTATAATAAACTAGGATCATGCCCGTGCGTTGCTACGGGTGTCATCTTACTCACTTGACACTTCCGTTCAACAAGATTACATGCTTCCAATAAGATTATAGACTTGTACTTATAATAGTTCTGTTCCAATAAGATTATAGGCTTGTACTCATAATAGTTACGTGGAGAAAAGAAGAGAACAATATACTTGTAGGCCTTAGATTTTTTATACTTCCTATGCTTAGAATTTTTAAGCTACCTTTGTTTCTCAACTTAGATCATTATACTTTGTATGAGAGAAATACTTTCTTACGAACACGAGTTTGCTTGATCCCCATAATTCTCATACTTTTAAAATGGATGGTGCATATACCATAAAAATATAGACATGTCGAAATAATTGCATGTAAACTATTATTCTTTCTTGAAGCAAGAAACCGAATGAAATTTTATACATTTCAAATTAAATATCGGGAATAACAAATATTTACATATTAGTGATTCATAAATAATTATTTTTTTATTTTAGAATGTATGCATAGTATGGATACAAATTCTAGGGAGGTAGTGAATCAGGGCATCGACATTCATCAAAGCTCACGATTACTAATACAAGCGCTCTCTCATTCTTGCTCGGCATCAAGCTCCGGCCTACTTGAGGTGGAATGTATGCCCCAAAGCTTTTCAATTTTTCTTGTTAGCGGCATTGAATTTTTAATAGAACCAAATCAAATCCATGGAGATTTGTTTAGTTTTTTTCCTTACATTTTCTTGATGGTCGTTCACTTGTGTCTATCCATTCTAATCTATCATGTACCAAATATTTGATTAGATCTTCTTCTTTATATTTTTTTTTTCCTATCTAATGTGTTTTGTACGGAGATTTTTTTTCTAGATATTTTTTCTAGATAGAGTCTGATCGTATGCTCCGTTCCAAAAAAAAAAACACGTAATTATAGGAAGCGTGCTAGTCAAACGATGTCATCTTTGACTAAGCTTATAGCAAAAAGTATTAGCATTTATGACTCGAAAAAATTTATTATGAAAATATATTTCACAACTAATCTAAATGTACTTATTTTGTCTCATAAATGTTTGTATTTTTCCAAATAATTTTAGTCAAAGTTTGCCATGGTTGACTCCTCAGGATGTGAGAATTGCATGTTTTGTGGAACCAAGGGAGTACATCTTTCTTTTTAGATTCGATCATATTTATTTTTTTTTTTTTTTTTTCTAAAATAGGGTCGGAGGTCTTCATCATGCACACTTATCTTTTTCATTGCATGCAGTCTTACAAATCTAATAATAGTTTCCTTTTCTTAGCATGTAAACTACTTGGGGTTGTTCTAGCCAAGCATGTGGGGGGAGCGGGCGAGGCAGAGCGAAGCGGGGCGACGCGACGTCGTTCCGCCCGGTAGAGTCTCGTGTTTGGTTCTTTTTAGTAGTATAGAATAATTGTAACTCGAGGTGGATCGTAAAATTGTAAATAAAGCATGTTGTGGGCTGCAGGCTAGCCCATAGGTCCCTGTGTTGGTCCTCCTATCGACATGGAAACTAGCGGCAGCCCATGTGCCGACGGGTCTAACCGCGCACCAGAAGCCGGCGCGGCGGCCTCTGCTGCCGTCTTGTTAAGGGTGGTAACTAATGGATCCGGTCTTTTTAATCTTTCACAATCTTACTTGGTCTTTTTTATTATTAGTTTAAAATTATATAATTTTACAGACCGAGCTAATCAGGTCTGATCCTTAAATTTGGTAGGCTAAATTAAAGGCTATTTTACCACCCCTATGTCTCATGCAACACCTAAGGGCACTCACAATGCTAGGAACTATCATGATTTCTATAGTTTTGGATATTGTGTCAAGAAACTATCTTTCACAATGCATTTTTCTATCATGATATCACACTGGCCCACTTGTCTTGGTTTACGTGAAGACTTGGTTTCTTAGTTAGGTCAGTCTCAATGGGGTTTTTCATAAATGTTTCATGCACATTAAATGCAACGCTACATCAAGAAAACTTTACTTTTTACATGAAACTCCTAGGAGAGAGAAGGAAAAAGTTTCACCATGGTGAAATCTTTGGGCACTTTTTCACATGCGTTGAAAACGATTGTGAAACCCCATTGAGAGAGAAATAGAGTTTCACCATGGAAGTATGCAATTAAACCATGCAATAAGAGAGAGAGGCGTGGGACCCGTGAGCCTATGAAGCTGTGCATTGAGGAAGGCGTCTATTTCATGCCAAAGTTTCACATCTTGAAAACCGAGATGAAACTCTCCATTGAGACTGGCCTTAGACTTGGTTTCTTGTGTTTTTCCTCTCTCCCATCAATAAATCTGTAAGCTACATCGCCAAAAAGCAATAAATAGAGGGATAATAAATGAGAATAGAAACTAACATAGAGTTTGTATTGTGAGTGCTCTAATGATTCATCCTTCTTCCACGGCGTGGCGCATGTTCACTTTTTAGCGCTAGTTTACTAGGGGTGTTGTGTTTAATTGGTGAAATATTTTTAGGTTTGGCTACAAGAAAAGTGTTCGTTTGTATTTAGTAATTACTAGCAAAACATGCCGTCGTTACACCGCTTACGTACGTGTTAGATACTAATAGCAAACATGTCTATATATACAATGGTGGATATTATTGTGCAAGTCACTTAAACCTAGCTATTTTATTTCATTTTAGTTGAGCCATCCTTATTTCAATTAAATATCAAGACATAGCAAACATACTGCAAGCGTGCGTTGCAGCAATTATCACAATTTATTTTACTTGGCTGTTCTAAAGTAGGTCTTTTTTTATCCTTTCTAAAGTAGGTCTTAATCTTGACCTTTTTGTGTTTCTTTTTTCTTTTTTCTCCGTGACGTATAAAGATGTATAAGTCATATTCATTTTGGGCTGCAACGTCTGGGCCAAGGCCCATTTGACTACCGTTTAGGTTTCCAGCCATCGCATACGTAGAGGGACACGCCGCCGCCGCCTGAGCTCCATCTCGGCGCCACCACGCCGCATCGCCACAAGCAGATCGAGCTCCAGCGCCGCCTAGCTCTAGCTCCTACGCCACGCTGCCAGTCGGTGCTGTCCATTTTGCTTCAATCCATGCCGGTCACCGATTGCCGCCGACGTTCCTCGCGTTGAAGCAAACAATGCAAGCAAATTCATCTCTCTTTCTCCATCCTCTTTGCTCTTCGACGTCGTTAGAACATGTGCCAAGCATCGACCCGTTGCTCGTATTACCCCACGATTGTGGCTCTGCTTTTATATTGTTTTGTTCGATCCATTGCATACTCGATTTGGAAAAGTTTTGCATCACGGAAATTTATGAATCAATTATTGTTTGTGTGCCTCTAATTATGGACGTTTATGTGCTTTTCTTTGCTTTTGGAATTGGTTTGGGACACGAACTCTGGAGATCACGTTTCCGGCTGTGATTCGTATACAGGGCAGACGTTTGTGTGTAACATGTCATGTATGCGTTGGAAATCTCAGCCCTATACGGATCTGGAAAAAAGGTGAAAGGAAAAAAGGTGGAAGAAAATTTTGGCGAAAATTTTTCTCTTTATTAGTAGGTATAGATTAACCCATCATGTCATTGACTAGACTTAAAAAGATTCGTCTCACATTTTTCATGTAAATTAAATTGTATAGTTAGTTTTTTTTTATTTACTTATATTTAATGCTTTTTCGTGAACTAAAAAGGCCGACCCCGGCGGCAAGCCGGTAATCCACCCTGTAGTCATAGCCCTGCGCCTTCTCTTGTGTTGGTTTCTGCCGCCGCGGTTTTAGTTCGCACGACGGCATTCCACCCGTGGTGGATACTGGATGACAAAATGACATGGGCTGCTCGGCAAACCCTCCTCGCGTGATCGGCTCATCAATGCCGTCGGTGGGCGAGGCAACACAGCTCGGCCGGTCACGCTCACGCCACACCGCTCCTTCCCAGTGCACCAAACGTCGTCTGGTCCTGCACGTTGAAACACGGGCACGAGCAAGCGTATCGCGGCGGCGAGCTCACGCGAAGCGGGCGCACAGGCACCCGGTCCCGTCGACTCATCAAGGGTCGGTCGATCGGTCCAAGGCAACGGGTGCACTGCAACAACTAGGAAAGTGCCTTCTCACCTGTTTGATCATGAGAATTTTTTTGCCACTCCCTGCTTTCAGGTTTGCTGCAATGCATACCCTACACTACACCTAGTTCATTCCCTACAAAAGCTCCAAATGTGCCAAAGCAGGCAAGTGGCAACACACACACATCTATCTAAATTTTGGTCGATTCAGATCTGAGAATTTTGCATCGACGGTGAGACACAAAGCAACACCACATCGAATCACACGACACCAAACTGACCACACACGGACAGTATGCAAACAATAGACTGCCACTAGTGGGCACCATATATACTCTACTAAAGAACTCAAAGTCGAGGTATTTTCCGCCGGACTTGACGTCTGCTCCAACTATCCTCTTGCTGTTGCTCCCGATCGCCTCCGCCACCCCGTACTTCACAGGCAGCTCGGCCTCGACAGGCCTCGGGACCTCGGGAGGAGTGCTGCACCGGATGAGAGCCCAGTTCACGCCCTCGAAGAAGGGATGCTGCTTTATCTCTGTCGCTCCCCGCTTCACGCCGAGGCGCCCTGCGGTTCCTTGACCAGGAGCCCCTGATGAGATCTCTGCTTGAGTAGCTCGTGGACGGCGACTCTGGGAATTTCAGTTGCTGACCGACCACGTTGAACAGAGTGGCGCGGTTCCCTGACCCCTTGAATGGGGTTTTGCCGTACAGAAGCTCATGCAGGAAGATGCGAAGGTCCACCAGTCGACGGCGCTTCCATGCCCTTCGCCTTTGATGATCTCAGGGGCCAAGTATTCATGAGTCCCGACGAATGACATCGATCGAGCTGATGTTGGCTCGGCAACAAGCTCAGGCAGGGTGCCGGCATTCTGTCCCAACTCAGACCTGGTCTTTCTAATCTTCTTCTTGCTCTTCTGACCGAAGAATTTGGGGAGGAAGCACGCAGGCTGAATACAAGCTGAAGTAGGTTCCATGCAAGCAGGCTGTACACAGAAAGAACCACCTGCTCTTCTGGGATCAGAATCGAAAGCTGATGCTCTGATGAGTGTAGGCGAGACCGCACATCTCAGCGAGAGGTCGAAATCTGAAAGCATTATGTGCCCATCATCACGCACAAGAACATTTTCTGGTTTCAGATCTCTGTAGACGACTCCCAACATGTGCAGATACTCCAGAGCTAAAAGTACTTCTGCGGCATAAAATCTGCAAAGAATCAGGGCACTCCATGTTACTGTTTGCAATTACTAAGAGGTATACGCTACTCAGTATGCCTAACTACTGTTGAATTATGAAACACGGCTACTAGAATCTAACATGGCCTAATATCTCTCTTACTTGATGCTACTCATCAACTGGGCCCTGCTGTATAAATTTTACTCCACTAATGCAGGAAACATTTTAGGATACCTAACCTAACCAAGTGCACTTTGTTCCTACACATCACTCATAAAAGCTATTAGACTCTATTCAGGAATTTGTAGAGAGCATATTTGAACAAAGTTAGATTCTTCACAAAAAGGCCAATAAAACTAGGATGCTTAGATTCTCCATAAAAAGCCCAATAAACTATGATAGTAACATTAGATCACCTTGTCAATTAAACTAGTAGTAAATTAAATTAACAAGATCCCCAAATGTGAATAGAATTTTCTTTTTTGCAGGTGAATGTGAATATAATATGATAATAGGCATTCAGTCATATGGAATACGACTTGAGAAATCATCTACTCTACTCCAAACAAATTACATTTCTTTGAAGAATAGTAGTATTCACTATAGATTACCTTGCAGCGTATTCAGAGAAATGCTTTCCTGGTTGTCTCTGTCGTAAAGTATGAAGATCACCACCGGACAGAATTCCATCACCAAACAAGAGAACCTATCGGTTTCAAAATGTGTATACAACGTTGGGAGGAATGGGTGGTGAGAAGCTGTAGAATCTCCCTTTCAGTTTGAGCTCTATTTAACTTCTTCCTACTTGCCAAGGATGCCTTGTCCATTACCTTCATTGCAAAGTAGCACCGAGTTCCACTTAATTCTGAGAGGTAAACACTGCCAATGTCACCACAACCAAGGCAGCTTTTTAGTAGTCTAAAATGGCTCATTCAAGCACGCTATCACGAGTTCGTACAGCATGAATTGCCTTCCATCTAGGATCATTCCCCTTGTGAGGCTTGCTGGCACCTCCAGTGATGTGGCTCCAGCTGCTGTCATCACTAACACCACTGCTATCACTTGCTCGACTCATGCTAGTTTTGCACTTTCTAGTAAGTCACCTCGAACACCCTTTACACTCTCACAGTTCCTGTCCACACTGAGCATTGCTTCACCAGCTATGGCTTCGCTTTTTTATATGTGCTTGCGCAGCTGTGGAGGGTGCTCATGGCAGTGACCACACCCATGCTGTCAATGCTGCTGTGAGGGCTAACATTGCCACTGGGAGGAGCGAAGCGTCCCAAACACACTCCTTCTCCTCTGAGTCTTGAGGCAGAGAGGTAGCCTGAGACGAGCGTGCTGTGGCGACTGATGCCACTGCAGAAGCAGATACCTTCCTCTCTTCAGCCTTTGTGCCTGTAACACGGATCGAGAGGTCATCCATGAAAGGCCCCTTCACCGAGACTCCTCGCACTAAACAAACCGGTGGCTCGGACTTCTCCTCGTCGATTGCGACATAGACCGTCTTCATGATATCCATATCAATAGGCTCTGGAGGGTGACTGGCACCAGAGAAGGAGCTCCGGCCGCCTTCATCAGAGGAATCCAGGCTCCGAAAGCTCTCTTCGCCATCAGCTGGCAAATCCTTCTCTTCTTGCTGCTGGGAGTCCTTCCCTTTCCATGACGCCTTTATCGGTATCGGTGGCTCCAAGCTCTGAACCTTCTGAGCAGCGAGCAGGAAAGGGTCTTTGGGCTCAGCAATCTTGTCTACAGCCTCCATTCGGTAAGCATAACAAGTGCACAACCCCACCTACTAGGTCGTTTCTTGACAAATCCCCAAGCAATTCTCTCCAACCGCCCGTTTCCTGGCACCCGGTAGGCAGATTTCTGCGCAGACAGCACTCCACCCTACAAGAACCACAAGGATTTCATTGTTGTCTAAAAAAAGGACGAGGAGCAAGGAGACGAAGGAAACCAAAATTTGCCTTCAATCCAAAGAGTTCCCAGAATCGAACCTGCTTCCACGCTAATTCTTCTGGGCGCCACCAAGCCAAGCAACTCCCGACCGAGAGTAGGACGAACTCCCCACACTGCGCTGCGAACACAAAAAGTGCCGTTCAATACATGACTCTCTTGCGAAAACAACAACCCACCAAAATTATGCCCGCGTTACTTAAATCCCACGACTCCCTCACCAGCGCAAAATCCCAAGAAGCACACCTGAAATCCCCCGTTCGCTACCCGGAAATGCACCCAACCCAACCCGCATTCAGATCTTTCCCAGACACAAACCTCCAAAAGAAATAACCAACAAAGACGAGCGGAAACCAATGCATCCTCAAGAAAGCAAGAAGAACAACCACCCCCCAACTCGAGAAACTTGACAGAAACGAAAGAGATAGTCACCTCGAATGGGGGGAAGTGGAGATCCCGGGGCGTTCTCCGTGTTCTTGGCTCCAAATCCTCCTCCACTGGCGTTACCACTGCTCCCTCCGAGTCCCCGAGTAACTCCCTCACTCACGCACTCTCTCTCTCTCTCTCTCCTCTCGTGAGGAGGGGAAGTGGAGTGGAGGACAAAAAAAAAAGCGAAAGGCGTGATAACTGTTGTGGAGCTCTGCTCGGGGTCGGAGGTGGGGGCGTGGTTTTGCCTCCCTTTCCCCTTTTTTTTTTCTTCTCCCTTCAATTTTTTTCTACCTTAAAGAAATTAAAAAATTAATGAACAGACAGAGAATGCAGTAAAGGTGCTGCGCGTGGGCTGCTGCTATAGCTTTGCTAACAGCCGATTCCCGCCGGTAATCTGCAGTTTACTTTTACTAATCACGCAGCTTTGTCCCCTGTGGACCGTGGTCCCTTCCATTTTTGTTCTTGTTATTACTGCGCAAAACAGTTCAGCGTCCCTTGACGAAGTGATACTTTTTTGTGAAAAGTTGTTGTATGCTTCGACATTCCTCTTAAGAAAAACATAGGTGGGTGTTAAATTCGTTTTGAGCACTAAGCAGGACAATCTACGTCACCTCTGCGGCTCTGCCATTCTCAGAAGCAAATGTGTTTCTTGTGGCACTATTGTATTTGTAGATGAAAAATGCTTTTATTGGCAAGAATCCAAACACAGTTAAATCAAAAAATATTAGATTTAGAATGGGATATTTAACATCTACAAGAACACACTAATCCCATTGCATCCACCATTGAATACATTATAATAATATACATATTTTGCTGTTGAAAATGTTTCTAATTTTTCTTATATATTTTTTTAAACTTGAAGTCCACTTAGGACTAAAACACCTTACATCTTGGGAATAGAGTAATACCTCCTTTACAAAATAAAGTTCACTTTGTCTTTTTGTCCCAAGTCAATCTTATTTAACTCGACAAGTTTTTAGGAAAAAAATACACCAACATCTAAAACATCATAATAGTTTCATTAAATTATTTATGAAATACAATGTATTCATTTAAACTTAAACATGTTACTAATTTAAAAACATTGTTGAATTTAAACAAGTTTTATTTAGTATAGATCTAAAGTAAACTATAATTTCAGAAGAAAAGGTACCAAAAATTACTGCTATAACATTAAACAATACCGTTTAAAATAATATCCAAATAAATAAGGAATTTATTTTTTCTTTTTGTGCATGAAAACGTTTATAATGGGAATAAGGTACTGATGTTTTTTAGCTTTTAATTAAAGCTACAATTCTCACCGAAAGTGAATTAATTGCTGTATTGAAATGGGTCGGACCATTGGCAGACGTTTGGACCACGCTGCAACCCTTTGGGGCTACAAAGGGTCCCATCTGTCAACATCATTTTTCTTGTTCTTGGGGGCGTTGGCGTTGGCGCGCTGCGACCCAATGTCCCAATCACCACCTAAAGAAACGAGCGTGCCCCTGACCAGACCAGACCCATTGAGTGATGCATGCCGTTTATTTATATTAGCGCCTAATCGCCTGTCCGCACTTTAATCATGGTTATGGTTATCGCGCAACTTTAGCCAGGAAAATAAAAGGTCCCTGAATCTTTATTAGCAGACTGCAGAACAAAATGAAGCGATAATTCAATCCCAAGATAGGGTGGACGTGTAGGATCCAAATGCTCTCTTTTTTTTTTCCCTCACGATCCTTCCTTCTACTGCACAATTATAGGGTGGATGTATGTATATTAGAATGGAATGAAAGATGTACGTATAGCACATGTCACATCCTGAAAAGCGAAAACCAGTGGCGTCTCTTTGGGTTGGGATGTGCCGGCGGTACCAAGTGCGCATGATGCTTGGCATCTTTTTAGTGATCGCAATTAGCAGGGTTATAATCAAAGGATCTACGGCACATAGGTGGCTTTGGATACGATAAGGTGCGTGATCACCCGTGATGCGCAGAGTGCGGTGGTTGCGTTGCGAGGAGGAAGGACAACAAGACAAGTCGTCAACTCACCCAGCGTAGGCCGCCCTGTCCTACTCCTTTTGCCATCCTTTCTTCTCCCGTGCCCCTACCTGCAGGACCATATGATGATGATGATATGGCACCGTACCCGTGCTGCTTTTGAGACTGGTTTTGTCTGTTGACCGCAACAATTAGGCTTCCCCAGCAGTCTTCCTTTTGATCCATCACCTTCACCCCTGTGTCGCTGTATTACTTGCCCCCCCTTCACAAAAATATTTTCGAGAGAATCAGGTAATGACCGAGATGATGTAATGACCGAGATGATGGACAGACAGACAGTGGATGGAGTGGAACAATTTGTGATAGAATTAAACAACCACGAAAGTCGAAAGTTTATTTATCCAAGATTATGAAACGATTATCAGTTAAAGCACATGAAAAGTGGCATGATAACTCGCTAACTGAATCCACTTGCTACTTCTAAGATTATACTGTATATGTTCACTCTCTGGCAGCCTGGCTGCAGACAGCTTCCTGTTTTCCAGGATAATAACAGGAACGGGTGCTTTCATCAAAAGGATGGCTTGTATTTTTGTTCAATTGATATGTATGTCTAAAGCGATTACATTCGACCTTAATCTACCAAAAAGGTGTAACCAAGGTGTAACCTTAATGACCGAGATGATGGACAGACAGACAGTGGATGGAGTGGAACAATTTGTGATAGAATTAACAACCACGAAAGTCGAAAGTTTATCCAAGATTACGAAACGATTATCAGTTAAAGCACATGAAAAGTGGCATGATAACTCGTCAACTGAATGCACTTGTTGCTTCTAAGATTATATATGTTCACTCTCTGGCAACCTGGCTGCAGGCAGCTTCCTGTTTTCCAGGATAATAACAGGAATAGGTGCTTTCATCACGCTGTAAAGGATGACTTGTATTTTTGTTCAATTGATATGTATGTCTAAAGCGATTACATTCGACCTTAATCTACCAAAAAAGCTGTAACCAAGTTGTTTGCACAGGCTCCGATTTGTACAAATCTAAGTTTTGTCATTGGACCAACGAAAAGTGCTTCCAGAGCCTGTGATAAACCAAATAAACCAGACAGGTGATGGAAAGAAATAAACCCACTAGCTCATACACAACGACCTGAGATGCCGAGTCTGCAACCACTCACAGTATAATTTGGAGTGCATTTAGAGGTCTAAATTGAGGTGACCACTGACCTGGTTCGAACTAGATCTGACGTACTGCCGACGGAGACAAGTCAAAAACAGGCAGGAAAAACAAGGGAGAAACATCCAAGACGACCAGAAACAAATCACTGACCTGGAATCCTGGGTAACAACCAACCCTGTGTGCATGCAATTAGCTGGTATCATACTCGTATAGGATTCTCATGCAGTCATGCTTCCACACTGCCCAATTCTGCAATCAGATTTCCAGTGGCAGTTTCCATGCACTCCCCCTGCACAATGAGATCCAGGACTGATCAGACGTATGGTGCGAATGATAGCTCCTGGTCCTGGTTTTCATGTCACTATGCAGGAAAGCAGAGTTTTTTTTTTTTTTTTTTGGCCAATGTAATGCATCGAAGTGAAGGTTGCTGTATCCTTCGAAGTTCATGCCAGTAGGTCTTAAAAATTGGTACATTCAGGTACAGCTTTGGAAATAAAACTATGGTTCAATTTTTTGCTAAACAGTATCATATACAGGGTAATGGTAGATCTTGGGTGGGGGCTACTTAGGAGGGCAGCCCCCAACAATTTTTTTTATGTATATGGATAAACGAAGAGGAACAATCTTTCGGGATCCAAAACTGATCATACAAACATATTCTGAACTATGGTTTAGCTTTATTAGTCACTTCACTAGTTTAGGTACAAAAGCTCAGAGTTTCAGGATATATACTGCTGAATATTTCATTTCAGCACAATTTCCTTCTAGGTTTTCCCAATATGTCATTTGCTGTAGGCAATATGATGCATGCTGTGAGCCTGTGAAACAGTAGAAAAAAGGCTGGGTGCAAAAGGCAAGGATCATCATCAGGGAGGAGGCATGATGTAATGATTAGCTTTGCAGTCTAATATCACTTGTCCCCACTGGTTAAGCTAGTATGAGGCATTGGGATTACCCCTACTCAAGCAACAACCAGTGCCCCCCTCAGGGCTGATTCTTTTTGACAAAGTTTGTGGCAAATTGGCATAGAGTATGTCTACGGTCTACCCGAGAACAAATTGGTTCCTCCTTTTCTGGTTGTTCCCTCTTCCCTGGCCCTCCAATCCATCTGGGCATTGGAATCCAGGAAAGGCCAGGGTCCAATTCTGGTCTTATCGGGCATGCATCACATCTCATCTCTCCTATGATGCCCAGCTACTTTAGCCTGATAAAAAGGATGTGGGAACGTGAGACTATAGGGTTTCCCCTGCGGCCTTCGCCGCTACCATGACATGTCAAGAGAAACTTTAGCCTGAATGTGCCTTATATGCTTCACAGTTCATCATGGCTGCTCTAGTGCTCTTGCCCGGCAGGCAGGAGTTGCAAGCCTCTAGATCTGCCGTGCAGCTTCACACACACACACACACACAAAGCAATTTTGGTTTCCTTTGTTAGTGGATGACTTGTTTATCTGATATACTAGGTTGGCTAGAGTTTTCTGCAGAAAATGCCTACTTTTCGTGAAGTGGGATTTCAGTATTATAAGGAGCACCAAAAAAAAAAACATGGTGTTTGATGTGTTGGAGAATACAATAACAAGAGTCAGTAATTAAGTAATGCAAGCAGCAAAACAAATCCAGAACACATTACACAAGGATCTCAGGGACCAATAACTCTGAAAAGAAAATGAAATAAAAGGGAGAGGCCACTAGACATTGCTTTCTTCTTGGAATGTTGGTGGCAATATCATGAATTTAATATCACTAGCTAAATGCAAAACAAATACCTCACAGACGGTGTGTGCTGTTACTTCTACCATAGTTGGTCTGCATTTAAGTAAATATGAGCAAAAGAAAGAACAGAACTGTATGCAAACCACATAACCTGCCATTTTAGGAGACGAGCAGTAGCACAAACAATGAAAATTCATAGAGAAGGATCTTTGTGAAAAGTAGCTGCTGTTTAAAATCCTGGTGCACCAGCTATAATCAGGTGAACTTCACCAATCACCATGTATGCACAGCGGTTCAAATGCATGTGTATGGATTGCTAAGGTAAATAATTCCATAAATATGGACAGCTACAGTTAGGTTCAACAATGATAATCATATAAGTGGGGTAAACCTAGCATAGGGAGGTTTTGTCCCTCCCTCCGCCCCTGCCTGTGCTATTGTTAAAAAAAAAAAAAAAAAAAAAAAATATGAACTCAAGAAAGGCATATACAAGTATACACATGCATTGAAACAGAGTACCAACAGATTTTGGTTTAATGAAGCAAAGGTGCTGATAAGCTGTTTTTCCCTGGTTTATCACACATTGCGGTTTGTAAGGTTAAGCCTATTACAGGCTTGCAGAACAAAATCAACTGCAGTGATTTAAGGCACAAGAGCATATTCACATGGTTGTTTATCCTTCAAGCCTCAAGGTACTAGCTGCGCATGCAAGTGACTTGGAAGTCTGAACAGCGAGAGACAGGGCTGATATAGTGACATCCAACATTAGGTCGAATGTCAGTAAAACTGTTGGTATTTCGTACTTAATGTTACTAAAGGAACTTGACTGACACAATTTAAAATCAGAAAGGGCACAAATGAAATCGGAGAACACGAAATTCAATATGTGCACATCACAGAATTGATTCCACTGTCTTCCAAAATTTGCTATGAGGATTGCAAGGTTTCCTGAACAACATGATAGTTAGCTGGAATGATGTGAGGACCAATGGTCAGCAATTTTGCGAATTGCCACACCCATGATCATTGGTGACAGGCTCAGAGCCTATATAGAGGTTTTCAATTACCTGAAATGATCCAAATATCTTTGTTTTTTCCAAACGACCCAGCATTACCGGCCCTATATATTAAATGGAAGGAGTGAAATTACAGAAGGGGTACATTATATAAGTTAAAAGAGCAGTTTATCTCCAATCTATCTCACCCCAACTTATTGCTACAGATTGGTAAAATACATGCAAGACTTAATTTACATCCAACTGGATTAGGTTAGGTTGGTTAGGTCCAATTGAATCAATATGTCAAAAAGGACATAGCATAACTTTACACCAACCAATTTGTCACATTGGAGAGAACATCTAACATCAAAATGTGTGCTTGACTTGATTTTTGGGCAATGTTCCTGGTGCCAACAACACTATAATGTGATTTAAAAACTGAAGTGAACAAGCTGTGGTGGTATGTTTAAATAAACAGGGGCGAAGCTAGAAAAGAACATGAAAACTTCTATTTACCTAGATACACAGTGTCTCTGCAATGAAGGTTAAGCTTCTCCCAAAAGCTCCAACAGATAAGCCAGGGGTAAAGTGATAGAGATTCTTTTGATGATAGAGGTGAGAATTACACTTCCTTATAGCAAATTGGCTTCAGCTATTTCTGGCTGAACACCTCAATAAATGATTAAAGGTGAAGGTAACTCAAGCACTAGATGGCAACACAGAGTCATCTAAGGTTTTAACATATAGAACATGATAAAAATCCCATAAAGCATAAACTTATGAAACAAATGCAATCTCTAGATAGTAGCATGGCAAATGGGAATGAAATTTACATTATTATACGAGGAGACTGCAGTTTAGCTAATAAAAAAAGGCTGAGATGTTTCCCTTTCAATTTTGTGTGTACCTCAAAATTTCATTAAAAAAATGATATATAGAGAGGTATTGGGCCCCTATGCTATATACAGAACATAAACATATGCTCTAACTCTCCAACCAAGAATTACACATTAAATTTAGCTTGCTACTTCTTAAGCAGATGAATACAGCATACATCAAAGTAGTAACAGAGCATGATACTCACAGTAGTCTACAATAACTTGCTGAACATCTCATTTGGAGCCACTAATAAGTTGAATCAAACCCAGTCACTGTGTAATTAATGACTGAAGCCAAAATTGGAAAACATAAATCAAGAAGGCAAGAATCATCAGTCCATGTCAACTATCACTATCACCTTCATCATCCACATCATCAGCAGGCCCATCGTCATCCACAATCTCCATCCCAAAGCACTCGACATCAGCATCTTCGTCCATTCCCTCCCCTTCAAATTCCTCTCCATTCAGTGCACCCTCTTCCTCAGTGCCATCCTCATCCAGAACAAGCTTGGACAAACCTTTTCCGCGGTACAGCACTCCAGTGCGCATCACATAATGCACCTTGTCCCTCACAGCAGCCAGGGGATGGTGCTCCACGAGCTTCCCTCTCTCGTACCCCTCACGAAGCACCACAGTCGTTGTCTTGCACTTCAACGACAGGTAGAACACCCCAGGGTACCGCGTGAAGAGCCTAGTGAACCTGTGTGGCAGGCCCAGCTCCTCCCGAAGAAGCCGGATGGCGTTCCTCCGCACCATCTTGTGCACCATTAGCCCGAGTAGCTCATGTAGCAAGCCGATGTTCCTCTTCTCGTAAATGTCGCTCTCAGGGTCGACCCCTGACGCGTCGTCGTAGGGCGAGATGTAGGGAAGGCGGTGGAACTCATCCATCCAGGCCTTGACCTTCTTCATCCCGCCGTACCCCCGCGGGAATCGCATCGGGAACGCGAGCGGGGCGCTCGACGAGGACGGCGGCCGGGACAGCGCGCGGTAGGTCGCGGAGTCGATTGCCGCGGCGTGGCGGCGTTGGAGGGAAGAGACAGCAATGTCCTCGGGGAGGCCGGAGACGGACCGTAGGGAGATGCGGTTGTTGGCGACGGCGAAGACGCCGGGGTGGGAGGCCGGGAACGCGGCGGCGAAGTTGAACGGCAGGCCGAGGTCGAAGCGGAGCGGGAGCACGGAGGCGAGCGGGAGCGACCTGGAGCGGGTGAGGAGGAGGAGGCGCGCGAGGCGGAGGTGCGCGTCGTGCGCAGAGGCATCGGCGAGGCGGGCCAGGAGGGTGTGTGACGCGGGCGTGAGGGAGAAGGAGGGCAGCGTGGGGAACCGAGGGGTGCGGCTGCTCGGAGAAGAGCGTGGGGTGGCGGCGAAGGAAGCGGAGCACAGGTACCGTGAGGCCAAGCGGCTTTTGGAGGCGCGCGAGGGAGCGCGCCGGCACGGGGAGGAGCCCGGGGGAGGCGCGAGAGGTGGTCGAGCAGCAGGCAGGACGCGCGGATGGAGGTGGTGCGCTCGATCAGGTGGTCCAGGCCCCGGTTCTTCACCCATTTGAGACGAACCTTCTGCATCTCTCAAGGAAGAGAGGGATTGGGGTGGGGTGGTCTGGTGCCTGGTTGGGGCACGGAGCCGAGTAGCCGACGCCGGAGAGCGGCGGCGGCGGTGCGCGAAGTGTTTGAGGAAATGTGGAAGAAGTGGGGGGATGCGTCCTATGCAGAGGCAGCCGCGTGGGTTGCTTTGAACATTACCCAATTTGGGCCATCCAGGCCCCAACCCATCCCGCACTGTTTGCCCATGACGATTTAGGCCCATGAGATATAGAAAGTACTAGGGCTCCTATAGGCCCAAACCACTACAAGAAGGGTTAATGTAAACAATCCAATAGCATATTCGTGGCACGGGATATATATGATTATTTTTTTATTATAGAGTAAAGAGTGGGAGTAGGAGAGTGATGAAGCTATATACCTTGTATAGAGCTATGTAAGGTTGCAACAAACCTTAAAGCTTTTAGGATGTATTTGGACGAATTTGTACATTTGTTTCAACTTTTTTTTTTTGCAATTTATTACAGCTGATATGCACTAGATAGCAAGAGGCAGGGGTCGTACAAGTTGGATGAGTCCTTGAACTCACCTGGGCTTGGTAAAAAAAAAATGGACTGCCAGCTAGATATATCACAAATGCTTTATGTGATTTTAGATTAAAGGGTGCAGATTGCTGCATAGCTGTATTTATATACTTCGAGCCAAATATTACTGCACAGTAACAAATACGGCAACCTTGCTTTCAGTTTTCAGGAATTGCTGGAATCTCAAATCAACTAAACTTGCCACTCAGTGTGTTAAAACGTGCATTTTTTACACTCCAAGACAGGGGAAACTAAATCCAAATATATGATCAAGAACGAAGCAGGCACATTCATCAGCAGGTTATATAAGGTGCACAACAATAGAAAAAGTGCATCCAAAATGAAACCAGTTGAAAGTCGAGGCTCAGATGCATTCAAATGTATGTGCATCCAGAATGAAACCAGTTGAAAGTCGAGACTTAGATGCATTCAATTGATCCAAGTCTAGCTACAGTCATACAAGTTATATATGGCTAAATCTAAGCTACATCTGAATTTGAGAAACATGATTGACCTAAGAATTAGATAGACAAAAGCCAGCAATGCCATTGCTGCAAATTTCATGACAAATTTCTGAATAACTAGGAGACAGTAGGGATGTCAGTGGCATCAGTCTTCATCCTTCTGCTCGAAACTGAATTCTGTGCAACCATTAAACAGACGGTGAGTATTAGAGAGCCAGAAAGGAAGAAAGAGGGAAATGTGATGTTCAAACAAAATTTCAGATTGCCTAGTAATGGGCCTTGAAATACAGAAAATGGTATTACATACTTAGTATTGAAGAGCATGAAGGATATGTTAATGATGCTAACTGTTTGAAAGTTTTAGCTTATTATTTGGTACTTCGTAGGTTATACGATGTGTCCTAGCTCTACACATTAAAACGGACATATAGCTATTTGCCTCATTGGGAGTACAAAAGGAGGAACCGTCATACATTTTCTTGCCTTTGGTGCTGCGATTCTGATTTTCACCAATGGTTTAGAGAGCCGAAACAGAAAGGTCCTATTGAAATTTGAAAAGCGCCAGCTCGTACAGCATGGGTAGATCATTCCTTTAAAGTGGACAGATTAAGTATTCTGTGGTGACATGCTACTCAAGTATTAATTTCCAACTCAGATAGACAGCCATTCATAGTCACCCTGGTGCAAGTGGTAGTGCTTGAAGGGCGGGCCTGGTGCAAGTGGTAGTGCTCTACCGCCACCCCCCACCCCTTTTATTTTTGAAATTATTGAACCCGGAAGGTACCGGGTTCAAGCCCCAGCCTCCGCATATTGCGCATCAGAAGATACACCATAGGTGCGGTTAAGGCTTGGCGCTAAATACCCATTTTCCTTACCCAGGGACCCCCTGCGCGCTTTAAGTGAAAAACAAATAATGGTACCTTGACGGAGCCTACGTGAATGTTGGGTACCCCCCCCCCCCCCCCCCCAAAGGAGTAGAGTATAGTTTTTTTTTTATAGACAGCCATTCATAGTCACCCTAGGTATGGTAAAAAGATTATTATAAGAATAAGTTGGCTGTAGCCCTATCTGAATATGGCACAGAAACCAGGCCAATGGCTGCTGTGGCTTCTGCATCTATGCTGGCAATGGCTGATGCGAACAGGGAGCCAGTCAACCCTCAATGGAACAGATGCCCGGCATTGCACGGTAACATGGGCAGGAAGAGAAGTGTGTACGATGATGCGAATCAATAGTTAAATACAGGAAAACCAAAGCAATGCTGCTATAACCCACCCCCACCCCCACCCCACCCCCACCCCCCACCCCTTTTATTTTTTTATTTTTTGAAATTATTGAATCATACCAAATTTTTTTCTGCGTTATAAAAATCATTACTAACACGAAATTCAACATTTATGTTGCCTATCTTTTCTTGGTCTGGGTATACTTTTAAGATGTAGTAAACAACACACACACATATTCTGGAAATATAGTAATAACAAAAAAACATCAATAGTTAACTTACTTTCAGAAGATAAAGAATCCTTCTTTTTGGATGGTAACCACCTCAGAAGATACACCATAGGTATTTAAGATAGTTAAAAAGTTTATCAAGCACTCCATCCTCCAGATATTTGACTTCAATTGCTTTGAGGCATTTAGATACCATGGATCCTTCCCTTGGGCTGTGGCATCCATTTTCCTTACCAGCAGGTTCTGGCACCTGTTTTAGATGAAAAAAATATGCATAGAGGTGAATCAATCATATATAAAGCTTTAACCGAAAAAAAGTGATGGCATTGGTAGGGAAACAAATAATGGTACCTTGGACAGTTGAAGAGTAAGCTTCTCTAGAATTGGTGAATGTTGGAGAAAGTAAATTATCAAACTGAAGTCGTCAGCAACACACCACTCATTGAGCAACAATGTTTTCAAGTTTCTAAATATAGGGGCGCCATTTAAAATCCTTTCTGCAGACAAACTGGAAATTGCAAAGGAGTAGAGTATGGTTCAAGGTATACCTTCAAAGCATTTAACTAGTGAACATTGAATCAATATATGAAATGTGTACAGGTTTCAAGTTGCATAAGCAATTAGGTGAAAGCAGAAGCTAAAAACATTTCAAAATGTATGCTTTCGATTTGTCTGAGGTCAAGAGAAGGTGATACATGCTTTCTAAAGATGTACATTATATACAAGAGATATGATGGTAGGGGAGGGAGACAAGATTAAAAGCTAGAAAAGTGCAAGCATACCACTTCAGGCAGACCTATCAACTCCAAATTCGTTGTGCCTGACAAACCCCCAAGAAGCACACACAGATTGTCTTCGTCTTCGTCATCCTCATTCCCATAGCATCCTTCACACTCGCCATGACCACAATCCCCGTAATAATTTCTAGGGCATTTATCACAACATTCGTCATCAAACCGGACAAACGCTTTTCTAGTGCCGGCATGCTCTCAATCAAAGGAGTAAAGCCCCAGTTGTCAGATAGCTGCAAGGAAACAAGACTCGGGGCCGAAATGCTACAGCGGGGATAATGCAGAAACTGGAGTTAGTGATTCTAAGATGTTTCACTGATGGAAACAGCATCCTCTCGCCCTGGATTCTGCAAGATATCAGCTCTAGATGCTCCAGTGCAGGGCAGCCTGATTCGTCTGCATGTGTGCGCGAAGCTGGGCGGCCCGGTGCGGCGGCTGGTTCGCGGGTTTGCCACCCATTTCCTTCCTTTATCCAGCCCAAAGGCTATTTGAGCCCACAAAGCCCAAAACCATTCCGGCTTCCGGCGCATTTTGGCTGTCTGTCTTCTCTGAGAAGAAAAAATTCCCCACGAAGACTGCTTCCTCTAAAACCCCCTCCGTCCGCCCGTGTCAGAAAACACCGCAACACCGTCTTGCGACGGATAGCCTCGCCGCGTCTTTCCTCGCCGACCACTTCCGCAACCACCCCACCTCGCCGCGTCGACTGCTGCTAGGTTTTCCGCACCAAGCCGGCCACCTCCCTTCCCCATGGCCTCGTACCAGAAATGTACGCTACACAGGCGCCTCTGATCATCCCAATTCCTTCCCAAATGTGCTTTTGATCTGGTTTTCCTTTTAGGAAATTTGCTTTTTAGTTTAGTTTGGTTGCTCGTTCCTCCGGATTTTGTTGCTTACCCTGATCGGTGTGCGGGTCGGGGCGTTGCAGATGGATACGGGAGCGCTGGGTTCTTCGAGGTCGTGCAGGGCCTCCACCCGCGCGGAATCCCCAAGTCCGAGGCGAGGGGTGGAGCCGGTGTCGCCGTGAAGAAGGTGAAGAAGTATCTCGCCAAGATGGACAGGGCTGTGGATTACGACTTCTACGACGACGACGACCTCCGCTACGTCCGCTTCAAGTCGCCCTTCGACCGCCGCCCCCTTATCGGCCGCCGTCCGCACCCAGGGTATGTTGTGCTGGATGTTTGCGCTCCTGCTTGTTGGTTTGTAGCGCCCGCTTGGCGATGAAGTTTGGGGATTTGTTTCGGGTACTAATTTGGATGGTTTTGATCCGTGGTGTTTGCGTCGTCGACGTGCTGCAGGAAGAACGCGGGGAAGCGTACCCTCCGCCTCGTCGGGAGCAGCAGCCCGGACTACATGCGACAATGGTGCGCGTCTTAGATTTGCTGGTTTCGGTTTTGTGTCGACGATCGTGTGATTTTAGCTTTTGTTATTGATGTTGCTTTCTGTTACGGCTCATTCATTGCAGTGAAGAGGCTACATTTGGAGATTTCAATGACTGGGAGGACGATGTGTACAAGGGCCATAAGGTTGTGAACTTGTTGGATCCTGTTCATTTTAGCCTTGAGTGTTTTACTCGTTTTTGTTTGTCTCAACAACTTTGTCTTGTTTGATCAGTAGTAACAGTCTGTTACAAGTTTTGCTCCAACTGTGTGATTGTTTGGATTGTGCATGATCTTTAGGAAATTGAACTGGGGAAATTATGCATATCACTAATGTCTTTTGGGTCTGTATGCTATGCTAGTGCCAAACCTCCAGATAGTGAACAATAATGTTGAACAATTTGTCATATTGAGCTTAGCTTCTTTAGGATTTGTCTCTAGCATAAAATGAAGATACAGGGAACTTATGCCTTTTTTTTCTGCTATGGAAATACACTTTTGACAACAATTAGGTCTTGTTTTTTTAACTGTAACTGCAATTTGATCAGTCATCAAAGCAACAGTGCGTTTACAGTTTTGCATTAGCATCTCAGTGGTAGTCTGAAATTTGAACTGGAACAATACCCAGAGAAATCTATCATATGAAGTATAGAGATCACCATGTATTCTTGTGCAGCACATAATGGTTACTTGCTCTGACTGCTAAATTAGTGCTAAAAATAGAAATATTGGACATTATTTTTCCAAAGTTTGCCACAGTTTGATATTGGTCTGATGACTTGTGACTAGAAGCATTGTGACATGGAGTCTCGAACCTCTTTTTATCTGTTCTTCTTTCTAGAAACAAATGGGTGCATTGGTCCTCATTTCCTTTCTATTCATCATACCACTATATTAGATCAACCCTGCAATATACTTATTGCTTAGATCATAATCAGACTGCATTTTGTCCTAATTGTTTTGCGCAGATATTTCTTCCACTGCATTACAGAAATACTGTATTGGCCAGCTTCATTTGTAACTTTTTGCGGAAGATTTCTCTGGATCATTGCATGGTTGTGCAAACTGTATACACTGCTGATATAGCATGTTAAGTGAAGTCTTTGCCTCTATAGACCTTTATTTCCTTCACGTTGCTGTCATATCAATTGTTCGCATACATATTCTTACTGACCCGAAATTACATCAGAGCTACAGTTTGTTCTTTTGCACATTTATATTGATCATGTTAGTCATGTATACAAACTAGAACCTGAATGTTACCTCTGTTGGTACTTGGTACTATATTTACTAATAACATGAAAAAAGTTGCTGCCTCTAATTGTTCACTAGATATCTCGAGCTTTAGTTGCATGCTTCTGTTTTGTCTTTCCATTAACAATGGCTATTTTTTTACTTCCTAATACACATCTATAATCAACCCAGTGAGGTGGTTGTTTTAATTCCTGATATGCGTCCACTTTAGTTAGCTATGTTCACATCCATCATATACTATGTGTTGGCTGTGAAAGAATTCTGAATTCTTTGCCATTGACCACTCCTATCTGTGATCTATCATGATGAGCATCACTAGTTCAGGAGATGTTTGAGACATGTTTTGAATTGTCTTTGTTTTATTGATTATGCGTGACAACTTCAATAATGATTCTGACAACAATATCTGTTTCTTTGCAGCACACCAACCGAATCAGCAAGTGAAGAGTAATACAGTTCGTGGGTAATCTTTTTGTCTTTGGGCGTTGGATTAGTGTAGTTGCACGTCTGATAGTGCATAGCACTACCTTCTACAATTCTGGAATCTCTGCAACGAAGGAAGGCATTGGCCTGTAATAGTTTTTGCTCTCCAATTCTGCACTGCAAATGTTGTCGTGATGTCAGATTTTTCTCTAACGCTTCCAGTGAAAAACGAGACCTTTTAGATACTGTTTCCAAATTTTGTGTGCTGTTAGCCTTTCATTGCGCTTGATATCTATTATCTCGTGATTCATACTAAATAGTTCATACTTTAATAGGCTCGGTGCTTCTGTGATTGATAAACTTATTCGCTGTCTGTCTTCTTGTGCCGTTTTTGAATGGAAGGTTGTCTGCAATCCCATCCAGCACGAAACAGGGTATTGGGGCACATAACTAAGGCCCAGGAAAAGCCATGTATGCCATTCAACTCAGACCCAGAAGAGAAGACAGACACGACTTTTTTCAGAAAAAGAAAATCCTTTTTACGTCACTCAACCTAGAGTTAGAAGTGTTTTCCGAGGCAGTTTCCTCTTCTTTTTCGTTAAAAACTGTACGGAAAATCCCTGGAAATATTTTTAAACCGTAAAAAGAATCTGGTCTTCTTAAAATTCTGTGAAAAATATTAGAGATATACTTAGGGCAAAAATAAGGTAAAATACTTAGAGCTCATGAAAATATATATTAAAGCTTCCAAAAATATATTTAGCTCTATAAAAATGGGGAAAATTTAGATAAATGTGTTTAGAAACTTTATTAACAGTAATATAAGATGCACCAACGAGAATGCAGGTTACTAATGTTGAATATGTTTATGCTGGTTATATTTCGTGTTTTTATTGTGGAAAGTTTCCAAAAACATGTTTATACAACCATTGAAACATACTGCGGTGATGACAGATCTACCATACCGTCTTTCTGCCATGCCCCTAATAGATCTAGAGGTCGAACAACGAGGCTAAGTCAGTGGACCTATAATGCCTTATCCACTCGCTAATGAGGCCAAAGTGACTGAGCCGGTTAGATCTTTACGACATCTCTTGTACCTTATGATGTGTGAATAATTCTCACCATCCTCAACTATTACACTCCCTCTGAGTGGGTCGCGATCTCCACCAAACTTGCCTTAACCTCAACTAAATCTACACTAGCTCAATAGAGGATGTGGTTGTCGTGGTTAGATCATGGCGATAGGCTTGGAGCTATATTGGCTTTGCAGCTACAAGAGACCCAAGAGGCTAGGTTGGACGAGGAGCATCAACGTCGAGCAATAGGGAACAAATCTTCATGGCTCCAGCAAGATCCTCTCCTAAGGGTCCATGACGGCGGCATCAGCAAGGCTCGGTTCTGGCAATACGAGGTTGCTAGCCCCTATTTTGTTTTAGTTTTACACTTTGCGTTTAACACCACTATATTGAGTTAGACTATCTGTTCGAAAGGTGGTTCGACGACTCAATAAAATTTTTTTTTACATTAGTGTACGGAGTATATTTCTATCTTTTATCTATCTACTTTGTATCCGAATAACTGAGAGCTTTCTCAAAACCGTGGGACCATACAACTCTAAGCCCACAAGTTATCCACTGAAGTTGTTTAGTTCTAACGAGAATTTGCGAAACTAACCATAGGTGAGTTTGCAAAAATCACAAAAAAATGTCGTTAGAAATGTTCGAGCTACAATTTATGATGGCTAATTAATCTTGCCAGACATTTTACTCGATGACATACAATGCTCATTAGAATCTTGTTCAATTTTGTAGCCGTTTTTTTTTTTTTTGCCAACTTAGGGCCTATTTAATTCCATAATTTTGCAGAAATATATAGGGTTTTGGCTTACCTTTTTGCAAAATGGATCTAAACACCATGCTATAAAACAACATTTTATTTTAGCATTTTGCATTAGGACTCAAGAGGCCCAAAAAAGAGAGAATAAAATGTATGAGAATGTGTTGTGTATGCATGACTAAATATTTATCATGTAACTAAACACCAAAGAGAAAAATTTGACATTTCTCGTTTGCAGCACCAAAATATATGGCATTTGACATTTTTTTTTTGTGCAAGAGCGAGCCCATGTCTTCTTGCTCCGTATAGGCCATGTCACCTCCTTCTGCCCCTGCATCGCCAAACACACACAGAGAACAGAGCACCACCTGCTATAAAACCTCTCCCCCTCCGCCACCTTGCATCTCGTTCCACCTCGCCGACCAATTCCGCCACCCACCCATCCTCTCAGCCTTCGACTTCCCAGCGTCTGAAGGCTAGGTTTTCCGCACCGAGTTCGCTCCTCCCCTCACCCATGGTGCTATACTATCGATGTAAGTACGCTGCCGGCTGCTCGTCTCTGATCATCCTAATGTGCGCTCGGTTTGATTTGGTGGTTTCGTTTCTCGCGGAATCGCCGATTTGGTTTGTTGCTCGTTTCTCGGGGATTTGGCTTGACAGTTTCGTTTGATTTCTCGTGGATTTGGCTTGGTTGATTCTTCTCTCACGGATTTGATTTTGTTGCCTGCAATCGCTGCTACAGGGGGTACGGGAGCCCCCGTTTCCTGGAGGTCGCCCAGGGTTTCCACCCGCGCGGGATCCCCGGTCCGAGGCGAGAGGGGAGGGCTACGCCGTGGAGAACGTCAAGCGCTATCTCGCGAAGATGGACAAGGCGGTGAACTACGACCGCTACTACGACGATGAACTCCGCTACACCCACTTCAAGTCCCCTTCGACCGACGCCCCCTCGTTGGCCGCCGCACACGCCACAGGTATCTCTCTCACTGCTCTGATCCTTTTCTGCTCGTGTTGGTTTGAAATTGAGACGCGCGAACGAAGGTGATTTTTGTGGGGATTATTTTGGTGATTTTGATGGTTTTGATCTGTGTTGCTTTCCTTGCGATATCCGCGTACAGGAAGAACGAGGGGAAGCGCACCCTCCGCCTCGTCGGGAGCAGCAGTGCGGACTACATGCAGCAATGGTGAGCGCGCACCGCTTGATTTCAATTTGTGCTGGTTTGTGCTGATGAATGATGATCGAGGGTTCTAGCTTTGTTGGTGATGTTGCATTGCAATCTGTTTTATCTGAATTTTTGTTGCAGCGAGGAGGCTGCATTTGGTGACTTTGACAGAGATGATGACTGGGAGGACGAGGTGTAGGAGGGCAGTAAGGTTTGTGATCCTGCTCAATGCTCTGTATGTTTAATTACAGTTGTGGGCTCAGTTTGCTCGATAGTTGGATTCATTTGTGGATTGTCACTAGAGCCCTGTGTTGTTGATCGTCATTTGTAGTCGTAATGTGTTCTGAGTTGTTTGCTTTCGCATTGGTGTGGTATCTTCAGTTTGTGGACGAGCCATTGAGAAAATGGGGAAGGAAATTCTATAGATTGATATGTGTTTCTGTGCACCATGATATGGTTATATGGTTTACGTATGCTAAGTTACTGGAAACCTTTGAATAAGTGAATTTAAATGTTGCAGTGGGCAGTAATTGAGCTTAATGACTTGATTAGTTGTAGTTAGCACTTAGCAACATTTGAAACCGAAGAGTTTTAGAAGGATAGAGATTACCGTTCATTGTGCTTCATTTCTTTCCAGATCCATTTGGGTTGGGGTGGGGGGCAAACTTAATAATTTATACTGAATTTTCATATGATGAAAATTGTTGTACACTACTGGGGAATGAGGGTAATTAACCATAACACACTATTGAGATCATTATCACTGATTAGATGATTTCTGACTATCTTTATCCAGTCACTTGCTAGTACCATCCGGTGCGCGCGCACAATTTGATATTGTTCTGATCACTTGTGACTAAAAGTATGTACTTATTGCTCAGACCCGAAACCTCTCAATTCTTTTGCGCAGTTATTTCTTCCACTACTACATCACAGAATTGTTGATGTGGTCATCTTGATTGTGTAACTTAGACTGGAGGTGTCATTGCATGGTTTTTGCAAACTTCAAATACTGAAGTAGTGGACAATGATATAGTAGAGGACAGTTGACGAACTGTGACTGTGACTATCAACATTTTAAATCAAGTTCTGCCTCTGCTGATCTATTTCCTTCATGTTGCTAGTATATCAGATCGTTCTGCATAAATATTCTTACTGACCCGATATTACCTCAGAGCTTGTTTGTTCTTTTTCACATTTGTTCCTCCTGTTAGTCCTGTAGTATAAACTTGAACCTGAAGGTACCTCTGTTGGTAGTATTTACTGGTCACATGAAAAAATTGCTGCCTCTCACTAGATATCTTTCCGTTGGTTGCTTGTGGTCTTCCTCTCTTCTCGTCAGAGTTAGATGGAAGTTGGATGTCCATGGATATCCAATGGATACCCTCTAGTTCAAAAAATGAACTAGGAATTCATTTCCCCACCAAAATTTGAATTCCTAGTTTATTTGCTAAAATCCATGGATGTCCAACTTATTCTCTGCCTTCAACCTCTGGTTGTTTGCTTCTGTCTATCTTTCCATTAAGAACGTTCTAGCTTTTTCTGTAAGTCTTTTTTTATTACGAACGGGTTCTCACAGCCAAAGACCACTTCTGTTGGATCCATTTAATTTAGACATGATGAGCATGGGAAGTTCAGGAGATGTTTGAGACATGTTTCGAATCTTCTTTGTTCTATTGATTGTACGTTACAACTTCATTGATTCTGACAACAGTCTATGTTCTGTTTCTGTGCAGCACACCAACCGATTCAGCAAGTGAAGAGTAATACAGTTCGCGGGTAATCTTTTGGCTTTGGGCGTTGGATTAGTTTAGTTGCACGTCTGCATAGTGCATAGTGCATAGCACTAGAACCACCTTTTACATTCTGCAATCTCTGCAAAGCAAGGAAGGCATTGGCCTGTAATAATGTTTGCTCTCTCCAATTCTGCACTACAAATGCTCTTGTGATGTCAGATCTCTAACGCGAAATAGAGGCCTTTTGAGATTGTTTCGAAATTTTGTGTGTTGTTCGCCAATCTTTACACTTCACTTAATATTTATTTCGTGATTCTAGCTCATACTTTCGTAGGCTCGATGCTTCTGTGATTGGTAGACTTGTTTGCTGCCTTCTTTTGCCCTTTTTGATTTGAATGGAAGTCTATCCGTCTCAAGAGGAAGCATTAGTCATGAAAAGAAAAAAAAAAAAAAACACTCTTCCAAGGTCATTGTAAACACCCACTTAGGCCTCGTTTAGATGTTAGGAATTTTAGCAAAAAGTAACTTACGGAACTCCTGTAGCACTTTCGTTTGTTTGTGGTAAATATTATCCTATCATAGGGTAACTAGGCTCAAAAGAATAGATGCCAATGTACATCTAAAACTGTATGATTAGTTACTTTTTTACCTACATTTAATACTCCAAACATATGTCTTTTGATGTATTTAATGTGATGTGATGGAGAGAGAGGAAAAAAATGTTAGAAACTTTAGCCAACTAAACGAGGCCTTAGCTGTCAAGGTGTTGCAGCATGTGATTTGGCATTCCTTCTGCTAACAGACAGTGGTCTTCCTCTCTTCTCGTCAGAGTTAGTACTTAGTAGCACACTAATACAGATTTTTTCAGCACCAACTTGGCAGCTTGCTCGCGAAAAAAAAAAGGCACTTCATCAAAGCAAGTAACCAACTTCTAGAAATAAGCACATACAAATTGCGTGATCCTGAACCTGCAACGCTTCGGCGTTAGTAAACCATCAAACTGCCAAAGAGTAGCTAGCCAAAACCCAGCTACATTCTCTAAACAAAAGAGAATGAACCTTGCTATTGTCGACCAACTTCTCCCAACTCAGACTAACAAAGTCTACACTGGATTGACCGTCCTAATTTTGGAGCAAACCACTTAGCTACACCAAGTTTCTACAATATTCAGTACTGAAGTATCCATACAATAAATTTTACAAATTTTGAAAGAAATGTCCGCAACAAAAAAAAAAAAAAAACACACACTGGGAATTGTATTGGCACGTATATAAATTGTGCCGTGCTCCAAGGCTCCAATACGCACCACATATACTCCTTGATTGTAGTTCTGGATTCTGGCCAAGAACTTCCTGTTCTTTCTACCGGCCAGAGGGCAGCAAGGAGCACGCCAAAATGGCCGCATCGGCGCGCATGCTTGTCCACGTCGAGTCCTCCAGACCGCCGTCCCGATGCGCATGGCCGGGGCGGGGAAGTCACTGCCCATCGCGGTGTCCGGGCCGCCGCTCACAGCCGCGGAGCTGCAGCGCCGCTTCCGCGCCGTGCTCTACTACCGCGGCGCGGGCGCTGAGGTGGAGGCCGCGGCGAGGGCGTGCAGCGTGGGTGAAGGAGTCGCTCTGCGCGGCGCTGGTGGACCACCCGGAGATGGCAGGGCGGCTGCGCCGCCGTGGCGACGGCAACGACGACGACGACGACGACGGGCGCCTCTGGGAGGTGAAGCTCAGGGACACCGGCGTGCGGCTGGTCCAGGCCTCGGTGGAGGCCACCATGGCGGAATTCTTGGAGGCGAAGGGCGTCGACCGGGAGAGGAAGGAGGCCGCGCTGGCGCTGTGGACTGACGTGGACGTGCACGAGCCTGACATCTGCGCTCCGTTGTTCATGCAGGTACAGTCATCGGTCACAACTCACAAGTAATCACTACTCTCATACAAGATTCAGAAGATTAGACTGTCACGCGACTCCCGTCACCCCCCGCCGCCGCCGCACCGCCGCCCGGCTGCACTCCGCCGCCCGTAGCCTCCCCACCTCAGCCAGCAGCAGATCCGAACTCCCCTCCTCAAGGCCGTCGGCTCGAGCCCCGGCTCGTCCCGTGCGTCTGGGGCGGGGAGATCGGGTCGCCCTCCGGGGAACCTGCTCCGCCGCCGTCCTCTCGGGGCGCCGCCCGCCAGCCCGGCTGCCCGTCACCAGCGACTCACCAGTCCAGAGTCCCCACCGTCCGCCCTAGGCTGCTTTGCCGCCGCCCGGCGGCAGCCGCTTCGGGGGCGGCTGCAATCCGCCGGGAGAAAGCGAAGCAGTTTTTTGGGGGCGTTGAAGAACACCTCGGGCCGCCGGGCAGCGCAGCAATCTTCACTGCTGGCCCCGCCGTCCTTCCGATGTGAGGGCCTCAGTTCAAAGCGCCGCCAGCTGCGGCGGTGGGAACACCGGCCACCGCTACCTCCGACAAGTCAGACACCACTTTCGTCCCTTCAGGCGGTGGAGCTTTTTCCTTCTCCGGCAGCTCCTCCATCAACAAGCTTCTCTTCGGCGACGGACCTGCCCGGAAGTGAGAAAGCACCATGTCGTCGTCTCCGAAAGCTACTCCCGTGCGCGAGGCTCGTGTGGAAGGCGCTCCCTCAACACATCTTCATCGTCGTCTCCGTCACTTTCGGGACACGGTCGAGAGAAGAGTCGCCTTCAAGAGGTGGGCTCGAGGTCGATGCTACCGTTGTCTTGCCCGCGACCATCAAGTTAGGTCTGTCGCGACTCCTTTCGCTGCATTCGTTGCCGGCGTCTGGGCATAGAGGCGGCAATGCCGTTCGGCATGGTCGGAGTTGGGCGGATGTTGTTGCCATGCCTCCATCGGCAGAGCCCGTGCTTCATCACCAGCAGAGACTACGTCCACGTACCCAGGGCGAGGGCGAGTGCAGGAGGACCATTGCAGCTCGTCACCAGACCGACAGCCTTTCGGTTCGCATGATAAAGATGACGAGCTTGTTTGTCGCAAGTTGTTATGTCTCTCACAGCCGGCGACGACCGACCCTCCAATCTATGCTTGCACCCTCTGGTGGAGTCCTTGCGGCAGACTTGTTGGAGTCATTGCGTCGGACCTCGATCGTTTGATTGCGGTTCGTATGGAGGAAGCGGTACGCCCCCTCAGGGAGGAGGCTTCAACCATCAAGCTTTGGCTAGCTCGTATAGCCAACCATTTGGAGTGTGTGGAGCCACGTGCTGATTCTTCTATTGTGCCTGAGCTATTTGGTCCATGTTCTCCAGTTCGACAGACGCCGACACCTTCGATCATGGCTTTCCTCGCAGCGGCTTGCATGCCTGTCGATTCCTTGTGTGAGGACACTAGTGCAGATAGTGCAGACCCCACTCTTGGCAAGATGCCCATAGAGGTGACTACCACAGAGATTCACCAAGAGGTGACTAGCACAGAGATTCACCAAAAGACAACCACGGAGCAAGCTAGCGAGGTGTTCACGGGGACCTTGACGGAACAGGAGGTCACCTCTATTGAGGATGTTGTTTTGGTGGAGGACGCATCTGTTGATGAGGAAGTCGTCTCTAATGCTCAGGTGGCTGAACCTATCCTTCTCACAACAGAAGACCGCCCTCTCCATTCCACGACCGAGGTCAACATTGAAGAGCCCCAGGAGGATCCATCTATGGAGATAACGTCTCCTCCGGACCCTAGACCTAGGGAGGGAGAGGACCTCACATGCCCTCCAATACAAGCCACGACAACAAGACATCACTGTTGTGAGTCCTATGAAAGGTCATCGGTCGATGTGGAGCGCGACACAGCTAGGATGGAGCAGGACGTGGTGTGTCCTCCAGTACACTCCTCTTCGCCACCTCCGTGATATCAAGTCGTCATCGTCGGACGCAAGTCCTATGATAAGTCTTCGCCGCGCGAAGTGGCCGTCTTGCTCGGCGTGGTGTGTTAGGGGATTTGGGCATTGTTGGGAAGGATGGGAAGCTCGATGACGACGCGCAATTCAAGAAGTCGTGGTCTTTTGAAGGATCTGTTGCCGCCAGACACCCTCAATTCTTTGATGGGTTTAAAGGGTCCCGCTATACGGAACCTTGTGGCGGAAGTCGCTTTGCCTCTTCGTAATATGTTGTAGGGTTTTTTCTTGTTGTCGTTGTCGTTAGGCTGTTGTTGGTAGTCGTCTTTGTTGTCTTCAGTGGTTTCTTTCTTGCTGGTTTGTGGTCTTTTAGTTGTTGTATTGTTGTGCTCAGTCTGAGCTTACCTTCTTTTTAATATAATCGGCAGCTCTCCTGCCTGATTCGTTTCAAAAAAAATCACTACTCTCAAGTCACGAGTCACAACTAGATGTGTAACAAATTCCTGTTTTAATTCTTTCTCAGCTGACACGATTCTTGGACGGCGGCTACGCCATCGGCGTCAGCTGCAGCCTGCTGCTGGCCGACCCGCTGTCCCTCATCGGCTTCCTCAAGTCGTGGGCTCGCAAGAACACGGAGATGCAAGCGCAGAGCAAGCACGTCGCCCACCCGGTGATCCAGTACACGCACTACATCCAGAGCCCAGGCGCCGCCAAGCGCGTCAAGTCCTCCGGCACTTCCACGCTAGGCATTGCAACCGCGACCGCCACCGGCGCTGCCGGCGACAACACGACGACGACCGTGCTCTTCGGAGCTCCCGACACGACGCCCGACCACCGCGCGCTCGCCGTGGCCTGCGTCGGCATGGCCAGAAATAGGCTCGGCGGCGCCAAGGAGCCCTCGCGGTTCACGGTTATGGCCCGCGACAGCTCGAAAGGGCTGCACGTCCAGACATGCTGCGGCACGGTGGACTACGGGGATCGCGAGGCCTGCCTTGGGCATGGACACGGACTCGCGGCTCGGGTCGCGCAGTGGAGCGAGGCCGGACTCGAGGACCTGGCGCTGGAGGGGAGCAAGCCCGTGCACGTGTCCTACTCCATCTCACCGAGTGCCGACGAGGGGCTCGTGGTCGTGATGCCTGCAGGTGGTGCCCAGCTCTTGATCAGCGTGACAGTGCCCAACTACTTGTAATTTCAAAGTGCCTTGCTAGCTGTTCTATAGTTGCACGATGCGTAATCACTTCTTCAGTGAAAAGTGCTGTGCTGTACTTTTAATTTTTTTAGGGCTGTGACTTGGGCCACATCTACTTTTTTTTTTAGTACTAGCAAATCTGCTCGTACCACTATGAAGCTGTCAGAGTGGTCCTGTGGTTCCTTTGTGAACCGTTTGTTAGCGAAGTGTTGGTTAAATTCGGTCTCCAAATTCGTGAACTGACACCAAATGCACACGGATGAGAGTATCTTCGCCATGGCCCTAAAGATGCACGGCTTTTGCTCTAGGACTGACTGTGTTCCCCTTGTTCTACGAGGGCTTCTCTATTGCTCCACCGTGGCATACTGCCTCGTCAGGCCATGTAGGCTCGGATGCCCCGTGGACAAAGAAAATGGTAGGATGGTAGCCTGCAGGCTGTCAGAGAAGCCTGTAGAAGAGTTGAGTGCCTCATCTGACGGATTGTTGAAGCCACAACCGGGGTCCGCGTTGGGTGAAACGGGGGCTTCTTTACCACGCGTTTTGTTGATGTCTATCCCTTCCTCCCAATACTTTTGGTCATGTCGGATGTGGCTTGGGTTGGGTAAATGTTGGTTTCAATTCATCGGTTCTGCGTGGCTTAGTACTTTTTTATGAGGTTGTTCGGACGTGCTGCCCTGGTTGGGTGTGCCCTGAGTTGACCACGGTCGGATCTTTCGTGGAGGCCCTTATGCTGAATGCAGCCTGCTTGTGGAGGTGATGTATGCGGGGATGGTCCGTCCGCATTGGTCATCTCTTTCGACCTAATGTTGGAGGAGCTCTAGCGGCTGCGTCCATCCCGCGGGCTGTTACGTTCAGGCCGCACCCCTAAGGTCTGCAGAGTCGCCTCCGGTGGCGGTAATCCTCTTGTCGTAGCCGTTGGTGCAGGAGCTTGTGCAGCTCACGTCTCCTCGGGTGGGTCAGCCGGACATCAAAATTGGCGATGAGCATGCACCTCCGGGGTTCGCGAAGCACACGCCCGGTCACCTCGCCTCAGCCCAGTCGGCCGCGGGAGATGACAGAGCTCACGCCTCTTCGGGCTGGTCATCCCTAGCATCTAGCCTCATCGCTTGAATCGGGTTAAAGGTCTAAGTCCTTAGTACTTAGAGCATCTCTAGTAGACTACCTAAACACACTACCTATCCCCAATAGACTACTTAAACACACTACCTATCCCCAATTTAGCTAGTGGAAAAAAGCCGAGGTCGGCAGGCTACCTAGTTGACCCAATAGATTTGTCGGTTACCCAAATCCCCTCCTCTAACTATTCTCGGTGGGTCTCCTAGACCCAAATCTTCTCTTTGTTCACTTTCTTCCTCACGAGATTCTTTGGCGTGCATGTCGCTCTTTGCATCATCCTCTAGCGGCTGCTTGAAGCTTGGCGGAAGCCTCAGACGCATACTGGCGAGGCGGCGGTGCTCCCCGGCGAGGTGGCTCTCCGGGCGCGACAGCAGCTACCCACCTCGCGGCCGTCCCGGCGAGGCACCCGGCGCTTCATTCATGCCCTGCTCCAACTATCATGGAAGAAGAGCGTGACAGCCGGATGACAAATGGGTCTCACATGTAATTCTCACCTCGATTTGGGTACTTTGTTTTAAGTAGTACTGCTTGAGCAAACAATAAGAGCCTGTTCGCTTGACTTATCAGTCAGCCAGTCAGCAGTATTTTCTCTCACAACATCGGCCAAAGATCTTTCTCTCACAACATCGCCCAAATTTAACAGGCTCTAAAATTTAGGTAGTCTGTAAATTGGTAGTTATCTAAATTGAGATTTAGGTAGTCACATTTTGGTAGCACTGCCGAAGATGCTCTTATAAGTAGATCCTTCTTAAATAATTTATTGTAGTCTGTTTTATAAATTTTTTGTATTTTTGTTATCTTGGAATGGATATGGAAATGGGTCTGAGCTAAATATTATTAAGGAGAAGGTCAACAATAGGATATCTAGTTGCCCGGCGCGAGATATTTTGGTTTGCAAGTGTAGTGCATACTACTTGTACGCCTGCAACGATATTTTTTATTTGTTTCAATTTCTGTATGGTCTTGGGCTTGTTGCACTATGCTTTTCAGTTTGCTGGAATGGCTATTGTTTTTGTTGTATCGTCAAGTATTATCATCGCAAAAGGAAAGGGATGCGTTGTCTATATGAGACCACTCAGATAGGAGAGTTTAGTCTGTGGATCCTTGTCTTCGTTGAAATCTTGTTGCGAATTTTGTCGTGGTGTGCCTAGGATGTCGATCTCGTAGCTGCGAGCTCCATGACGGCGGACCTCTTGACTCTTGAGAGAGATAGAGCGATTCTGCTCAAATATTGAATTAACGTTTCCATTTGTTAATGTGAATATTTTTGCATGGTCACACACACGAATGTCTAAGAAATGCCAAACGGTGACAAATCCCCTCAAACCAAACATAGAGACGGAACCACCATTTCATTCTAGAAAACTAGAATGGACTTGTTTTCTTTTGTCCCTCCTATCTTCAAATACCATATATAACTATATAAATACAACCTTAACCGCGCTGGTGCTAGACGAATAACTAACCCTTCTATTCCACTATAATTATTCGTTCAAAAAAAAAAAGGTACTTTCGTGAATTTTCGATTCCCCTACCATACTGTTGCAGTAAAGGTTCTAGGTTGCTGTCCATGTTCCCTGTGTAATAAGCAAAGCAACTCATTCAATGGCGATGCTCTACCAAAATAATAAAATAATTCGGTAGAAATTATTGGCTTTGTTCAGCCATCATCGTCTATTTACTACCACTAAGTACTTATACGGTGGTGCACCTTTTGTATTAGGTATACATTAATCATATTCCAGGCTCTTTCTTCTCTTTTCCCTGGGGCAAAGGAAACCACTAAATACCTTCGTCGTACGCATTTGTGCCAAGACTAAAGTGACACGATAAACCGGTACGAAATTAACAAATTCGGCCACCCCCAGCCACCACTACACTACCGTAATAACGCCTGATGATTACCGATATTCCACAAAGACGAAAACGAAACAACGCCTGATGATTACCGATCGATTGCCCTATATATAAGATAACCGTTCTCAAACGCCTAAAGCAGTCTCGTCCATTGATCACTTTCCTGACTCACCTCACTCTCCTACAATCTTGGCGTCGTCTCCTTCAACATCACCACCATCTCGCTCGCTAGGAAAATGGCTGGTGCTCCGGGCGGCCTGCTTCTGGCCATCGTCCTCGTCGCCGCCGGCGCCGTCGTCGTGCCGGCGTCCGCGAAGGACTACACGGTCGGCGACTCGTCTGGGTGGAAGCCCGGCGTGGACTACACTGCCTGGGCCAAGGGCAAGTCGTTCGCCATCGGCGACACGCTCTGTACGTGCCAAATAAAGCTCGCAATCATACTCAAATACAGTAGCCAATGCAGCATTGTTCTCGTAATGTCAGTTCAGTTCTGGTGCGTGAACGAGAATTGGTAACCGCGGCTTGCCGGATTTTGCATTGCAGCGTTCCAGTACACGTCGGCGCACTCGGTGCTGGAGGTGAGCGAGGCGGACCACAGCGCGTGCTCGGCGAGCAACCCGCTGCGGTCGCACAGCGACCAGAGCACCACCGTCCCGCTCACCAAGGCCGGCACCCGCTACTTCATCTGCGGCGCCCCCGGCCACTGCGCCTCGGGGATGAAGCTCGCCATCACCGTCTCCGGAGGCGGCGGGACGACGTCGGGTCCCGCCATGCGGGCGACGAACACCAAGCCGGCTTCTGGGTCTGGTGGCGCGGCGACGACGACGGCTGACGACGCGGCCGAGTCGGACTCGAGCGCGGCTGGCGCCGGGGCCCGACGCCTCGCGACGGGCCTGCTGTTCGCGGTCGTGGGCCTCGCTGCCCTGACGATGATGGGCTGAATTGAGGACTCGCTAGGGAAAAGGCAGTGCGGTTTCATGAATTTCCTATTTGTTTTTCTTTCGTGCATTCTCTGCCTGCGTTGCGTCCACGACTTCCCGAGGCTATACTGCACATGTGTAATCCGACTATGGTTAAAACAAAACAAAAAACATGTGTAATCCGACTGGCTAAGCTCTGCTACGCCACTAGCATAAGATGCGTTAATATGTGTGTATCTGTATTTTTGTTGTGATTTTATATAAAATATACTTTTTTTTTTTTTATATACTATATATCCATAATCCATATTTTGTTGTTTATTACACATGCCACTACTGCTGAAACGAACATGTTACCAAGCTCGCATCCAACCAATTGGGTTGACAGCCAACCTCATTGCAGAGCACAAGCACGAAGGAACGGACACAACCTGACATGAGAATGACATCATCTCTCCGGACAAAAGTCTGGGGCAGCAAGGCTGCTTAACCGCCAATGCCCAGTACCCAATGGCACGCGAGAATGCACCACCAAACCTCAACAAACACCAGTTTCCTCTCCGGCATCGCCCTATTCAAATCAAAACCGTCACCCAAAAAAAGCGTCGAGTTAGAAGGCCGCTTCACCTTCCCAATTGCAGCCCTGCCAGCCGCTGACTATTGCGTTTCGCTCGCGCGCAACTCCCTCTCAGATACTACGTATGAATCGATAACTTATTAGATCAAGCATCCGAGCACAACGCGCAGGAAAGATTATTAGCTGCTGATTAGGTAACCAATCTTCACCAAGAACTGCCGTTCTCGTATATATCCCCGGCCTTTTTGGCACGCATGGATGATCCCTGCAGTGCACAGAGAGCATACCATGGCGCAACCTCGCCTTGCTCTGGCTCTGTTGTGCGCCCTGCTCCTCGTCGCCGGTGTGTCCTGGAGAGCCGAGGCGGTCTCGTACAACGTCGGCAACAGCGCCGGGTGGGATCCCAGCGCCGACTTGACGTCGTGGGCCAACGGCAAAACCTTCTACGTCGGCGATGTTCTAGGTACATCACAACATCATCCCCTGCTCCGATCCGTCTCGTACAAGAGCCAAAATGTGTAGCGGCTCAGGTTTCGTTTCGTTTCCTTTGCCACCGTTCGATCGGAAACCAAAATCTGACGATGTCCCTGATCGTGCAAGGCTCATCCATACGTGTTTGACTTGTTATGAAATTCCACAAGATCACACATAATTTGCTGACAAGTGGTTCGTTTCCTTGATCGATGGATCCAGTGTTTCAGTACTCCAGCGACCACACCCTTGACGAAGTCGACGAGTCCGGGTTCAACAACTGCACCGCCGCGAACGCGCTCCTGTCCCAGAACGACGGCAACACGACGGTGCCGCTGCCGGCGCCCGGCGACCGCTACTTCATCTGCGGCAACCAGCTGCACTGCCTGGGCGGGATGAAGCTGCACGTGCTCGTCAACCAGCCGGCGGGAGGAGCTCCGGCGGGGTCGGGGGCCCCTGACGCAGTCCCCGCCGCAGACGGACTCAGGGGCCGGCCTTGTACCCAGCACCGACGACGACGCGGGCATCCCCTACCTCGATCTCGGCGGGTCCCACCGAGCTACGGTGGGGCCCCTGCTGGTGACGTTGCTGTTTGTAGCCGCAGCTCTGCTTGTATGAGGATTGAGGAAGAGGTGTTTTGATTCTTACAAAGTGCGGTTTGCAAGCGCGACATGCAACTCAGGGCGTGTCTGTTTCTGCTCATAGGCGTGTTTGCCAATGGTGAATCTAGAAAATAGAGTTATCGGGTCATCGTTAGAAAAAGCTAGTGCAATGTCTTTGTTTTTTTATGGTCATTAACTAATTAATGCCGTAACCTATAGAGGATTAACAAAAAACCATCGGGGTCGGTGGACCCAGATAAATACTGTAGATTCGCCCCTGGTGTTTGCGAGTTGCCACCGGGGAGTAGGAAACGCGAGATGATCTCGCGGAACGATTAGCGGTGCTAGCATGTTTCACAGCAAAAGAAAATGAACGTGGCTCGACGTTTCCCAAAACACGGGCTTCGAACCGCGTTCTCTCAAATGTGAACGCGTCATATGGTATCGTCGATTTCCCCGCTTAAGGCTCAATCTAGACCGATTTCGAATATTCGATGGAGTATACCAACCGGTAAGGATCTTGGGGGGCGCTCAAGCCCCTACAGTTTGATTTCACGATTGAAGATTAACTTCCATCGCTAATGAACTTTCATGCTAGATCCATTAAGAGATGCCAAGGCGAGTTCATCAGTTGTTGCAACTCGCCAAAGAATGCAAATCTCTTGGATGAATAAGCTCGAAGTCTCCCGTGTCTCCGCCTCAGTCACACGGCTCCGCTTCTGCCCACTAATATTCCAGGCTCCATGTCCTTGTCGAGCAGAAGCACCACCAATCCAGGTTGTAGGTCGGGTAGAATCTGATCATCATCCATGGCTTCGTATGGCCGTATACTTCTATTAACTCTGTCCATAAACTCTAAATAGGATGCAACAGAGAAGTATGATAACAACATGAAGGAAAATAAAGATAAACACTTAGGCAGAGACTTCGTTTAACATGCTGGTAGTCATAGTTCGTCAACTCTGCTCTGCTATACATGTTTCCTTTGCCACCATTCGATCAGAAACCAAAAGACGCCTCTGATCTTGCATGAGTGTCTGACTTGTTTTTGAAACGATGGGTTGTACAGAAATGCATAAAGCATTAGATAAATAAAAGGGGTAATTGGCCACGGGACACCGAAAGTGGGGTCTATTTACGAGAACACACTTTTCCTCTATCACTCATCACCAAAATAGTTGCCATTTGAAACCATAAGGTCGATGACTATGAAATTTTAACAGCAACAAGATATGATAGTTATCTACAAATCATCTAATACTCACTTCCATACAAAACCTCGTTAAGGACATGAAATCTTGTCCGGAAAGCAATCTTAACCGCCATGATTTGCTTCCGGGCATGATTTCATGTCCTTAACGGCAGGTTTTCTGGAAGTGAATATTAGATGATTTGTAGATAACTATCCTATCTTGTTGCTGTTAAAATTTCATAGCCATTGACCTTATGGTTTATAAATGTAGTTGTTTTGGTGGTGAGTGTTAGAGGAAAAAGTGTGTGCCGGCAAATAGATGCCACTTTTCGGTGTCCCGTGACCATTTCTTTTCCCATAAAAAACTAATTGCATGTTTAGCTAGTGCGATACGGATTTTTGAGACTAGTTAGTTGTGGGACAAAAATTAACAAATAGTACAAACCAAAATTTATCAACTAAACACCCCCAATATATGTGCCTGACTTGTTAATATGCAACAATATCAATACCACGTATTTGAACCAACCGACCGAGAGTAATAGTACGCACGACCGCCTCTGCTCCCTACTTCCTTTTCCTTGAACTTCAGTCATCAGCGATTCAGCGTCCAGGCGAACGGCGGACGTGAATGAACCGCATGCCCACTTGGGAGGACGGAGGACCAGGTTACTGACCGGTGGCCGCATCGGCAACCAACCGTGTGAAACGCCAAACCGCGCACGGCGGCAACAGGACCGGGCCCGGCGAGCGGCGAGCATGGAAGAGGAGACAGAGGCCAGTACCTATTCCTACCCCGTACGCCTCGTCATCGGCGGCAGGTGACTCAGGGACCAGCTCCCAGCGATCACACGTACAGTACATGGTGTACGTGCATGGATCCGTCGCTCCCCAGGCCCGGCTGGCAGCTGCTCATGGTTCATACACATACGACGGGGACGGACGATGCCAGCGCCAAGCAACACACGGCCGACCGGCGCATGTTTCGCCCGCGCCCCACGCGCTTGCGACAGAGCCGTAGGATTCACAGTGCAGTCTCGAGTGTACGAGTGTCGAGACCTGCAAGCGGCGCACGGCAGTAATAAGAAGATGGCGCACTGGCAGGCAGCATTGCTCTGTTCCCCACTCTGCCTACTCTCGGTCTCGGCTTCCCCGGTTCCCCCTCCCGAGTGACTTTTCTTTCTCGGTGACGGGAGTGGAGACTGGATTGCCCGGCCGGCCAAATGTCAAATGCCAACGGCGGTGGGTGGCTGAATGATTTGAAGATGTATCATTGGGCTTGCTCCGTTTCGTCAGCTTTTGGGAACAGCTGAACGCACGGCCACGGCCGCGGCCCGCCCTGGCCCTTGCCTGGCCTGGCCACCCACCCCGGTGAACGACGCGCTAGTGTGGAGTGTGTGAGTGTGACAGTGTCCCTACGGATCTCGTCCCTCGTGGTACCGACTTTCACATGCTTCTGCTGCAATGGCGCATGCACGGCTGCGTTGTACGTGCGTCGCGTCACTTCTTCTGTCGGTAACGCTACACGCTCCTCTCTTCCCTCACACACACACACACACACACACACACACACAAGTGTCGGCAAGAGCACCGGATCTACCATCATCGTCGTCAGTAACGTGTGACAGCGGGTCACAGAAACTTCTTAATTCGTCTTGGCCTGCATCTACCTACTAGGCTGCATGCATGCCATGAGACGCGTTTTGCTAGCGACAAGGCACGTAGGCGTACTGATGCATAAACCCATGGGCCATGACACGAATCCAAGTAATGCTCGAGCATTGGCATTGCGAAGACCTTCGTCTTGCCAACGATGCAAAAGCAAAGCATGCAGCAGGCAGTCCGTCATCCATACGTAAATAGAAATAAATTATCTCAATGTGTTGTACAGCAAGAATGATTCGTACAGCCATAAAACAAGAGCAGGAGAACAAGAACGAACGTGTGCGAGGAACGGTACGGACGTGTACATACAACGGTAAGCGCAGTAACTCTACTTAAAACAAGACGACGAGCCCGGCGGTGGCCACCAAGGACGACACCAGAGCGGCGACGCAGGTGCGCGAGCTCGGCGCCGCCGACTCTCTCCTCCGCAGCGAGCGCGGGGCCCGGCGCCAGCGACGGGCTCACCGACACGGAGCTGAACGGCGCGAGCGTAGGCGCCAGCTCCGGCGCCAGCGTGGGCGACGGGGTTGGGGCCTCTGTCGGCGACGGGGCAGGGGCTTCTGTCGGCGACGGGGTCGGGGCGACGCTTGGAGCCGGAGACACGGGGGCCGGCGCGGGTGCCGTGACCGGTGCCGCGATGGGAGCCAGCAACGGGGCAGCGAAAAGTGGCGTTGGAGCCGTTGCTGGAGGAACGTGGCCGGAGGAAACGCCGCTGGTGGCATTGCCATCAGGGGTGGGGAGGCGACTGGCGCCGGAGTCGTCGGGGCTGGAGCGGCAACGGCGACGGTAGGCGATGAGACGGGAGGCAGTGTCGCCGGAGGGAAAGCGGAGACTACAGGTGGTGCAGCGGTTAGTGGCGGGGAGGCAACCGGTGGCAACGTGGCAGCCAGCAGTGGAGGAGAGGCAGCTGTGGTCGGCGGCGCGGCGAAGGCCTGTGGCGGCGCGGCGAAGGCCTGCGGCGAAGAGGCTGCTGTAGTTGGCGGCGCAGCAGAGGCGGCCTGTGGCGCCAAGGCTGCTGTCGTCGGCGCCGCGGCGGAGACCTGAGGCGCAGAGGCTGCTGCTTGTGTCGGTGCCGCGGCCGAGGCTGCCTGGGGCGCCGACGCGGCAACTGTTGTTGGCGGCAGTGCAGAGGCCTGCGGCGCCGCGGCCGCCGTTGTCGGTGGCGCTACAGAGGCCTGCGGCGCCGAGACCGCCGTTGTCGGTGGCGCTACAGAGGCCTGTGGCGCCGATGCGCTGACCGGAGGAGCCTTGAACGACGCTGACGGCGACGAGGCCGGCGACTGCGCGGCGCAGGAGACGATGAGGAGCGAGAGGAGTAGCGGGAGCAGCGCCATTGCCATCCGCTCCATCACGAACCCGTTCTCCTTCTGGCTCCCTCTTGTCTTCGTTCTCGCTCGGCACAGGACAGGAGTTTAATTTCCTCCCTGTTGCTTGTGGTGTTGCTCTCCGCGCGCCTGTGTGTTTCCGACGGACCTGAGCAGTGAGAGAGCTCCAGTGACGATGCGCCGCTATATATAGCGTGCTCTCCTGATCGATCGTGCCTGTAAAACTGAACCGCTGGTTCGATCGAAGGGGAAAAAAAAAAAAAACCTTCTGTACAGGTTATACAGCTCAGCGTGTGGGACCAGTTTTTTGAACGATGATGATGTAGGCGTACGTACGCGTGGCGCGTATCGGTTCGGTACGAGGGATAGTTTATCATCCAGCCATGCATGCGTATACGTACAGATTTCGTAGACAAACCGCACCTTTCAGTACAGGTGTGCGCCGGTCGAGATCTACGTGCGTATAGGTGTGGTCGCATTTTTAGTTTGTAAGTAGTCAAGTATATCTCTTTGTTAAACAGGACTAACAATGTACACTAATTTGCTTGCTTGCTGATGATGATACTTGCGCAAGAGGGCCGGGAAAGAAACCGCAGGTGAAGAATTGTGTGTGAATGGACGAATCACTACACTACACTTCTGAAAATCTGAAATGATGCGTGCACTTCAGTTTCTATACTGTTCAGTGAAGAGCAATCAGCACAAATCCCGTTACTCAGAGCCGAAAGCAACCACAACATTGCAATCAGACCCAGAACGTACACCGCATCACCGCAACACGTACGCCGCATTGCCTCCGGACACGTAAAAGGGTACACGTATACTCACCGCTGCTGTCCGGCTTAGTTTGAGCTCCGATCAAGTAACTGCAGACCGTCCGGAAAGAAAGAGGTCGGTCAGATTAATTGGCTACAAACAACCCCGAAATGGTTAATGCCGGAGTCCCTACAGGGTACAGCACAGCAGTCTACAGAGATTTCATTTAACCCTGTCCTGTCCAACCACTGATCGAGCCTCGCCTCGCTCCTACCGTTGTTGCACGGCGCGGCTTGTACCTGAAAGGGACTCGCAAACCAAGATGGTACCCCATGGACAGCCTGGATCGGCAGCTCCTAGCTCTTAACGCAGCTAGCTAGCTCGTTTGGTTGCGCTAGGTCAGGCCCTCTCGATCGATCGATTCATATCTGCGGTACAATGATTAGCTAGCCGCGCATTAGTGCTGCTGCGTGCACCGCCGGCCCAGCGCCTGGATCGCCGGTGCCCGGTGGTGCGTGGTTTTCTTAGCTTTCTCGTCAGCTTTTATTTGGAATTTCGTTTGGCTTTTGATACGTGTGTAACGACGACTTGCAGCGTGTAAAACATGGAGTGGAGATGCCGCGGGGGGGCGCTGATCTCTTGCATGCATTGCAAGGAAAGCAAAGTCATCATCTTTAGTTTACTAATCATTTTATTCTCCACTAATAACTACGCCGTTGCGTGATCATTAGCCGCCGCCTGTGCCAAACTGCCCCCAATTGATCGTCCGCGAGACACGTCGCTGATGTCCGAACGCAACCGCACGCTTGTGGTGCGCATGCATGGAAGCAACAATTCAGAATGGGAAAAAAGAGCTGGGCTGGGACTAGTGCGATTGCCGATTGGCATTGTCGGTGGCATGGGGGCCTGCTCGATCGGTCACCGGTAATCGGCCGGAATGAATACGCACGCAGCTCCTCATAATTGGGGGTCAATAAAACCGATGTTCCTTTTTCTGGACCAGTCGAACCGGAGTACGTGATCGGGCGCGGAAGCTGCCCATCGCATCGATCGGTACCGAGAGCTAGCTGTTCGACAAGGCCGGGCCAACCGACCTCCGCCGTGCGCCATAATCACCGTTCATCGGGCCGGCCATGCATTGATGCGCGCGCGGCGGTGCCGGACGAGCCCCGGGCCCCTGGCTCGTAAACGGTGGCATCTCGACGAGAGGCTACCACCAGAAGGTTTGGTCGTTAGCGTCTCGGTCTCGACGAGCGGCTGGCTAGGACACATCTTCCCGTTAGGTCAGAACACAGACAGAAGTCTCCACGACGGCGTTCGTCGAGCTGGATTAAAAGAGAACATAAAAAACACATGTATATATTCTTATTTTATTTTCTAATCAGATGCTATCATCAACGTACAGTAATTGATAGTGATTGGTTTGATGAATGATAAGTATTTAATGCAAACTGTTTTTTGTTTCTTAGAATTTCTTCTATTTAACTATATATATTTTTAAAAATGCTTATATATCCGGAGACATAAGCCGTAATAATTATTATTGTCATCGCTAACCCAATCAAAATCTCATAGTTGCATCATTTCGTAAATAGAGGGAGCAGCTCTCAATAGACACAGATCTCAATACCATTTAGGGGTAGCATCAACAATGGTATTTTGGCCCCATTCGCTTCAAATTTTAGCATCCTAGCAGCTATGGCTACAAATATTACACACAAAGAACTATTGCAATTCTGAGTGAATATTGCAACAATAGCCGCAACCACAACTGCAACAAACACAACCGAGCAAAGCTCTTTATCTAGCTCATAAAAATCCATCTTACAATGTATCCGCCCAAACATAGGACTCCTAGAGACCATCACTTTTTGGCTCTCACTGCCGCACCATCGCCTTCTAGGGCTCCTCTCCTTCTTCATTCTGATGAGTTCATTGGCAATAAGAAGGATATGAGACTCATCTCTTGTTTATAACGGTTGTAATCTCTAGTTTGGTTAGGTCTAGGGTTCTAGTGATGTGTTCGTATCGGATCCACCACCACCCTCGACCATCGGCATGAGTCAAAATCAAATCCTTATCGTTTTCTTCATCTTCAATCAAGCTCTCTCACTGCCACCACCACATCCCATGAAGGATCCTATCCAAACTCAACCACTATGACTTGGTGTTGTGGTCTTCCCGTTAACCACTAAGAGCAGGTTTAATAGTTACGCCAAATTTCTTGGCAAAGTGAGAAGGCCAGGTCACTCACAAAAAAGCCAAACGGTGGTGGCGGACCCCACCTATAATTTAATGCTCTGCACACTCTATCAGCTATGTGGAACAATGGGAGAGGCTCAAGCTACCAAAACTGCATCTCGCCCCGCTTCCAACCGGCGATGAGCGAATCGCCGCTTCGTTTCTCTCTCTTCATTTTTTCCCTCCATATTGGATTTGTAGTTGAGGTGTACCTCCATTTCGCCCGGCTAAGGTGGGTTATTATACTTGCTCTAATTTCTCCCATCATTAGCGATAAAAAGTTTTGATCATTAGAAATGATTACTAAATATAAATACAATTTTAACCTTTTTTCGCATTTTCCCCTAATGATTAGACTAACTATATCAATTAAAGATAATAAAGTTCAAATATCAAATATATGTGTGTCTTATATTTTGAAATAAATAGAAAATAATGATTTTAAAAATTATTTGGGCTATTGCACAACTTAAATGTAGTGTCTCATTTTGAATTTTGCATCGGGATCTCAAATTTTTAGCCATGGGCCTAAACTCATTTGTTTTTATGGGCTAAACAAGGGTTCGAGAAAAGAAATTCTCGTGAAAAAAGAAAAGCTTTCTCCACACATAGAGACGCATAGGGCCCACGTGTCGGTCGCGTTCTCCCCGGCACTATCCCCAACCTCGCCCGATTACGAGGCTATCCACACTTCTCATACTTTAAATCCATACTTTAAAAGGTATATTCCATCCTAGTCATCAATATTCCTTCTTTTATATCCAGTTTTCCCGTACCCATACATACTCTATTTCACAAACTCTATATCCCATCTTTGGGCGTCCGATCTACGCATCTTGATCGGACGCCCGTCGGCTGTAATGGCCGCCCCAACAACACGCCGCCGCCGGTCGACACCAACAAGCGTCCGTGCACGCGAACGAATCCTCATTTCCGCCCCGCATTGGCACGCTTCATTCGGGCCGCTTCGCCGCTCCTCTCCGCAGAGCTCGCCGGGTCTCCGCCGTGGGATCCCTCTCCGTCCGCGCCTTGGGTGCGGGCAGTCATCCTCTCCCACCGCCGTCGCCGTCGGGGAAGCATCGTTGCCGGGTCCGCGTCTCCACCGAGCAGCGTCGTCGCCGAATCACCTCACCGCGGGTTCCTCTCCGCCGCGGGCGGCCGATTCGCCCGTGGGGTTCCTCGTCGGCCGGGTCCCATTCCTCCGCGGCGACGCCGTCTCCTTCACCCTCTCCCCCCGGGAGCTGCCACACAAGACGCTGCCGCATCTCGACCCCCTGGGCCGTCGCCCGATTTGCCCTATCCGCCGCGCCGCGTCGTCGGCCGAGCCCCTTCTTCCTCCGCGGCGGACGTTGTCTTCTACATCGCCCTAGTACCGACGCGTCTTCCTCCTCGTGTGTGATGGTGCGGAACCACGGCGTGGTTCGAAGGTTAACCCGCCGACGGATGGCGTATCATGGAGCAGCTCGGTTCGGACGATGGCGGCGATGCGGCGCGGTGATGATGCCGCACCGGGCGTGGTTCGTCATCATCGTGTGGCGATTAGGAAGGTGAACGCGAGAAAGGCCGCCAATCGAGAGAGTGTCCAAGCGTGGAAGAGGGTCACCCGAAGTTCTTTGCCAACGAACCTATCTTGAACAATCGCTTGAATCGGCAAGGTATGACTAGTTTCTAGGGGTTTCAACTTTCATGTGAGCTAGGATCTACTAGGTTTTAGGGTTTCACGTCACATTTTGTGTGTTTTGGATATCTCGAGAGGCAATGGTTTTGCAATTCCATTTGATACGATTTCTTATTCTTCATCTATGTTGTTGTTTTTGTACATGCTCACTATGCAATTGCATGTCTTTGTAGCATTTCTTAGGTGCTAGTGTTTGAAGTCAACAATGCTATGGGTTGTTTATTCAACATGCTAATGGAACAATTAGAGATGCTAACTGAATACTAGTTGACTAGTTTTGTTAACAACACTCACATTACACTTGTTAAGATGTTTTTACTTGTCAAATTATGTCTGTCAAATTGTCATGTAAACAAAATTATCGCGGATTGAATATTTCTCTAAACATCATGGTGAATCTATTTTGGCAACTTAGGCCGCCTTGACTAAAGTGATCTTGTATTCAATTGGATCGGGCCGGGCCACCCACATGTTTTTTCGATGGGATTGATACATGTTTTCATGAGCGTAACTATAGAAGGTTTTGAAATAAGATGGCTTCATTCATCGACTTTAAAAATTTTCATTTGGGCTGGGCACTTTTGTTAGGGTAGGCTGAGTTTGAGCATCCTGCTCATCTCTCAATGTGACAAACCTAACAACAAAATGATGAACAATGGTGGGGGCCCCGAAGTTGGTTATTCATATAGTTCCATTTGTTGAGAATGCAACTCTACAAGTTGCTTGTCCTTTTCTTGCTACTTAAACAAGGGGGATTACATTGTATCTCAGTTTTGTCATCTATGCAACCTCATTAGGATATTTTTTCGGGTGCCCCTGTTTGGCCATTTCTTATGTAATTATCCATGTTGCATTGGTTATAGCGACTGTTTAAAAGACTTGAACCATACTCATTTGTAAAGTGTTGAGAATCTAACTTTACAAGTTGCTTGTCCCTTTTTTAAAGGCAAGACTATGGGATCTACATAATGGATTACATGGATGCATGAGATGGGAAGGAAATGGTTGCTTTGGCTCTTGAAAAAGTATGTGTTCCCATTCTAGAAGTTCTTATTGCATGTCCTATCTTTTAATGTATAAACATGGTTGCTCATACTTTGCCCTCCTTCATTCTTGCTTTTTTTTCCCTATAGGTGACTTCACTTGAGTTCAGGAAGCGTGGTGCCGCACGGATTCTTCTATTGAAAACGCAATGTCGTCGATCCAAAGGAATTTGAGGAGAAATAATTCTAAGAAGACATGAGCAAGTTGATCTTAGCTTGTCAAAGCATAGTTAGATGGATATGTTCTATCGGGCTCGGGCTAATGGAGGAGGTGCTTCGATCTAGATCTTTGGAGATGGAGTGGTTGCCGGTTCGGGAGCGTGCATGGCGTGTCTCGGGTAAGGCATATGATTCAAACTTATTCCCGACCTATGTTTGGATTAGTGAATAGAAGATTGCAAATGGAAACATATGATTATTGAACATGAGACATGTGCTTATGAAGTTTGCAACATGAGTTTCAAAAGCGGCTTGGTGTGGAATTGTAAATGTATTTCTTGTGTTCTTTGTGTTCATATGGTGTAGTCCATGATTCCATTATTGCTACATAAATGAGATAATCTTGAACAAAATCTTTGGAACATGCTCTTCTTTGGAATGTACTAAGTAGTACCGAAAGTGATACTACATGAACGATCTTGAAACAAAAACTGAAACATGAACTGAAACAAAGCTAGCGCCGAAGTTGATGTTAATGGCTTTGGATTTAAAATATGCGGTTTCTCACATTCTATGTTTCTCCTCGAAGTTCGTTGTTGAAGTAGCTCCCCGTTTGTAGCAATAAAACATAGAATGTGAGAACGTGAAGCATCAAGCGGTAGTTGCACTTCTTTGTCTTCATGTTTGTACCAATGAAACATATAAATAGAGCTTTAGAAACATCGAATAATATTGTTTGCAACATCGATATATGCGGGCATTTGATGGGGAAATATGCAACAACAAAATTTTGTGAAGGCGATGCAAAATCTTTGAAACATCCAAAGAACAAGAAATGACAAGTAAACACACCGATGTTTCACAACCCACCAACCAACCAAGCACAAGGAAAGGCCCAGGAAAAGGTGGATAGATATAAGAATATATGTTGCAAGCGTATGTTTTCAAATGTTTCAAATCGTTTCAACATTATAGATGCACACCTCTTTGGAAATGTGTGAATATTTTTTTTCTGAATATAGTTTATCTCATTTGTGGTTCCTTCCAAGATATGGTTGTGGTCTTTATGTGATGTTTTATATGGATTTCTAGGATGGGATGAAGAAGACCATATATTTAATTTGGTCGGGTCGGTATTTCCAATATCCATTTCTCTTTTTTTTCATTTCACTCATTCACATTTGGCATCACTTTTTAGTTTTGGTCTAATGTTTTTTTTCAGGTGATGGTCGACTATACTGAAGCATGTGGCTAGCCTCCTTCTATCGCGAATGAACGAGATCTCAATGGATGACTTCATCAAGGAGAATCGCTGAATTTGCCAAGGAGATCTCATTACTCCATGCGTAGTTAATCTAGTGATACTAGAGTTCATTGTAGTTGGGTTTCTCATCTCGGATCATGATTTGGGTACTACACAATTGGCATGTGAAGTATGGCGGAAGCACATGAGTTTTTTTGTTATGCCATTTTCTAAGATCATGTCGTCATGTTCAAATGGTATTAGTGGTGCATTTGCAATTACTTAAATCATATGTTGCAATGCTGAAAATCCAAATTAATATGTTTTGTGCCGTTACTTCTATCGGTTGTTTCGTGGTTTTCAGAATAATATGTTGCAAGTACTTCCATCTTATGCTTGCTATGCTCCAAAAAATAATAAGTTGCAATGCTCCCTCCTTATAATATCTTGAGAGTGTCCGATGGACCATGTTGAACTAGTATTATTTCACCGTTGCAAGTACTTCCCTATGATGTTGCAATGCTCCTTAAACATGAGAGTGTCGATGGACCATGTTCAACTAGTATTAGTGGCATGTTGCAAGTAATACATTGTGATGTTGCAATGCTCCAAAAGTGGTTTCAGTAAGAGTTCGGGTGATTGCGGCAAAGGTAGTCTGGCCATGTGTATGACATTTGAGGGGCTTCTTGGGTGTGTTTGTGTCTCCTCTCTAGTACTCCTTGACCATACTACTCGGGTGCCACTACCTCCTTTCGTACAATGGAATCCCTAGCGCCCGGACGTCCGACGCGTGAGATACATAGACATTTGCTTTAGTTTTGAAACCCGCCCACCCCCGTGAACACGAATAGAATGGGATCAAGATAGATTCGCTCCACCGCTCCACGATCCTCATTCCCCATCGCGGCACTATCCCCATTACCCCACGCACCCGATCCCTCACCCGGTCGGGACTGCAACCAGTTTGCGTGCGGTGTAGTGGGCTCGTCTCGACAAGCGGGCAAAGCAAACACTAGAATGAGAATGTCGACCGGAGTCAGTGGTCGACGAAAGGATAAGGGTTGCAACGTGCGGCGGGCGGGGCGGGTTCGGCATGGGTTGGGTCTTTCGTACCGTCTAGACTACCTCGTTTACACTCGCCATTCACAAACCATCAGCTTTGGCATGGTTGGATTTCCTAGTGGCCCTTGCAATCCACTCCTCATCGGTTTCTTATTATTGTACGCCCATGGGGGACAATAGTTTTAATTCACTCCATGGTGTTGGTATTCCTGCCCTAGTGCAATTGCACCGTTCTCTCCCGCACTCAAATCTCCCCACGCCACATCCCTTAGCGGATGTTTGAGCAAAACTTGCATTGAACTAGGTGCGGCCAAACCACCCAAGTCCCTCCCCACTTTTGGAGCATTGCAACATCACAATGTATTACTTGCAACATGCCACTAATACTAGTTGAACATGGTCCATCGGACACTCTCATGTTTAAGGAGCATTGCAACATCATAGGGAAGTACTTGCAACGGTGAAATAATACTAGTTCAACATGATCCATCGACACTCTCAAGATATAATAAGGAGGGAGCATTGCAACTTATTATTTTGGAGCATAGCAAGCATAAGATGGAAGTACTTGCAACATATTATTACGAAAACCACGGAAACAACCGATAGAAGTAACGGCACAAAACATATTAATTTGGATTTTCAGCATTGCAACATATGATTTAAGTAATTGCAACAGGCCACTAATACCATTTGAACATGACGATTACAGTCTTAGAAAATGGCATAACAAAAACTCATGTGCTTACGCCATACTTCACATGCCAATTGTGTAGTACCCAAATCATGATCCGTAGATGAGAAACCCAACTACAATGAACTCTAGTATCACTAGATTAACTACGCATGGAGTAATGAGATCTCCTTGGCAAATTCAAGCGATTCTCCTTGATGAAGTCATCCATTGAGATCTCGTTCATTCGCGATAGAAGGAGGCTAGCCACATTCAGTATAGTCGACCATCACACCGGAAAAAAAACATTAGACCAAAACTAAAAAGTGATGCCAAATGTGAATGAGTGAAATGAAAAAAAAGAGAAATGGATATTGGAAATACCGACCCGACCAAATTAAATATATGGTCTTCTTCATCCCATCCTAGAAATCCATATAAAACATCACATAATTCCACAACCATATCTTGGAAGGAACCACAAATGAGATAAACTATATTCGAGAAAAAAAAATATTCACACATTTCCAAAGAGGTGTGCCATGCATTTATAGTGACGCGACATTACTCTCAGCGGTTGAAAAGGGAAAAAGAAATAAACCAAAGCATACTCATTCAACCTCCATAGATACTGAATACATGTTATTTCCATAGGGTCCACTATATCAAACGTAAGACTGAACTTATTGAGATACAAGAATATTTTCTAAAACACGCAAAAAAAATATTATCAATTACGTCTATAGTAATTTCCATAGAGTTGTTGCCGCCAAGGCCTTAGGGGCACAACCATTGAAATGTTTTTGTTTACATTGGAGGCAACAAATGTTGCTAGCACTGAAACAACTTCGCATGTTTAGATGACCTAAGATCACAAACATTCGCAAATTGCCACATCACATAACAGAACTCCACCACATATTTACACGGATTCGATGTTTCGATGCATATCTCTCCTAACAATTACACTATCATAGCATCAACTTGCTTAGGTCTCCTTGGCACAAAACTTCACAAACACTTCTAAATCAATCTCATTCCATCTTTGATAGAAGCAAAGTGCAATGGCATGTTTTATGTAGTCTAGCCATCCCCTTATAGAGAGGAAAAAAAAGAATGAAAATCGTAACTAAGCAAGAAAAATTAAGAAAGGAAACAATACATCGTCTTCCCATCCCATGAATTCATGTAAAATGAATCCATTTATTTTAGGAAAAAAAATAGAGCATCTAGTCATTGTATACACAGGCATCCGAAATTATTGTTGCAGTTCATTACCGTTCATGTTTCGTAAGTATTGTAGCAAATGTTTCATGGTAAAAAACAGAGCACTAACTGCTCGAGAGATTTTCTAAAACTGCATAACTAAATGTTTCACGGCCTATAATACAATGTTGCATAACAAGAACAAGAAATTATCCACTATTTGAAATAAATGGTAATCTGTAATTACGTATACGATGCGCTTGGGACAAGAACAAAAAAGAACCATCCACTTGTTGCAACAAGCATATAGGTTGGAAGAAGAAGCTAGAAATTGCAGATCTTACCTCAGCCATGCCATGAGCAGATATGGGAATGCTCCCGGATTTGGCCGCCGCAAGGTCTGTTGGTATTTATTAACTTACAGAGAAATAGATCCGCAAAGCGCACGGATATCCAAAGTGAGCATTTCACGGGGAGGGTTTTTAAATATCGAATCCACGAGGAAGATAAGATTAACAATTCATTTGATTAAGGACGGTGATAGAAGACTAATGAGATTCGGTGGTTTAGCATTTACTTAAACGGGGGTGAGCCAATAAAAGATAATAGTGATAAAGTATATAAGACAGGTGAGGTGCACGTGGTGAACAATAGGATAAGATTAATTCCTAGTTAGATTAGGATTGGATTTATATGACGACGGGACAGTTCTTATGTAGCATACAAAGAATTTCTGAAGTGGAAATAAACAGGCATAGCATAAGATCATATATAAATCAAAACCATAAATAAAAATGTGTACCCAAGATTACTTAAGAAAATCAAGAACGAAACAAGATCATCCCAAGAATCATTATCGACTAGTCTTATACACGGGGAGGATTGCAAAGGACTCAATAGTCTTTGTCACCACTACGATCTACCACACGACCATCGGCATATAAGGTGAATCCGCAAATAAATTATATCTAAGCACCATGCCTACATACTCTCTATTACCTAGCATACAAATTGTAATATACTAGGAGCTCTACGAATAAGTACTTCGAATTACCATGAATAATGACTATATCAAATATGCTATGACTAGAATAAAGTGTAAGTAAACTAATTGTATGCATAATAATTAAATAGCACGAAGGTGTATGAAAACAATAATTATATTGATCCATAGTGTAACTTATCGATCCGTAACTGAGGAGCATACACTCTCTCTTCTCTAAACCTCGACTTTCTATCTAATCTAGGCTCAAAGAGCTATGAATTAGCTATCCTATCTCGTGGTGTCTCCTCTTCTTGTTCCGTCTTGGCTCTTCCTTGATCTACTTCTTATTGAACGTGAAGCTTTAGATCAACTTGGACTTGTCTTGGCTTGAGGGGTCTTGGGTCGTTTATATATCGGTCTTCCTCTGTCTCTTCTACTTCAACAGCGATGTGGTATTAACCTTGAATAAATCCCCGACTTCTTACGTCGCCCTCGGATCAAACCGACTCAAATCAACGGGTTTAGATCGAGTCTTGGAGGCGGTTGAGGAACATTCGAGCGCGGAGCCGAGGGCGGATGTCAGGGGGGGGGCCGACGGCCCCATTATTGGCCCGATCGGCCCAGGGGGCCTCCCCTCCGGGTCCCGCCGCGTGCGTCGCGTGTTCGAGTCTTCTAGATGATGTATTTCTTGGTTCCGGGTTAGTTCACGTCGGGAGAGATCCGTAGCCTTTTCGGATTCATTTTGGAGTTGGATTGCATTGCGTTACGTCGGTCGTATGCCACGTCATTTCTGGCGATTTTTACGTTAAGTCCCCGCAAATCACAACTTTACCAAAACTCATGGAATTCATTAGTAGAAAACCCTAATAAGGTTATCTAATTTTATTTTAGTTCTTTTCCATGAATGGTTGATGCAAAAAAAAATATGAGTTAGTGAGCATCAACAAACTCCCCCCAAGCTTACCTCTTGCTAGTCCCTAGCAAGGCCCCCGCGGTGTGTTATCAAAGTAAATCTCAACCAAGGTAGGATGAAGAATTTAGAATCATAAACTTGCTTATATTTACTTGAGAGCATGGAGTTTTTATCATCATGAATCTTGGACTATTGAAAGATAGAACAATTAAGTCAAACACCATGTCTCAAGTTCGTGGTTTCACTATAACTCTGGAGTTTTACAAAAGATTATAAAGTGAAAGCAATGTAGTATTCCCTCGTATGACAACAATTAATAGCAAACATTTAAATTCTTAGCCCTTTTCTTTGCTTCTTTTGTTTCTGAAAATATATCTCTCCTTATAGTAATAAATTTTTAGAGAGAACCTTGGGTTACATGACAACTTAATTGGAGAGGTGAGCTCTTCTCACTCGTATTGACTTTTGTCACATTCTTCTCTCTCCTTTTTTTTTCTCGAGATGTGAGCTCTACTCGCCGAACATTTGTTCATTTTTCATCTCTTTTATTAGGGAGGTAGGCTCTTCTCGCCTAGTAGAACACTTGTTCATTTCTCTCCCTCTTTCTCATCTCACTTTTCTCTCATATATATATATTTTTCTTTTTATTTTATTTTTGCTTGTCATGCCCAAGTCTCTTGAAAGCATAGAGAGATATATAACAGAAGCAATTTTAGCATATTTTCAACAAGGTATTTATTTTATTTTATCAGGCTTATGTCATACAGGAGACTCATTTAAAATTTTCAAAGATTAATACTCCAGAATTTAAGCGTCACGTATGAACAAGATAGATAGTAGCTCAACTTTTATTATATCATATCAATCAATTGCCTAGACTTGAAATTTAAGATCATACTCCCACAGAACTCAAGTTCAAAGCATGTTTTAGAATCTAAACAATTATATCCATGTTGGGAGGAATAAATATGGTAAACTAGGCATTGATCACAGAGGAGCAACATCTATCATGTTCTTATAGCATAATTCACAGATCAATATAATTATTATTCTCATTTTTTTTTATAGCACACCTATATATATATATATATTAAAACAAATATTATTTATACTAGCTAAATAGACAGACTCAAATATAAATATATAGCTAAATAATTAAAAACTATAGTAATATAGATAAATAGATAAATAGATAGATAGATACTTATCTTGGGGGCACTCCTTCCTCAAGGGTCCGACGATTGGTTGGTTTGACAGGGGTTCCCCTCGGTGTGGTTTTAACGAGGGGACCACTCCCCAGTCGCTTGATGCACTTACCTATGTCCCATGCGGTAGAAAAGTCTCTCCAAATTGCTCGGTGTTGGTCCCCCACCGCGTCTCGGATGTCGCCCACCGCTCCCCCTTTGTCGCATCCACTCTTGCCGATTGTACAAGATGTCGGAGTGGGCGTTTCGAGTGTTGATTAGGGTGCGCATATTGTCGCACACCTCGGCGGGATCGCGGATGGATCGCGGTACTGTGAACTCCGCAAAAAGAATGACGGGCCGACGTAAATGCAAAGCATGACTACCTTCTGGTATTTCTGTGTGGGCGGCGGTCCTCCCGGTAGGCGCGGCGTGGATGCGGTGGCACGAAGCCCTCGTATGCTTGGTACGCTGCACCCTCCGGAGTTTGGTCGGCTCCTCGTATTGGGATGTTGAAGCTCGCTTGATGTGGATGGTCGACGTTGGACCGGGCGTACTGGCGTATGTATCAAGAAAGATTGCACTGAGTATATGCCTAATCTCGGGTTAGGTAACGGATTGCATTGTTGTTATGAAGGTAGTAATATTGTTCTCGGTCTTTTCTTACCCAACGGCCCTGCCGAAAATAGTCGTACCCTATGATATCTCGTGGAGTGGTTATGTATGCGTGATGGTGGTGTCATCTCCCAAAGAGGCCTAGATCATTGGCTATACACAGTGATTAATGAAGTGCGACTTATCTCTCCAACTAAGTTGGGGAGTGATAGCCAATGGTCTACTAGTGACATAACGGTGAAACGGATGTCCTTCTAACAAATGCATATAGGAATGCCGGCTCGATGCTCAGATCAGTTGATATTGTCCTTTTCGTGGGAAAAGGACAAGGGCCATCCATTTGTGTAAATATCTTAGTGTTGGAAGGTGGATGTCATTTGTGCGAGGTCGGTGGAACATACCCTTCCGATGATTTCGTTCGTAATACTTCCCTGTTGAAGTCGCTTAAGGTGGAGGTTACATTTATGGGGCAGCTTGACTCAAAACCTAGTGCAAAGACCGAAGTTGTCTCCATGTCATCGTGTAAGTCCCGCGGAATAACCAAAAGGTCACTCCGGTCCCATCCTCGTGTAATTTAGTGTGCACAAAAATTCTAATGTGAGAAGCCGGCACCCCCTCTCGGAGGTGTCATAGAAAGAAGACCATCCCGAATTTGAAAAGTAATATTGAATTACGGTAAAAATTCCTATACGGTCCATGAATGTATTATCTAGCATAGGAGTAAGTGAGAAATCTCGTTCTTAAGTTTATCATACCTACTCCTTTCGTCTCTCGCTTGCAAATGAAGGTGTACGTCCAAGGTCGAGTTTTACCTCGGCTTGGTGAAGGCATTGGAGATGGAGAAGCTAGAGGTGATGGCGTTGCTCTTGTGTCGGTGCTCATTGATCGCTCGGAACCAGCCCGAGAGTTTGAGCGTGACCGGCGAAACCTTCCAAGCAAGGGCGACATTTTCGGGATTTTGGCGAGAGGATTTCTAAAGGATTTTTCTTCTAAGTTTTTCTCTCCTCTAATTCTTTCCTAATCCGCCAAGGCGTTCTTCTTCTCTCTTCGAAATCAGAATTTCTAGTTGCTTGGGATGAGAAGAGAAGGAGGCCGGCGGCTCTATTTATAGGCCGAGGGGGCCGATCGGCCGATTATTAGCGGTCGGCCCCACAAGTGGGCCCATTCGGTGCCCTCTCCACCATCTATTATTTGCTGAAATTCCATGCTAGAATAGTATATGTTAGGTCAAGTGGAAGTATCTTTGGTGGAAATTGGATGGTGGAGGAGAAAAGGGAATAAAGAAAGTGATGATTTGATGTTTTGTCCCTATGACATAAGGGTCCCACTTGTAAGGTTGTAATATTTTTGTATTTTCTGAATAAAAAATGAAAGATGTAAAAAATTATTTTTGTGCCACCACGAAAAAAAGTAATTAAACGGGTTTTACTCATAAAAAATTAATCATGGGGCGTATTTTTTCTTTTTACGATGAATGTAAAAGTGCAAGAATTTAAATTGCGTAAAATAAATGCAAGGAATAAAATATTTTTGGATTTTTAAATTTTTACCGAAGTTACCCGACGGCGAGGGTCCGTGAGTTAAGGTCCTCGAACGGGGACCTTCCAATCTTCTAGTCCTTCGGTGCATCCTCCATCGGAGAGGATGGTTCGTCTCGCATCGTCTTCTCTTGATTGATCATGTTCGCATTGGTGGCGAGTTAGTCCGGGTTTGAAGGCGAACTTCTCCTCCTTTCCATTGATCTCAAATGTGATCTCTCCGCCACGACATTGATGTTAGCGTTGGCGGTGCTAAGGAATGGTCGTCCGAGGATGAGTGAGACCCGGAGTCGGGTGCATGTCGAGTATAAACGAAGTCGACCGGCACAAAGAACTCCCGGATCCTCACTGGAACATTCTCGCCCGATTCCTAACGGGTAGCTTAACCGATTGATCCGCTAGTTGTAGACACATTGATGTTGGAACCAAGGTAGGGTGCTTGAGCTTGTCGAAGACAACCTTGGGCATCCTGGCGACACTTGCTCCAAGATCACAGAGTGCGTTGTTGAAATATTGATCTCCGATTGAGCACTCTATAGTGGGGCATCCCGGATCCTTTTTCTTGATGGGTAACGTGTTTAGGATTGCCGCACTACACTCTTCTTAGCTTGATGATCTCCGTGGTTGGTAATGGTCTCTTCTTGTTTAAGATATCTCTAATGTACTTGGCGTATGTAGGGACCTCGCATGGCATCTAGTAGAGGTACATTAATATAAAGTTTCGGATTACCTCTATGAATTTGCCGAATTGATCATCAATTTGAGGTCTTCTTATTCTTCTTGGATAGGGTAGGAAATTGGTGTCGTGAAAGTCTTGTCCCACAGGTTCTTGGCGCACAACTTCTTCTACGTCATCATCCTTGTAACCGGGAATGTTGGCCGGTACTACGGGTTGTGCGGTGGGTCGCAGTGCCGTGAGGTTTCCTAGCCGAAGGTCTTCTTACCGCTCCTCGTCGGGAATGGTGGATCGGTAGTTTGCTTACCACCTCTTGTTCGGATGTTATGTACTGCTCATGATTAGTGACAATGTGCATAGCAAAGAGACAATTTTGATAATTTTGATTCTAGTTTGATATTAAAAGCAACTTGCTCTTTTATCATAGCGAGAAAAGTTATCCATTTTAGCATTTACATCTTCTAGAATTTTATCATTAGCAACTAACTTCTTAGAGAAATTATCATTAATTTTAACTTGCTCTTCAATTAATTTCGTAAAGAAGGTTGCTTGAATTTATTACCCCAATTAAAGTTATTACGAATACTTACCGCGTAAGTTGGTCGTGGGTTCTTGGGTCTTCTTTTTGGGTTGGTGCCGATTCGTGAACCACCAAGCTTGAACTTCTTGAAGCGTTCATGTAGTCTTGTAAAGCTTGTCGATTCTTCTTGTAGTTGGCTCGCTCCTCAAGCCAATTTAGTAGCACGTCCATCGGTTGATCTTTGCCTTCAAGTCTTCTTGTTCTTCTTCTATTTCTTCACTTTGATGACAAAGATTGGGTGTTCTTGTGGTCCGGCCTTGATTTTTCGATATCTTACACATAAGTATGTTGGCTTTCCCCGGTGTGAGTGATAAGAATGATCCTCCAAAGCGGTGGCGTCTAGATGCTCTCTTTGTTTTTGAATTAGTCCATGGTAGAATCCTTGTAAGAGCATCCATTCTTCCATTCCATGGTGAGGGCAATCGATATGTATTCTTGAAAACGTTCCCATGCCTCTCGGAATAGATTCTCCCTTTTGTCGCTGAAAGTTGGTAATTTTTCCACGTAAGGCATTGGTTTTGCCTATGGGGAAAAAAATTTTGATAAGAATGTGGTTGAACATTTCTCCCATGTGTCTATCTTTTGTTCATTGGAGTAGAACCATTGCCTCGCTCTTCCCGATAGTGAGAAAGGGAATAAACGGGCGAGGATCATGTCCTTGGGAATGTTCTTGATATTGATGGTGGTGCCTATCTCCATGAAAGTCCGGAGATGAGTGCTTGCATCTTCATGTGTCTTTCCTTCAAACGGGTTAGCTTGCACCATGTTGATGAGGCTTGCCTTGAGCTCGAACTCATGATTGATTTGAAGTGTAGGTCCGGTCGCGAATGTTCTCGATGTTTGGAGCGAGAACTCTCGCAACGTCTTTTCGTGCATGGCTTCGTGAACTTGGTGTTGCCGGGGTTGACTTGATTCGGATGATGAAGTATAGTGAATCACGTCTAACCTTGTTAATACCCCCGCAAGTAAGATGGAAAAAGACAATAAACGGGTAAATCTGTTTAAGCGAGGGATGCTAAGTAGCAAATCCACACTTAGAATTCATCTATCAATAATCAAAAAGAAAAGTTATCTAAATCTTCCCGCAGCGCGCTTTAAATGCTTGTTGGTATTTATTAACTTACAGAGAAATAGATCAAGCGCACGGATATCCAAGTGAGCATTTCACCCGGGGAGGGTTTTTAAATATCGAATCCACGAGGAAGATAAGATTAACAATTCATTTGATTAAGGGCGGTGATAGAAGACTAATGAGATTCGGTGGTTTAGCATTTACTTAAACAGGGTGAGCCAATAAAAGATAATAGTGATAAAGTATATAAGGCGGGTGAGGTGCACGTGGTGAACAATAGGATAAGATTAATTCCTAGTTAGATTAGGATTGGATTTATGATGACGGGACAGTTCTTATGTAGCATACAAAAGAATTTACTGAAGTGGAAATAAAAAAAGGCATAGCATAAGATCATATATAAATCAAAACCATAAATAAAAATGTGTACCTCAAGATTACTTAAGAAAATCAAGAAACGAAACAAGATCATCCCAAGAATCATTATCGACTAGTCTTATACGGGGGAGGATTGCAAAGGACTCAATAGTTTGTCACCACTACGATCTACCACACACGACCGGCATATAAGGTGAATCCAAGAAATAAATTATATCTAAGCACCATGCCTACATACTCTCTATTACCTAGCATACAAATGTAATATACTAGGAGCTCTACGAATAAGTACTTCGAATTACCATGAATAATGACTATATCAAATATGCTATGACTAGAATAAAGTGTAAGTAAACTAATTGTATGCATAATAATTAAATAGCACGAAGGTGTATGAAAACAATAATTATATTGATCCATAGTGTAACTTATCGATCCGTAACCGAGCATACACTCTCTCTTCTCTAAACCCGACTTTCTATCTAATCTAGGCTCAAAGAGCTATGAATTAGCTATCCTATCTCGTGGTGTCTCCTCTTCTTGTTCCTCGTCTTGGCTCTTCCTTGATCTACTTCTTATTGAACGTGAAGCTTTAGATCAACTTGGACTTGTCTTGGCTTGAGGGGTCTTGGGTCATTTTTATATATCGGTCTTCCTCTCTGTCTCTTCTACTTCAACAGGCGCGATGTGGTATTAACCTTGAATAAATCCCGCACTTCTTACGTCGCCCTCGGATCAAACCGACTCAAATCAACCGGTTTAGATCGAGTCTTGGAGGCGGTTGAGGAACATTCGAGCGGAGGCGGTGACGGCGGCACGGGGGCCGATCGGCCCCATTATTGGGCCGATCGGCCCGTGAGGGCCTCCCTCCGGGTCCCGTCGTGCGCCGCGTGTTCGAGTCTTCTAGATGATGTATTTCTTGGTTCCGGGTTAGTTCACGTCGGGAGAGATCCGTAGCCTTTTGGATTCATTTTGGAGTTGGATTGCATTGCGTTACGTCGGCCGTATGCCACGTCATTTCTGGCTGATTTTTCGTTAAGTCCCTCGCAAATCACAACTTTACCAAAACTCATGGAATTCATTAGTAGAAAACCCTAATAAGGTTATCTAATTTTATTTTAGTTCTTTTCCATGAATGGTTGATGCAAAAAATATGAGTTAGTGAGCATCAACGGTCTCCATCTAATCGACGAGATCGAAATTTCTTTGCTCAAAGCACGGCCTCCATGATCGTGCTTGAGCAAACCCGTGACCACCGAATCGCTTTGCAACGATTGGGGGGTGGTAGGCGATGGGCATAGGGGTGATTTTTTGGGGAAATTCGATCTGCTGTGCGGTATGCTAGATATTTGAGATCGCGCGCGTGTGTGGAGGAGGAGGGGGGTGGGGTGTGGGGCGGTGCGTGGCTTACAGATTATGAAGAGGGGCGAAGTTCCGGTAGCCCATGGATGTGGCGGCGGCGGGGAGGAGCGGGTCCGAGGAGGTAGGGGCTCAAATCACGGGCCGCCATGGTTTGGGCGGGTGTGCTCGCGAGTGCGAAGCGAAGGCCGAGAACCTCTTCTCTACGGAGGAAGAAATCGCGCTTGAGCGGCCGCGGCGGTGAGGAAGCCAGTTCGAGCGAGCGGTGGGGAAGAAGGGCTCGGCGGGAGCAGCACGCCGACGGGAAGAAAGGGAGCGGGCGGAGCAAAGGTGCGCTAGAAAGGTTCGTTAGTGGGCTTTAGGTGGGAGCGTCCGATGGGCCGACAGCATAGGACGCCCCAGCGCTAGTCGCTCCCAACGTTTTTACTCAAATCCATTTTACCCATCCCTCCTATACTCACTGATTAGGTGGGACCCACCCAACCCTCTGTACACTCGCTGCAACCGAATCGTCCCCGTCGCCTCTCTCTCCCCGGTCCCTCTCTCCCCTCTTTCCCGGCGAGCAGGCCGACGCCGCGCGCCCCACCTCTCCCTCCGCCGCGGCCGGCCTCCTCCGTCTGCCTCCCCTGCTTGCGGCGGCCGACTGCGGCCGGATCTTGGGGATCCAGCGCGGCGGCCAAACCGCGACGGCCGGATCCAGCGCGAGCTCCTGCGGCGGCGGAAGAAGCTCCGTGCGCCGGAGCAGAGGGACGACGCGGAGGCCGGCTCCTCGTCCTCCGGCGACGGCGACGAGCCACGAGCTCCTGTCCGAGGGCACCGCGTGCGAGGTCCAGCGCCGTGACGGGCTGGCTGCGGGCCCCACGCGCCACGTCTGCTACTCCAGGACGTCCGCGATTGCGCTGCAAATAACGAACGGGCGGCTTCCGCGCGCTCCTTTCGCGTACCCGGTGCAGCGATTTCATACGGGACTTGGTACTCCACTACGTGGATAAAGTATGCGGTGCAGATAGCCTGAGTCTCCACACTCGCCGAGCGACACCGCGCGGGACGACCGAGCAAGCAGAGCATGCCGCCGTCGTGCCTGGGCGCATGCAGCGGTGGCGGAGTAGCCCTCTCCGCCCCCGCCGCCGTGCCCCTTCCTACTGCAGCGTCGCGCCGCATAAGGCTTCCGTCTCGTGCTCCGCCGGCGGCGGCAAGGCGTCGCCGCGGGGGAAGGACAACGTCTGGAGCGTCGATAACGACCGCGCCACCAAGCGAGGCGGTCCGAGGCACGAAGAACCGCCGGAGGAGACGCCCCCAGCGGTCGCCGCCTGCCGCCGCCTCCTAAGAGGAAGGGGAAGGATGCGGGTTCGAGGGTTCTAGTGTCTGGAGCCATGCTTGTGGAGGTCGAGACTGTGCTCCAAACTCAGGTATTCATTCTGTTACCTGATTACATAATTAAAGTTTAAGGTGGATACATGTGTTTCCAGCAATAGTGTACTACTAATAATACCATTTTGGCGGATACGTGTCCTGTGAAATCCAATAATTCGCTTTAGTTATCCACATCAACTAAAAAGTTTAAAGTTAGTTTATTAGACTCTATACAGTGGCTGCGGCAAAGATACAAGAATTGGTTGAGTACTTGGTTGGTTAAGGCATTCTAAGTAATACTAGTGCTGGCAGGGTTCATATAGATATAGCGATGAATGGTTGGGATTAATCTGGGGAGAACAACATTCTCCCACCACATTGTATTCTTAATAATTTAATGTTTACTATTTCTACCATACCAATGTGGTGCAACCTTCAAGTTGTTAATTTTCAATCTTAGGAACCTGTCATAAAGCCTTCTTGGGATACATTTGCAAGTAGTTTAAGTGGTAACTGGAAGGGTGTTGGAGCTGTCTTTCGCCAATCACAGCAGAGATGGAGCCTGTTGGAGTTGGGAGCAAAAGAAGAGTACCTTTATGACTGCTACACTCTTTCTCACATTGAGAGATCTTTTGATGGTGGTCATGGCTTTGAGATCCGAAGGAAAACAAATTGGGTCCCAATCAATCCTTTTGGTGAAGCTGAGAAGCGAGATCACATCATATGACAGTGGGAGTCAAAGCACTTCCAGTGGGAAGGGAACTACTAATTTACCTTCATATGAATCTTTTGATCTTAACAGGAGTGCTGTGCTTGATGAAGAAACTTTTTCTATGGAGCCTGGAATTGTATTTTTGAGGTAGGGTTCTTTTGCTTTTGCCTCCATTTTGGTGCTTATGAAATGCAATGATATGGTACATGCAAAATTTCTTTATATTTATTGCTAATTGAAAGCCATAGCATATTTCTTATTTTCATCAATATCTTTTACTATGTTTTGCAAAATTAGGAATCTGTCACTTTGCCACCAGCCTACCAGGATATTCGTTTTTCAAATTGTAATTTTGTATTTTTTTCTTGTAAAGCTTGAATAGTTAGATATTCTTCTCTGTTGGAAAAAGAAGGTAGTTATGAAGGTAATGCCATAAAATTGTTAGAACCATTATACATTTAGACCTTATTATCTATGTGCGTTGAGAAGCTAAATTTAGACACAAATCATTCTTCATTGTGCTTCAGTGATATTGATGCTTCTCATCTGCATTCGTGTTCAAGTGCTTTATTCTCTGGCCATTAATCTTCTCTGGCAAAATTGTTATTGTCGCGCTTTATGTCTTCTTTTTTACGAATAATCCAGTACTTATTCCTTTGGCCATTGTGCTTACATTTTCAGGACGGATCATACTCTAGAGGTCCAGTTGATATAGCAATTGGTGAATATGATGAATCTAAATACTTCCCTTTCACCAACATATAAGTTTGAGCAAGTATGTTTACTGCACTTAAGTTTACATTTTCAATTTTCGCAGATAACATGCAAAAGGTTGATGCTTACTTGATTGATAAGAATGTTTGTTTCTATGTGCTAAATAGAATAGGTTGCTTCCGTACATGCACATATCCATATTTTCTTTGAAAAATACAAGGTAGTAGATGCTTGTTATTTTTCTTCCTCTCTTTCACATGTGGATGCCATAACTTGGCCAGTTGTGCTTTTGCTGGATGGAATTTTGGCTGTCCAAGCAAACTAGCATGAGAGACTAGTTTTGACATAATGAAAATTGACCGGTATTGCCTACTCCAACTTGCTTGGGGCTGTAAGGCTCTGTTGCTGCAGCAGAAGTAGCCTGTATCATATTGAAACCATATTTTGCCAAAGTTCTTGCTTTGTGATGTTTTGTTTTTTACCTGTTACAGTCTTACAGATAACAAAACCTTTTTTCCTTTTCTGTGGTTCATAAAATGTATTTTTCTGATGTGCAGTAAATGTGCCACTTTGAGGCAATGTTATTAAGTTTTGCAATTGAATTATATACATGTATATAAAATAGCAAATTCACCAATCATGTATTTACTTTGTAAGAATAAGGAAAAAATCCTTCCAAACTTGGCTTACAGGCAATATTGAATTATATGTTAGTAATGAACCAGTTGTTGCTTGCAACTTTCATGTTTGAAAAATATTGTTTTTGGAAAGAGAGTCCTGTTTTTGTGTCTAGATAACTGTGGTCCTTGCTTCTTGATTCTTAATGCTGCATGTGGGTCTAGCACTCTGGTTGACCAATTGATAACTTATAACACCCATATGTATACCAGTGTCTTGTTAAAGGTTGCCACAAGAGATTGCGGATTGTGCATACAATTGAGTTTAACGAAGGAGGAGCTAACATACAAATTGTAAGGGTTGCTGTGTATGAAGAAAAATGGGCCAGCCCAGCAAATATCCATGTTGAAGAGTAAGATTGCTTAATTACAAATTTTTCCATGTTTTGCTAATAGTTCTAGATTGGTGGGGCCAATCCAGAAAGGATAAAGAATGCTATAATAGAGATTAAGATTCAATCAAGGATATTTTAAAACTTTTCATGAGTTCGTGACTGATTCATTTCATTGTATGGTGACCTTCTATAAGGTTTGCTTTCACTCTTCCTGATGAGCTGCACTGTCTTCCAAAGGATGCTAACCTTGTATTTGGCAACAAAACCTTTGTGTCTACCTCCACAAGTGGCACCGAAATTTTCTTTTGTAGGATATTGGGGACTATATTCCTTTATTTTTTTCAGATCTCTAGTATGACTCCAAATTAGCACATCGGTTCACAGAAAGTATAATAGAAATGCAGGAGTCTTTTTCTAGGTACAGTTCTTCTGTACTTTAATATTGAATGTTTGATTATTTGTGGTTTCAAAACCTATTCTTGGCTCACCAGTAACTGTATGCAGACACTAACTAGACCAAGAAATTGGAAGACCAAATATGAGCTGAGGAACCATTTGATATAATCTAGAATTTCTCTATCGAGAGACCTGAACAACCATGATTTTTTTGTTTAAAAAAAAAGACAGAATTGTTTTTGTAGTCTGGGTGTATAAAAACCGCCTAGTTTTGAATAATATTGAATCTACAAGTTTTCTAATGAACTGTATTTATCTCCTCTGCAGTGATACACTTGTTGACCTTAAACCATTCTCTCAAAGAAGCCGGACAAAACCATCAGAACTGACAGGTTCCTGGAAAGTATACGAAGTCAGTGCAACACCAATTTTCAGTGATGAAAGGCAAGAACTAGAGGGCGGTTCTCCTTTTTGTCTACTTGTGCATGGAGACGGTGAAGAAGAGAACCCTACCAGAGAGTTCAGTTTCCTTTGGGGAGGAGGAGATTCTCGACATGCAAGATGTCACCGTGCTTTGGTTACCTGGTGGCGTTACTGCTTATGTTGACATCAGTGAAGACGGCATACTCTGTATCGGAGTTGGTTGGTACTCAGAAGAAGGGATCAATCTGGTGATGGAGAGAGACTATGGAACCGATGGGAGGCTCAAGGAGGTTCGGTCGAAAACTGAAGTAAAGCGCCAGTGGTATCAATCAGTTCCATAATACCCCCAAAAAAAAACGTGCTTGGATTAATCTTTGTTACAAAATAGCAGTGTAGGATCAATATCTGATACATCAAACCTGCCCGTTTGACAGGATTGATGTGCTTCATAGCTAAGCTGTAAAAAATTTTGTTGCCTCTGTAGAATGTGGATGTTCTGGTTTCATCAATAAGAAAAATAAGCTCAAAAGTTCATTTGCCGGCATGCATCTTGTTCCCAGCGTGCAGAACCATATTTTATGCTACAGCTATAGAATGACTCGTTCATAATGATATTTTGGCCACTTGCTGTGGAATGTGGTGCTGACCAGTTTTTGGGAAACCCACACTGCATCTCTGCATCTGATTTAGATCTCCGTCCTGCACCCATTAGGTGACAAGATTGATGACCTTGATCTGTCTTTGACATCTTTTATCCGTCCTTGATAAACTGATTTATCTCTGAACATCATATTCTTGAGTGAAATTCAGATCTCGCTCTTCTTCTGGGGGTCAAACAGCAGCGCAACCTGAAGACATTCATCTGGATACTCCCAGCTTCAGCATCTACCTTGCTAGTTGCTTGCAACCTGAAGACATTCATCTGTACACACCCTGTACTGGCTTAGGGAAAGGAACGTTGCTTTTCAACGCCAAACGTCCTTGGCGTCTCAAACTGGCCAGGCTCAAGCCCAGAGACCGACGCAAGGCAGGCGCAATAATTCGCGCCACCATCGGGAGCCAAGCCAAGCCAAACGAGAAGCGCCAAGTTGCCAGCCAAACGAACCAGCTAAAACAAGGAGGGCGCCGCGGCGCGTCGTGGGGACAGCCCTCGTGGTTCAATCCGCCCGTGGGATCTCGCGCACGCCAGGATTGGAGAGCCGCGGCCTCCCTGACCCTCCGCCCCAACTAGCCATGGGTTCCCGCGCGGATCGCGGCGCTTAGACGCGGAGGAGGAGAGAGAGAGGGACAGGGGGAGGCCGAGGCCGAGGCCTAGGAGGCGTGGTGCAGCGCGCGAGGGCGTTCGTTCGGCATGGAACAGAACAATGGCTCGTTCCTCGCCGTGCGTCGCCTCTCCGGCGGCGCCATCCACCACCAACGCCACAACTCTTCGCCGGGTACCTGCGTGGCACCGTCGTTTGGTCGCGCTGTTTGCCTTCGTTTCGTGCAGAGGCTAACGGTTATGGTTTTTCGTGCGCCCGCAGCCGAGGTCGTGGGCGTGTCCACGGCGTGGCTCGGGAAGGGGCTTTCGTGCGTCTGCGCGCAGAGGAGGGACGGCGACGAGCGCATCTCCTTCGATTTGAGTCCCATTCAGGTAAAAGCTCGCTCTCTCTCATTCCGTTCTGTTATTGCTTGTATCTCTTCGACACAGGGCGTTAGCGTTAGCAACATCTCTGTTTTTTTTTTTTTTTTTTTTTTGAATTTTCACCGGGGAGGCGCTCCCCACCTGAATTATATTGATTTGCCCTCAATGGCTGTTTGAAAAATTTTACAAAGCATGTACAAGTACATACTGGAGGCCACACGAGTCTTTGTGTGCCTTGAAGAACAACAAAATTTACACGGCGCTCGCACTAGCGCTCTATTGCCATATCAAATATTTGACACCATTTATCTGCAATAAGTCTGTGTTTGCTCTTTAGCCTGACCTTCCACACGGCTGCTGTTTCTTTGCATGCCTGTAACAGCCGATTGATGTCGCAGTCATCTCCTCTGAACACCTTTGCGTTCCTAGCCTTCCAGATTTCCCAACAGCCTAGAGCAATGAAAGTCGAGAACTGCAACATCTCTGTTTTCCCTGTCACCCTGTGGCATGCGATCATCCTGAAACGACAGATGAGTGTTTGAATCTGATAGGAGCGATTGTGGAAGCCGCTCTGTCCCTAGCGCAATGCATGTTTAGTATTATGATGATTCACCCAGCAGCAGGAAAGCTGTGTCATGGAACTGCAATGGTTTGGACAGGGATGGTTTTTGTGATTGCTTTGTGTGTTCTCCAGTCCGTAGGACGATGAAAAATTCTTGCTCTCATTTTGTTTCATAATGTAGTGGCTTATATGTGAACACGGGGGTTAGAGACATTTCCTTTCTTCCTTGTGGATTGATTTCTGAGAAAAGAAATTGAGATATTAAATTTTATAATGAGCAAAGAGGATGCAAACATATCGAGAAATTTTCATTCCTTGTGGTTATTTTTTCGATAATGGAACCATGAAGTAGTGTCATGTCATTGTAGCATTGATGGTTTTGACACTAGGTATCTTTCTGTGATTAACAATGTGTGCCGTTGCCTCCAGTATGTATTCAAATTCATGGGGCAATGAAAGTTCCTACATAAACATCTATGGATTATTCTCTGTTCCAGGAAGTGTGCTTGCATAGGTTGCAGAACCGGATAGAGGTGCAGTATGATGGTTCAAATAGAGAGCATCAGGTACGAGCTTTAACTGATATCAGCCCCTTGTTAGTTTTAGCTCTAAACTTTAGCCACCTCACATTAGAGCTTTAAGCCTGAAAAGTGAGCTAAAGTGCTCTAAAATTTTTAGAGCTCTAAAATTTAGAGGGGATCCAGTCAGGCCCTAATATTTACTACGTGATTGAGGGCAGTTGCATATTTGAATCCATCATTTTAATTGGACACAAGTTATTATTCTTTTAAAAGGAGGGCAGAACTCCTCAAATTAGCCAATTGATACAAATGTACAATAGTCATATGCTTTGCTTATGATATGGTGCTACTGGGCCCTAAGAACTAAAAATATCTGAATAATTTCAGCTTCATATGGGAATGAGCATGTGTTTCCATCTCCTTCTCCTGAGTTCTATCTATTTTCGGTTATTTACTGACACATAATCCATTAGAAAGCATTGGAAGCCCTTTGGCGTGCTTCTTTTCCTGGAACTGAACTTCTAGGATTAGTATCAGACCAGTGGAAGGAGATGGGATGGCAAGGGAAAGATCCATCTACAGATTTCAGGTCTTTCATCCCTTATTCATTCCTACATTTGCAGTTTAGCATTCATTTGATATATTTTGAATGTGTAATATTATGTTCTATTGGACTTACAGGGGTGGTGGTTTTATATCTTTGGAGAATTTACTGTATTTCTCTAGGAACTATCCAGTGAGTACAAAATACTTGACCCAACTGCTTGTTGCCATTCATATCAAAATTTCTGTAATGCTTGATTGTGCCTCTGATGTGGCATTACTTGCTATTCATTGAGCTCAGTTTCAAAAGGATATAAAGGACTTATAGTTTACATGCGCCTTGGATTTTTCACTGAAACTCTGCCTCCATACTTGTGGCAATTGGACAGCCAATAATCCATTGATGATTTCATTAAATAGAGAAAGGATCGATAGTTCATCTCGTAGACCCTGTAAAGGTCTAAGAGTTATCCAGATATGGTGCATTATATAATGAAAAAAAGCAATTGAAAATACAGTTACTACAATTACATTGAACTGGATGTTTTCAAAATTGGGCCACTAATTCAGCTCAGTGAGCCTCTTTCTCTGCAGAAATCCTTCCAGGAGCTCCTTTTGTAAGCAGAATGGTGATAGAGCATTGTGGGAATATCCATTTGCTGTAGCTGGTGTAAATATTACATTCATGCTAATTCAGATGCTTGATCTTCAAAGAGGTTTGTCTTTAAACTTTTGAGCATTTATTATTTAGTTCATCTGAACTGTGAAACTAGTTTGGCAATCGCCATTAACAATGTGATTTACTTTGACTGACGTTAATGTCCCTGCAGCTAAGCCAACGTCGTTGATTGGAGCAGTTTTCCTAAATCTACTCTTGGGTAAGTCTTTCTTTTTATTGTTACATTTGTGTAGGACTGAAATCTCACAGAACTGCTATAATTTAGGCTTTTCTCCAAAAAGTCTTTTCAGCCTCTGGTATACTTTATCTTTGGAGGTCTTCAATGAGCCTAGTTGATTTTGACGAGTTGCGTCTAACAACCATGTTTTCTCAAACAACTGCACCTAAATAAGGCCAGTTGAAATTTTTGCAACTCTCTAAATAAACTCATAGTACGACATTACTAGTGTAATGATTAACACCTGCGTGAGAGCCTCTAGAGATATTATTAGCTTTGAATAAAAGCTGAGGAAGGGCAATCATGTTTTCGTATCTGACAGTTGTTTCCTGTTCAGAAAATGATCGAGCGTTTGATATTCTTTACTGCATAACCTTCAAACTGATGGATCAGAAATGGCTTGAAATGCACGCCAGTTACATGGATTTCAATGTACGTCTTTCCTTTCTCATATGCAATCTTTCGGGCACGTTCTTTGTACCAAGCACCTTCCTTGCTTGACCAAATCGCGGAACTCACGCTGCAGGCGGTTATTAAATCTACACGCCGCCAGCTCGAGAGGGAGCTGTTGCTAGAAGACATTCAGAGAATCGAGGACATGCCATCGTACAGGTTTCTCGCCTGCTAGCAATTGAACTTGGTCATACCTAACATTGCCACAAGATAGTGCATCTCCATACACTCGAAGAAGTCGCGACGTTGGAACCCACGTATACCGAGCTCAGTATGGGGGCCGATCTAGGTTCATGGGATGTGGAATCTGCTGCTTTGAATTGTCTTTGTTTACCTACTTGATTGGCAACGACCTCAACGCTGAGTGCCATTTCGTTATACGATGTGCTATATATCTTGCTGCCATCGAACGGCAGATCCTAAGCTGTGGCCAGGCTTTCGTTGTAAACAGGAGGATCGTGGAAAGTTGTCTGAATATGCTTTGAGGCCTTGTGCATTTACAATCTGATTCTGGCCTTATAGTCATTTGAGTTGGACTCGGTATCTTCTTGTATGGAGCCCATAATGGACCCAGACATAATTTCGGCCTATAAGTACCCTTATTGGGCCGGTCGGTCCTTCCCCTGGCTAGAGCTTCACCCTCAAATCGTTTCGTGTATATTTATTTATTTATTTATTCATTTGTAGGAGGAGGTGTGCTTAGACACGGTCGTGAAGACGGTGTGTAGTGTGCAAAACGTACTCGTATGATTTATTTCTTCTGATTCGCCCCTCTCCGCCGATCCTCCCCAATATCCCCATTGCGCGCCATGTCCAGGACAACGTGCCTAGAGAATTTAAAAGAATTCAGAAATTCTACTAGTAGCTCCCCAACTCACCCGTTCCATTTATCCAGCAACGTGAAGCATGCATCCAAGAGGCTCGACGTTTGGGTTGGGTTTCTATCACTTTTAATATTAAATTGTTCATTCAGAATCTCAGGCTATCATGCCCAGAGGCAGAGTCGTGCATGTGTCGTCAAACCCAGGCCGCCGTCGCGTCGGCGATCCGTGTACGCTGGCTGCTTTCGGGGCAACGAAAAAGCACACCTTGCACCTCGCCAGTCAGGAGTCGACAAGCTAGGCCAAGCGATAAAATACTCGCATCAGCAGAAGATCGGGGCTCGATCCAGGCATAAAAACAAAGATCGGATGGGATCCTGGCATCACATCATGGCGGGCGTACTATAGATCAGATGTCACGCTCTTTTTTTTTTTTTTGAAGAAAATGTCACGCTCTGGCTTGTACAGGATCCGCCGCTCCTAGGTACGCAAAGGACGCCGTTCTGGCTGGTGCAAGACTGCATGCCGGTGCCATGCCAAATTCCCTATCAAACGCGACACGTACAGGCAACCAGCCTCGTTTAGTTGGCTAAAGTTTCTAACTCTTTTTTCACTCTCTCTCCATCACATCACATTAAATACACCAAAAGATATATGTTTGGAGTATAAAATGTAGGTAAAAAAAATAACTAATTATACAGTTTAGATGTACATTACGAGGACGATTCTTTTTGAGCCTAGTTACGCCGTGGTAGGATAATATTTACCACAAACAAACGAAACGCGTCTTCTGGGTGTCTTCTGAGGAGTTCCAGGAGTTACTTTTGCTAAAATTCCTAACATCTAAACGAGGCCATCCAGCCAGGCCTGCATTACCTAAACGCCATAGCATAGGAATAGGATAGGAGAAGCACCTACTCCTACCTACAACAGTGCTCCTACTACCACTAACATAGCCGTACCCACTGGCGAGACACGAACGAGGGGAGGGGCATCATCATCATGATTCATGACGAGAAATCTTGGGCGCTGGATTTTCTTCCGTCATCCTGGCCGATTCCCTTCTTTCTTTCCCAACGCAAAGTGCGCAGTCGAGCAGCAGGCAGGCAGGCAGTCGGGCAGGGCTCTCGGCCTCGGCACGTCCTTTTGTCCCTCCCGGGGCTCGCCGGTCCGGTCCGGCAGGTGAGGCGAAGGGGATCTGTGTCTGTCACCTACTCTACGAGGCTACGGCCACCTTCCTGCGATGCGTGTCACAAATGGAATAAACGTAGGCCTACCAGGCTACTACGGGTGATGGACGGACGAGAGAAGAGAGACAGCGGCGTCACGTCTGGAAGCCTTTCCTGTGACCCCCGGCGACAAAACGCCAAACGATTCGGGTTGGACTGCACGCAGGAGCAGGAATGGACTGGACCGGACCCCGGCCGGCGACGAGCCAAGCCGCGGCAACCACGCGCGACCGGACCGGACGGCGGCGGATGCTGGAAGGCAGCAAAGGAACTGTGGCCGGCCGGGCGCGGGTAGGGAGGAACCGGCACGCGTGTGGACACCGGGCAACATGGGCCGACTTCGATTTGACAATGCGTCGGTCGGTCGCGGCCGGCACGCGGGCTGTGGAGCCGCGGTGCCGAGGCGGCGGGGACGGGCGGCCGGTAGAGAGCGCGCGCGTCAGGACAGGGCAAGCCGCGTGTGCCGTGGGCGTGTGTCGGGTGGAGGCGGCAAACGCCGTGCGCTACTACTGTTATGTGTGCGCGTGCGTGCGGGGTGCCCGGCCGGCTGCCGCTTGTGTGTCTTGTGTCCCTCGGCGAATGATGTTGTCCCTGCGGCGGGCGCGCGACCGGAGGTGGGGGCGCCGAAAGCCTGCGACGGCGCGGCGCCCACAGGCCACATCTATCACGACCGCGAGCAGTACAAAAGGTCACCACCTCCATGCACGCACGGCGGCGCACGGGCTGGCTGGTGGTCTGGTCGCTTTCCCATTCCAACGAACGACAAGGAGAGGTTGAGTTGTGACGGCTGAGAGATCACATGGCGTGTTTAGTTGGTGAAATATTTTTGGGTTGGTCTACCAGAAGACTTTTCGTTTGTATTTGGTAATTATTGTTCAATTATAGACTAGCTAAGCTCAAAAGATTTGTCTCGCACTTTTCAGCCAAACTATATAATTAGTTTTTTTGTTTACCTACATTTAATGCTCCAAATATGCGTTAAAAGATTCGATGTGACGGGTACTGTAGCATTTTTTTGGTTTACTTTTTAAGATTGCATGGCAACCGAACACTCCCACAGTCACAGAGAGACGATCAGATGCCCATCAACCTTGGTCGATCTCTTGCGGCAAAAAACGCCGTAGGGATCGGACAACGCTGGTACAAAACAACCTCGAGCTAGCATTGGCTGGTAGACTTACGGCGCATAATCGTCTGGCCGTCGTAGACGCGGACGGATAAACATCCCTAATTGAGTAGATTGCTCGATCGGTGTCTCGCTCAGAGCAGAAAATACAACACGAAGGGCCAAAATCACAATCATAGGAGAGAGATGGAGGAGATGGGGCGCGCCATGATAGTCTGACCTTTGGCCGGCCGGTCGAGCGTGAATAAACGAGCGGTGGTGGAACCTGGAAAGGCAATTTAATTTGGAGGCATTCGAATGGCTCATGATTCACCTCAGAGATTTTGGTATTGTGTGGGCATCAGGCAACACGATCCAGCTCATCAGTAGAGTAGAGAGATGGAAGGCAAACATCGTTATCTTGATGATATAGTCAGTTAGGCTTTTGGCCGTCCTTGCTACTGTTTTTGTTCGGGGGAAGAATGCTCACCTCAGGTCTCTTTCCCACGGAGTGTATTGGTGCTTTAATGTTTTTCTTTCGATGGCTCCACCGCTCCACTGTCTATCCACACTCTCTTTATTTTGAAGCATACCTCACGTATCGTTGCAGAAATTACTTATTATTTAAAATTATTTTAGACATTTATTTACTTATATGACCAAGAATCTTGAAGAGTCAAAACACAATATTAAACGGGACATTGTTATCCCCGAAGGGGAATATTTTACTTATATGACCAAGAATCTAGGGACACCCTTGTCCTCTCATCCTTTTCTTTTAGTCTTCCAAAAGGTGGGGACAGGTGCGGGAGCCACCGGCTCCTCATTGGGGAGGGTATATCACACCCCTAGGGTAGCTAGACTCTTGGGCAGGTCATGCACAAGTAGATGGGAGAGCTCCAATGGGCCTCTATAAGAGGTCATCCAACACGGGTGGCTGCCAAGAGAGCCCCAAGACAGGTGACCGGGTTGGCTTTGCTACGGGCGAGCGACATTCCAATGACAACATCCATTCAGTGAGTGAGTTCCGACCTAGACTAATGCATTGCAAGCCGAATAGTGAGGATCCATGGAGCCGGTCGAGACATTAGTGAAAAGTGGGATGGCACATGGGGTCCACACTTGTCAATGGAAATCAAACAGGCATTCATCCACCCTACCAAACACTATAGTGTTGTTTGGCTGATGGTTTCTGCGGTTAATAAAAGTCGGATGGCACATGGGGTCCACAATTGTTAGTGGAAATCAAACTGGCATCCATCCATCCTACCCACTAAAGTGTTGTTCGGCTGATGGTTTTTGCGGTTAATAAAACCAATAGATACTATTTTGTTGTGAGAGAAAATAACATTATACCATTTATGGTTGAAAGTTGAAGAGAATATGGGGTACGAGTCTATCCTCTCAACCAAACAAGAAAACGCGCTAAGAACAGCGCACCATCCTATCCCACCACCTCATTCGTGAACCAAATCCTACCTTTCTCTCGTACACAACTTTATTCCGTATATACTCTGTAAGATCAACTTTTTTCTTTGCGCGTTCAGGTGGGGAACGTTCAGGTGCCCTCCTCCGGAGCCAACGGTGCCGTGTCTACCTGAGCAATGATGACCATTTGGCCGAGGGCAGCAAGATGACCAATGACTCTGAACGCAACGACCCGCCCGGATGAAACTGGCCGCGTCCGGCCACGAAAGAAATGAAAACTGCTCGTTGCACTTGCACGCAACGGCAACGGACAGACGACACTGCTACCTGCTTCCTTTGGCTGTCCCCTACCCCTACTGCGCGCTTTGCCACTAGTAGCTGTAAGCTCCCAGTTGCAGCCTCTGTAGCTGTAAGCTCCCAGCTCGTAGCCTCGTACACAGTACAACTGCCTGTTTCACTTACCATTGCAAATTTGCAATAACCGCTGCTTTTTAGGAACACGTTGGTACTACCATCGCAAATGTTGCAATAACAGATTAACGGAACTGTAGTGCTGCACCGCTCTTCGTATCTGACTTCATGAACTATCCGCGCATCATCACTGCACCAGGGTGGCAGGGATCTCCAGCTCAATTACAGTGCAATCCTGCACAAACTTGCGTTGGATTTGGGACTTGAAGATGAGGCAATGCTAGTGCTAGGCATGCATGCACAAGCACAAGCTATCAGCAATGCAAGTGGCCCATAGTATGGTGCGGAGAAGGGGGCAACGCATATGGCTGGCTGATGGCCCTGAAGAAGAGGCTTTTTTCACAGCAGCTGCAATGATAACAAAATTCCCGCTCTGATCCCCTGCAGCTGGCCTCATCAGCACTCATCTGGAAACGCCAGTACAGTGTTGTGAGTGTTGTGACCAGACCACTAGCGTGAGTAGTGCAGTGCTTATTAGCTTGCCTCTGCAACGGCATGCTGCGCGAGCCTGCGATCGTCGTCTATGCGTTTGGTTGGTCATGCATGCTCAGCTCTTTGCCAATGGCGTGTTAGGGCACGTTTAGATGGCAAATTTTTTGCCAAAAAGTTGTAAGTTTTTGGACTCTCTCTCCATCACATCACATTAAATACACCAAAAAACATATATTCGGAGCAGTAAATGTAGGTAAGAAAAATAACTAATCACACAGTTCTATTGTACATCTCGACACGTAATCTTTTTGAGCCTAGTTAGTCCAAGATTGAATAATATTTACCACAAACAAACGAAACGTGGTACAGTGTACTACAGGAGTTGGAATAGTGTATTTTGCTAATTTTTAGCCAACTAAACAAGGCCTTAGTGTTAGAGGTAGGCCCACCACTTGCATTGCCCCGGCCATGAGATAGTTTTCAATCGGCGTATCATGCACCATGACCACGTCCTGTGCTGTGCATGACCACACTGCAGCTGCAGGCATATGATTGGAACGAACGCTAGCTGCTGCGTGCATGCACAGCTCATTTTTCCAGCATCGGGCAGGCATGATTCTGTGTAGACATGCATGCATGATTCTTTTTTCTCCTGAGCATGATTCCTTTAGGAACAGTAATACGTAAGTACCGCTGCATATGCAAAGCATGCATGCATGTCGTAGGATCGGAGTACGTTTACTGAGTTTTACCGAGCAGTACTCTGCCAAATGAGCATCCGCAAGCACGTTAGAGTACTCGTAGGAGCATCTCCAACAGTTTGCTATTTTAACTTGCCATCCTTCTAAATTTAGCAAAACAAAAAAAAATAGCCTCCAACAGTTTTTGCCATCCAACTTGGCAAAAATAACAACTTGGCATATCTTGACTCTAGCGGCGCAAATATGCGGCGCGCGTACTCACTTGCCATAGGGGCGATTCTCGCGACACCGCCTGTTCTCCCGCCTTGCGAAGCATCGGCGTGACTCCTTCCCCCCGCACGAAGTCAATCGGGCCCTCCTCGTAAGCGTCGATCCTCTCCTCTTCTCCCGGGAAGGCAGGTCGCGGCACCTCTGCTCCCAACATCGCCTCGCCTCCAACAGCAGGTAGTGCCTCTCCTTCGACGAACAAGATTGCAATCATCGGCGAGTGGCATCGTGCAAAGAAGAAGCTCAACAAGGAAGAATGGCCGGCAAAATAAAGTCTCATGCCTCTTTCATCAATATATGTTGAATTATAAAGCCGTGCATGCTTCTTGTCCTGGCCGGAAATCAAGTTTACCTCTCGTCTTCCTATTCAAGATGGATGAATGGAGATACATCATCATACAAGATTGAACCTAGATTACCTTGATGACCATGCGCGGCGGCGGCAGGATCGCACACGGGCGACGGGAAGGAGATGAGTTGCGCTGACAGTTGGGTTGGGTACGATGTGGGTCCAATTTTTACAATTTTACCAAGTAAAATGGCAAACTATTGAGAGAGCCCATTTTTTTCATTTCGGTATATATTTTAGAAAGTTGCCAAATCACAACATTTAGCAAGTAAATTTTAGCAAACTGTTGGAGATGCTCTAAAGGCTAAATATCAAGGTAATTAGCTATTGAAAAGGAGTACGGAATACTAGTCGAGTACGTTGGACACAAATGTAACGCAGGCTTACTCATTGTGTCCAAACTTCCTTAATTGGCGTCGGAGTGGGATGCCCCACAATTATTGAGCAATTTGCAGGGGAACAAAAGGTACAATTACTGCATCATATCCTCGTTCTTGCCCTGATCCACCGCCAGTAGCTAGCCCACTCCCTCGGTCCTACCGTGTGTTTTTCTCTCTCTTGATGAACTACTCTCACAAAATTTAAAGGGGATTCCTAGAAAACAAATTAAAGCGGCGTGATGAAGTTACAATGAGACAATTAACCTAAAAATTCTTCACAATTTTTTCTACTAGTTTATAACCCTATATATAAAGGTACCGTTTGGTTACCCTGGGATTTTCAAGAATATGAAATAGAAAAAATCTCATAATCCTAGAATCCCATCCAAACATATATGCTAGGATGATTCTTAGAGATTTTACCATACATGAACAAAAATAAATAAAACACACCATTTTTTATATGAATATTTAAAATCCATTAATTAGGATCCAAACAGGACCTAAAAGCACATGTAAGTACAAATACATGCATAGAAGTAATGCAATTCTATCCTATCAAGGAGAAATTAGCACAAAAATAAAACACATGTTCTCCTACTTGTTCATTCTCCATACATACATATATATTGTTGGGACAAAAATAAGTGACTGTACCATAAACTCTATACTAATTTATAGCATGATACATCTATAGAACATAGTTTTTTAGTATATCATACTTACTCACTCTGGCCCCTTTTAACTACCATTCTCGCTTCAGAGAAATAACTTTGACAAATTTATAAAAAATACATATTAGTATTTATGATACAAAATTAATATTATCAGACAGATAGTTGAATCTATTTTAATATAAATTTATCTATTAGAGATATAAGCATTGCTAATATTTTTGTGGAGGTGGAGGGAGTCTACAGCTAGAGTTATATTCTTTCTAGGACTGAAAGATTACATAAGTAAAAGGCTACCGCTAGATGATGAATCTGCAAGCACTAGCCAAGCGCTTACAACACCGCTACAGAAACATGTACTGCATGCCATCACACCACATCTGAGCAAAAGGCTCTTTAAAGGTGCTGTCCTGTCCAGACCTCCCCATCTGGGCTAGCATAAGCTCAAGCTTGTCCACCACTTCTATCTTTCTTTAACCTGAAAAAGACAGAAATCTTCCTCGGCATCTCCAATTTCTCACTCAGACACTCACTCATGCTCCCAATACCACTTTGATCCTGATCCACCGATCAATTGATCACCATCTCCACCGGCCACAACCCCCACACCTGCACGGTCGATCTTGCTATATGCGTGCATGGAGGGAGCAGCCAGCTGTTGGAGACCTGCCTTCCTGCTAGCCTCTACGCGCTCAGTCCGCATCCTCCTCTTCTTGCCCCGCTGCCGAACCAGCAGCACAAGCTTCTGCAGATGCCGATGGTCCAGGAGCAGGCCGCGAACAATCATGGCGTGATGCTATCTTCGGACCACCACCACCATCACGGCGGCCTCCTGTACCCGCTGCTTCTTCCCGGCATCCCGTTCTGCCCCTCCGCCGCCGACACCTGCGAGAAGACCACCACCACCGGCTTCCCGGCGCTCGATGCCGGCGAGGTAAATATAAATGAGAAGCGACTACAGTGGTCCAGTGCGCCTATCAGCTGATTAAACGACTTGCTGATCGATCTGGGCTGTTTCCTTGATCCCCTTGTAATCTTTGTTTTCTCAGGCGGCCCGCGCCTCAGCGGCGAAAGCCGCCGCCGAGATCGCTAGTACCACCACCACGACATGCAACGGCCCAAGTTCCTGTGATTGGTACGTATGACCGCACCATAACCCACTTGTGTTAGGGTTTCTAGTGCGGGGCGGAGGGGTCGTTCGCGCTGTTGAACTGATTGGGAGCTACATCTGTTGATGGGGTGAGCAGGTGGAAGGGCCCGGCGGCGGCGGCAGCAGGGGAGAAAGGAGGACGGATGAAGGTGAGGAGGAAGATGATGGGGAACCGAGGTTCTGCTTCCAGACCAGGAGCGACGTGGATGTGTTGGACGACGGCTACAAGTGGAGGAAGTATGGCCAGAAGGTTGTCAAGAACAGCCTCCATCCAAGGTATATACACGCGCAGCAATATACATATTCGGCGATCCTAACCCTAGCTAATGCCTCTTTCGGAACATGAATTTTCCCCACTGATACTATGAGATTGAGTAGTTTTTAATAAAATCCCTATGCTACAAAAAGCTCTATATACCTTTTAATGTCTACACAAATAGCAATCCAAAATTCATGGTGGCCCGTAAGGCGCTCGATCTTCCTGATGCTATCAAGGGCCTGAATTAATTTAGTACTTAGCCTTTGTATGGTGTCGCTAGATTTGTGTTATCACTTCAATTACAAGACCTATAATTTGTCAGTTTCTGAAACCCGCTAACAGTGAAGATTGAAATTAAACCAACAACTTAGGTTGAGTTGAGATCCACAATTTTTTTGTAGAATTTGAGCACATATATTTTTTTTTTTTTTTCTTTAACTTTCTTAGACTGACATAAGGAAAATATTTATCGCTTAATTTGTTGCATATAAAATTCATATTCTAGAGGAGCAAGTAATTGTATATACAAGTCTATATGGGAACCGTGCATAATTCGCATTTTCAAGATGGAGAAAAGGGCAGTAATCACAAAGATCGATGCCTAGCTTCATTGACCAATCGTAGGAAAGATTGATGCCAGATATTTTTTGACAACAATTGATGCCAGATATTGCTCCCTTTTCTAAAAAAAGGTAGATATTGCTCAACTAGCTTATCCATGAGAAATATCAAGGTTGCTAATAATATAGCAAGGGAAAACTGTTTTTGTTTTGTTGAGTTTTATGACGCACGCAACATATTATCATGAACCAAATAGCCTGTATAGCTCAGATACACCTAGGAGCGGTCTATAATAGCTAACTAATAACTTTATGGTTATCGCTAAGTTGTTTATATATATCATGTGACGACATTAGGCATCCTTCTGATGCATCATCAGCGATAGAAGATGTCGAAAAGGCAGCTCTGCTTTGTTGATTTTATCTAAGTGTTTATCGTTTCTTTCACCTATAAAAATGTCATATATATATATATATATGCATCCGCCAAAATATTGGTGCAGGAGTCACACCAAGCAACCTTTTCCCCAAGAAGAAGAGTCACAATGGAATTCTACAAAATGAAAGGACAGATGCATTGTTGCTGGAACTCCTAAAATATTAGTTTAAAGAAGGATCTATTAAAGGGATCTTTAGTTTTTCTCCCTGCTTGGTCTAAGTTCTGATCATGCACCATGTATGTCATGTCAGCATCCTCTAGTAAAACATATCATCATTCATGAGCTGTAGCAATAGGATACACGCATGAACATGGACTAGCATATGGATGCGCTGGGACAAATGCCAAATGATACACACATATTGACAGACCAATTTCTCCAGACAGCACTCAATGTGCCATAGGAAAGGTAGGCGGGCTTGTCCATGATTGCTGGCCCGTAGTCTCTTTGAATTTCGTTCGGGCTACAGTATTTCTTTTCTCAAACAAATTAAACAGTTCATTAATAGGTAGAAATTAAACAGTCCCATCGCATGCCAATTCCACAGCTTGATTAGTGATTTGTTACCGTCGCACCCTTAAACCTGTAGATCGAGGCTACATGTTTTCGCTTGTAAGTGTTTCCTTTTGGTATAGAATGTATAGAGTAGAGGCTGAATCAATGCTTGTTCATATATTCCGTCAAGAGAATGCTTCTGAAAAGTGCCAATTGAATACTCTCAAAATCACTCATCCACATATAATACCTGCCAATAATCCATTCCCCGAAAATTGAAATAGTAGCCTAGTGAGAACTCCACCACACATTCAACCTGGGCCTCGTTTAGTTGGCTAAAGTTTTGCCAAATGCATTCCGAACTCCTTAGTTAAAAAGACGATTTTCGTTTGTTAGTGGTAAATATTATCCAATCATAGAGTAAATAGGCTCAAAAGAATCGTCTCGCAATGTACATCTAAACTGTGTAATTAGTTATTTTTTACGTATATTTAATACTCGAACATATGTCATTTGGTGTATTTAATGTGATGTGATGGAGAGAGAGTCTAAAAATTTGCAAAACTTTTGCAAAACTTTAGCCAACTAAACGTGATCCCCTGCTCTATAAATTTAACATTCCAAAAGTTTTTTTTCCCAGAGTTTCTCATGAATAAATTGAAACAAAGGTTGTTAATACCTCGATTTTAGGTAAGATTTGAATTGGCTTTTCATCAACATTATTTCAACTCACCTTCACCTTAAATAATATTTATCATTGCAAAAAAAAAGGTCATCTATATATCAATATTGTGTCGGATTGGTACGATCTAATGAATTTATGGGATCACGTGTAATACTATGAAATTTAGGATACATGATGGGAATGATGTCATTTTGTCTTGATAATTTTTTAGTATCGTTAGATTCTAAGATCAAGATCGGGATCCTGAAAATCTTGATTGAAACTGATTTATTGGGTCCCAAAAATTGATAACTTGTCCTTAATTCTATTAGGTACTCAGCATGGTGAAATATGTCACCGACAAATTTTTTGGTGGTACTATGAAATTAGACTACCATCACACTTCAAAAAACGATCTATCAGTAAATCATTTTCACAGCAGAAGCATGCACTAGATTTGATCAGAAAAAAAAAAAACTGGATATATTCAGTTTGCCAAAGCTTACTAGTGCTTGGGAGTTGGGACCTTGGGTCTTCAGAGGCCAATGCAACAGGAGGTCCTTCTCTAATAACTTGGTTCAGGGCCTCAGGCAGATCATATATAAGCCATATTGATATTATATTTTTTAATATATTAGAGCTTTAAATAAATTTCATATATAATTTGAAGTTTCAGTTCGTTGGTCAACCTTTAAATTATCACTCTGCATACATACGTCCAGGAGCTACTACCGGTGCACCCACAGCAACTGCCGCGTGAAGAAGCGAGTGGAGAGGCTGTCGGAGGACTGCCGCATGGTGATCACCACCTACGAGGGCCGTCACACGCACTCCCCCTGCAGCGACGAAGCCGAAGCTGCCGACGGCGACCCCAGTGGCAGCTGCGCTTTCACATCGCTCTAGAGATGGATCGATGCGGGCGTGCAAACGACCTTAATCTAGCTGCTGTCCCAATTAATTTATACATACTGTGTGCATGCAATGCATAGATCGATCGATCGACCAAGTTTCTGTAGTGCACTGAGAGCCTGATAACGCATAGCTTTGTGCATCTGGACGAAGCTATTAGCAGCAATGCTGTAGAGAAGATCGATCGATGCACCAATATATCCATGCATGCACGTTTGTTGTAAGTAATCAATCAATGAATCTGCAGTGGCTGCAAGGTCCATCCTATTCAACTGGAGACTTTTGCTACATGCATGATGCGTCAGAACACATCTGATGCTGTTGGACCTGTTGGACCGGCGGACGCGTGCCTGCTTAAAGCCTTGGACATGGCTGCCATTGCATAGTACATGTAATGTAGGCACAGAAAGCGAGGACAGATCACCTTGCTTGCTGCTGTAGCCTGTAGGCAGTACAAACATTTGCAATCACCTGGCTAATTGTACAAAGAAGGCAGCTCATTGCTCATCATGCGTGCAGCTGCTAATGATTGTGAAACTGCATGCACAGCAGTTGCTGCAGGCATGCAGGTAAACGAACATGAGCTCTCGGACAAACTTCCATTATTCGCATGCATGTTCGTCGTGTATAGTATCTGACTGAATGCATAGGGAAGGTAGAACTTTGAGACTATCCGCGCTCATGTTGCTCACATCCTTGTCATTAAAATTCCCTTCTTCGTACCATTTTTCTCCCGCACATATCATATTGCTCCTTTATATATATCTATACTCTATACTAACTACCATTAGTGAATTTTATTATTTGGATTTTTTGGATGATGAAGAAGGGTAAAAAATATATTTAGGTAGGTTCTAGGGTGGTTCTAGTTTGTTTATGATTTTCCTAGAAATTTTGTAGAAACCAAAAGGGCTTAGTTTAATCTTTGGGTACGTTCCTCCCGTGGATTGTGCGGGCACCGCCGATTTTATGCACGAATAGTGAGCACAAGAAATGAACAGTGCATGGACAATTTCACAAAAGCGATTTTTCCGGTGACTAGAGATCAAGATCTAATGACCGGGAAATTGGAGGCGACATGGCCAGCTCCATTGACCTGTGCTTTGCTCAGGATTAGAATTTTTTTGAGCAACACCATCCTCTTTATTTAATTAGAAGGATTGTACACATTACATCAGGTGGATTCAAGAACTAAACATGCGCCCTACCAGCTCGAGATTAGATATGTGCTCCATCCGTCCAAAAAGAGTTGTTACAATTTTTTTGTTTGACCGACTATCTTTTTTAAAATAATTTTTGTAAATATCATCTATTTCATTATGACTTATGATCATTAGAGATACTTTAGTACTGATTTATTATTTTATAATTTACATAAAATTTTAAATATCAAACACGATGTCTAGAAGTTAAAAATGTTATTTTTTTTTTTTTTTTTTTGGATAGGGAGCTAGAGATTATAGACATGTTGGGCCAAATACTTACTGGCCCAATTTGTATATATCCCGCACATATCGCTCCTCAAGTTGGCCCATTTCGTATGACCCCCGCCACACACGCCCAGGCGCCCAGCCAATCAGCATGCAAGGAGGGCCGTTTGCTGCCTAGCCTAATTTTTTTTTGAGACGATGCTGCCTAGCCTAATTGGGTTGTGTGCTTATGTTGGGCCAGGTATAACAATAGTAGCCCAACAAGGCCTGCCACTAACTCCACGCACGCAACGGCGAGGTCGACGCCGCCGGTCGCTTCACTCTGTCTCTGCTGGAGTGCCGGATCCTCCGCCCGCCGCTCCTCACTCCTCAGTCGACCCTCACGCTCCCGCCCATGCCCCGACCCAAGCCCGCCGGCTGGATCTCAGGGTGGGGTGGGACCTCATGCTCGGATCGATCGCCGCGTTCTACGCCGTCATGGCGCCCTACACCAAGGTGGAGGAGAGCTTCAACGTGCAGGTTCCAGCCTCTAATCCCTCGCAGTTTTGTTGCAGTATCGTTGCTCCATTGTTAGAGTTCTAGATTGGTCGCAATCGCATGCTCGCCTCCTCATGCTCCGTCGTCCGTCGATAGCCTCATCCCCGCCTGGCGTGCCTCGCGGGCTCATCTCGTCCCACTCTGACTTGTGGAGCTTATTAACCCTTGCACCTAATTATGGGATGCTGCTATTCATCCTGCGAAAAGTACAGAGCCCAATTTCTGTGCAGTGGCTGATGTTTTTGTGCAAGTAGTCAGCGTTTACTCACCGTTAACTAGGTATCTCAAATGCTGAAGGATGAATAATTGCTGTTTTCTTCGACCTCAATAGTCAATGCTTTTGTTAGTTTGTGTAACTAGTTGGTGAGAGGGCATGTGCGCGTCCATGTGTTGTGGATTAATTTACTGCTTAATAACACGGTTGTGTTTGAGACTTCTTCTGCAGCAATTATGCAAATGCATTTGAATATATTTAGTTGGTACTAGTTGTTTTGTATTTGTTGTTATGCTACCAGGTATGCTGATTCATGACTACAATTATCCACATATGATGTGCAAATTTCTATTGTTACACTTTTTTTTTTTGCGACCGCAAGTTTGTTTTTCATTAAGTAGAATAAAGTTCAAACAACAAGAAGCAACGGTTGACCATTACCGATGCAAACCTAACCACTCTTTGGATACATCATGCGGGATTACATGTTGACCAATTTGCGACAAACCAACCCTATCTTTGGACTAGGTCTCCACGCCGGCGATCCCTCGAGATTGAGGTCCATAGCGGAGAGGTCAAAAGCACCATCGAGAAGAAGCTCGAACGGCGCCGCTGTAGCCGGTGTCATACGCGCCCGGAAGATGGTCCTGACCTTGTCCTCAACTGTCTTGGAGCCTCTCCCCGGTCCCGACCTTGTCATCATTAACGAATGCGAATTTGTGTTTCTTTTTGCTCAACAAGTCCTGTAACTTATAAAAAAAAAATGAAAACGGCTGGAGTCCTGTCTTAGAAGACTTAAATTGCATATCCTTTTTCTTTCCAAGGACTCAATTGCACTGTACATATTTCTTTGCCATGGCAGCAGTTCTGCAGATGCATCCTTTCAGCATTTGCCTATTCATAACTTCGAAGAGATCTTATTTTCATATACCAAACAGAACAAGTTTCATATCATACCTCAATTATGCAGTAACGAAAGCGGTACTGTAGTTCTTTTATGGGACATTGTGTTTCAATGCTCTCTGCGTGAAAAGCAACAGGTTTATTTTTCTGTGAAAGCATATTGTTTATTGACACTTGTTATGCCTGTGAAATCTGCGCTGTTCTCTGTTGTTCATTGTATAATGATGAATAGCTCTCCATTGTCGAGAATGAAGTTTAGCTATAGCTATACATGGTTTGACATTGTTACCCTTCATCTGATAGAATAGTTTTACCTTCTCTGTCTTGAGAATAAACTTTTACTGTCATGCATTTCTGGTGCTTGAGCTAATCACATAATTGATTTTTTTTGGTAGGCCATGCATGATATTCTTTATCACACTTATCACATCGAGAAGGTAAGTTACTGACTCGAATGCTAGCAACTCTCCAAATTTGCTCTAGTATAATATCATGGTATTCATTGATAGATTTTTAATATGTTTTTTTAATGGTTTTATGCAGTATGATCATTTAGAATTTCCTGGAGTTGTTCCTCGAACATTTATAGGTAAAATTCATCATAGCATGAAACCCATCCTTAATTTGTGCAGCATTAAACAGTATTTTCTCAATCATCATTTTTTGGACTAATGATTCTTATAGCCTACCATCTGTACTTTTATCTCCAAGACAAAAACATGATTTCTTATCTGTGTGTGTGTGTGTGTGTTTTGTTCCAGATCTTGTAATCTTGATGTGAAATTATAACATTGACTTGATGTGCCATCTGCTGTTTTTCAGGAGCATTTCTTATCTCTATTCTGTCATCACCGGCAGTCTTTGTATTGCATTTACTTCATGTTCCAAAGTTCTATAGTCTTCTTACAGGTGATCATCAAAGCTCTGTACATAATCTTCCTTGGATGTTTATGCTATCTGATGTTTAATTTCTCATCGATGGAGTTTTGGAAGACTTATGTTTTTCTGTTTCCTTTTGTAGTTCGATTAACACTGAGTTGTGTCACTTTGATGAGTTTGAGACTTCTCAGAGTTCAGGTTTCTTTTCTTTCATCTCATCTGACTCTGAATAATGTCAGTGTGGTATTGTTTTTTATGTCGGTATTGGTATTCTGAAAACACAGTCGTATGATTGTTTGAATGACACAAATAAATAGCAGCATGAAAACAGCTCACAGAAAGTTGATCGAGATTCGAGAATTAAATATCCTAATGAAGCCTTTCTTGTGAAATTAAAATAGTATTATGCGTAATTTTGGTACAATGAAGCAAATTTAATTAAGACTGGTGTAGCTGTTCATTACTGTATGATGTGCTGTAGAATGTAAATGTGTGGTTCACTTTTCTGGATTCTAGAGCATCGCACAGCAACAAGATGCTCTTCTTTCAAATCTTATCTCTTGTTTTTTCTGCCTTTTTCCCCTTGGAAGTTGGTCAGATATAATTTTGGCATGCACCGTATTGGTTAGTGATTGTGTTCAGTGTGATAACATTTTATTTAAGATCTTATATTGGATTTCTGGTATTGTTGGATACCATGCTTAACAACCAGGTAAAAAGAAGTTTGGCCATCAAGCAGAAGCATTCTTTGTCTTACTAACTGCTATCCAGTTTCACTTGCTGTTCTACTCAAGCCGCCCGCTTCCAAATATCTTTGCTTTAGCTTTAGGTAAGCACAGATCACACTGTATAACAAAGCTGAAAGCTGTTTCGATCAAGTTTTTGTCAACAATAAAAATGTAGGAGGTTGCGGAGAAAACAATGTGACTCTTTTATGATTTATGTCATGCAGTCAACTTGGCATACTCTTTCTGGTTCAAGGGAAGCTACCTATGTACATTACAGGCTCTGGTATGTCTTAAGCCTTTTTCTGATGCCTTACCTGCCGAGGGAGGCTCGGTTCTCACCAAATTCAGATATAATCATTAGTTCTAGCACCAAGATATAATTCTTTGATTCAGCACCAAGAATCTGGGTCAACAAAGGATTAAAGATTTCATGCAATTAAAATCATACCAAACTATGTGTATTGTGTAATTTTCATTTTCTTGCAGATTGTTGCAGCAGTTGTGTTTAGATGTGATATGATTCTGCTTCTTGGCCCAATAGGGCTTGCACTTTTGCTCGTGAGTCTCTGATCTACACAAGGTCCAAACCTATTTTATTTCATTACTTGCATAGTTCTGCTTGTTTCTACAGTTTTACTTATTTTTTCAATCTTGTATTCCTTTGTAGGAAGTGGTACTGTTGTTCAGAAACATTTTATATTTTCAATATTGTTTCTACAGTTCTACACTTTTCTATATGAATGTGTTGTTTAGATTGCTTGAATGAAGTTCCAAACAGCTTTGCTTATACTGCTCCAAATTCAGCTTTGAGTTCTCAGTCAGCACATCACATTTTGTGTTCATGTAGTGACTAGGGAAATATCTTATAGCCACATACCACGCCTTGCAATGATCTTGAAGTTTAAGTTGTAGGATTGTTATGATGTTTAAGAGTTTTACGAACACCATGTTTTATTTGATGGTTTCTATATGCATTCTGTACAGTTGGTGTTGAGTCGCTCTAATGTATGAATTTCACTATGTTATGACAGAGCAGATCTGTTTCTCTGTTGGAAGCAGTAAAATATTGCATAAGCACTGCCCTTATATGCATCGGTATTTTTTCTTTGTGGGTTGCCTTGTGTATTCTGTGATGGAATTGTCACGTAAACCTGTAAATTCTTTGGGTGCACTATGTTTTCTTTTCACAGGATTTACCGTGCTTGTTGACTCTATAATGTGGCGTCGAATCCTGTGGCCAGAATTTGAAGTTCTCTGGTTTAATTCAGTTCTGAATCGGAGTTCAGAATGGGGTGTATCCTACTTTTGTCAGACTACATTTATATTTCTTTCTCCCGAGATATTAGTTTGCTATCATCATTGTTTATGTAGCTTTTCTGCGTGTGCTGCATGTTCCGTTCAATTTATGCATTTACCCAAATAACAAAACATGATACACTGGTGCTGATGTGAATCACCTACCTCTGTTCTCCTTGACTTAAGCTCTAGACCCATTCAATTCATTGGTACTTTACCTCGGCGCTTCCACGTTCCATGATTGTGGCATACCCTCTTTGCATGGTAAGACAGATCTTGTCTGATTAGAACTATCATATAATAATCTGTTTGAATTTGAATTGACGTTTTCGACATATTTGCACATCATGACTCTACTTACTGTTCTTTTGCTTGGAAGTGATGACGACATATGACTATAAAAACCTAAAGGGCGATGATAATAAAAATTAAAGGTCATGTTTTCCAAATTTCGCTTTGAAATATAAATCGTAGGGATAAATGCTATAAGGATTACCCAAGTATTTATAACCTTTAACTGTAATGCTTTGAAATATAAATTGTAGGAATTATTGCTATAAGGAAAACCTAAAGGGACCGTGTTTTCTTTAGCTTTGGTTGGATTTTCAAATATGCACTAGCTAGTTGGGATTTGATGTATTGTTAAGGCATTAGATTTACTGGTTGGTTTGGTGGTTAATCTTTACCGGGGAAGTATCTGACGAAGCCTTTCCATTCAATTTTAGGTTGGTGCTCTTCTTGATAGAAGAATAGTACCATACATGCTTCGGTCTTCTTATTTGTTGTGCTCTATTCAAAACTTCCACATAAGGTAATTCTACATCTCTGAATAGTAGTCTGATTCTTATATCTGAAATCCTAGGCCAAAATTGCACATAGTGACTGTTATCTTTCATGTTTCAGGAACTTCGTTTCATAATTGGCTCAATTCCCATGTTTAATGTGTCTGCTTCACTAGCAGCTAGTAGACTGTGAGCAACTATCTTATGTACTGCATACCAATTGAACAATTATAAATTCAAGCTGGGAGTATTAGCACTATTTTTCCTTTTGCCTCATTTCTTTTATGAGAATCCATGTTGTTCATGTGCCATTTCCTTTCCTCCTTTATTTGGTTTGATTTAACTAATCAATATTTGATTTTGTTCATCATTTCCAGATATAATAACCGAAAAAGAAAACTGGTTGGAATTTGCTTTATATTCTCATGCTTGGTGCCTTTCTTGTCAGGTAGAATATTCTGCCTTGATGATTGTAACGTTTAACTATTTTGGAATATATTCAGAATCGATGACTTATATGATTCCTGTTGATTCCTGTAGTCTAGGATACTCTACTGTGACTTTCATGGCATCCTACAACAATTATCCTGGTGGCTATGCTTTAAAGGCTCTACATGAAGCAGGTGAGGGCTATATGACTACTGTGGAATACATGAAACTGCAACACTTGTTGTTCATAGTCAAACTACAAGTTAGGCGTAGGCGTCTATTTATTGAAAATTAACTTAAGTTTGAATAAAATTCAAGCAAAAAGTGACAAGTTGAGCACCTGTCTACTCTTAGTGGCCTTTGCTATGATCAGGTTTGTGGACAATAAGTGTTTCTTTGTTGGCAGATACCAGTAGCCATTGATCTTTGCATTCCTCTGTTAGCAGATTCTTCAGTGAAGGAAAAGATGGTACATATTGATGCCTTCACACGCGATGAGTGGGATTTCTCGTTTCTGTGAAAATGAATATCCTTGGAGGTATGTTCCTAAAGCGACAAATTAATTCATATGTATGTTATTTTATTTTTTCTGTTGGTTGCTATCAAGAGAAATCTTCTTCCATTATTATCAATTAATATCACCAGTCCATTAATTTGTTCTTTCTGGATTGTTGATTCTGTGCTACTCGGTTAAACTTAGGTCATATTAGTTTTACAAGTACTCTTTTTTGTTATATAGGATGCAATTATTGTAATACTGAATCAGGCACGCCCCTTTCTTTGCAAACTACACTTTCACTATATTTGCCATTTGGCAAATTATACCTAGTCTCCTACACGACATGTCTGCTTTATATGCTTCCCAGCTTTTGTTGTGGCATACTAATTTCATATTTGGAAGCAAGGGAATTCAGAAATGGAGCTCAGTTTATGTGTCCACGATGACGACACACACACGCCCTCTGTGATATCCTAGACTTCTAAAACGGTACGAGTAGACAAAGAGAGGTGGAGGTGTGATTGTCCTAATCCCCACAACGCCTCCTCCGTCTCCACCCCCGCATGCAAGCCACCTTCCTCCCTCTTGAAGAATCCTGTTCCCCAGCTTCTTCCACTGCCCCTCCTGGATCCGGCAGCATCAGCGTCACCAGAGGTGCAGCCCTCCACCACGGCCAACGTTAACCACTGCGAGCACGACTCCCCCGCTTCCATCCCTGTTCAACCGCAGTCCATCACCGCTACAGTGGGTGGCACCCCTGTTGCCTGACCATTCCACCCACCAGCAACGCTGGTCCAGCGACTCCCCCCTGCCTTCCCTCTACAGCCGGAAGCCATCAAGATCCCCCAATTCCCAACCCAAACCCCAACCTGAAACCCTAACAGACTGGAGTTAAAAGAATCTGTGAACGGATGAATAGCCCCCATCGAATTTCTCTCCATCAAAAGCGATACAGGGTAATTTCCTGTGGATGTCCAGGCTTCCAGGGCATGCTTCATCCTGGGCGCCATCTAGTTTTCCTTCAGAAATGCTTACTTTCGAACTGGTCTTCTATTCATCTATGTTGAATGGGTGACTTGATGATGCGTCTGTCTTTGTTGCTTATTACTGTGCATTCTTTTGATCTTAAATTTTTGTACCACCATTTCTGAGCTTTCATTGCTTTACATCTAACTTTTCTCACGATATTATTTTTGCATAATGTTTTGTTGTCTGGCAGATATTCCAAGGAGGAAGAAATTCCCATTGAAGAATTTGAGAAAAGGAATTTCACCTATCTACTGAAGTGAGTTTTATTAGTTTGTGGAAATGGACCATGCAATCATTTTGGATACCTAACATGTTTTTTTATTGCTTGGAGCAACATTTGTGCATTTGATAATATTTGATGGATTTGACATCGTGATGCTTTAGTGCTCTACCATCTCTTATCCCGGACATATGAAACAGTGAACACCGCTCCATTGGTGGCTACCAGTGCTTGTTTGCTGTGGATGGATTCTCCAGAGTAAAACTTAAGCCCCAAGTTCCCCCGCTTTCTCTGGTATGGTAACTCTCATCAAACAAAGGATGCAAATTTGAGATCCTGCAATAACTTTGGTGACACCAGTATATTCCTTATTCTTTCAAGAATTTACTGCCTCTTTGTGGCTTTCCACTTTTGCTGCAGGTGAAAGAACCCAAGGTGTTTGCACATGGGAATATGAGAGACCCTGACATTCTTTCACTGAATTGGCCCGGTTGTCCTTGACGACAGTGAGTGACACCCAGATTCCTGTTGCAGGACCACTAACTGCCAACAGCGAAGATGTGTTCAGTCAGTCTGTGTGATACATACTCCTACATGATAGTATATCTCTGGGTCTTGCCATGAAGCTACCTGCAGATCTAGATGGGGGGTCCTTCTCCCCCAGATCCCAACTCGGAAACCACAGCTTTAAGCGACTGCCATTTTTAGGTGAAAATTTGTGTAACATTTTAGAGCCGGAAGAAAGTACACACGCTTTTCCTGAAATGCATGGGGGAATCATTCATAGCAGTCTTGTATAACAACTTGCTCAATTTATTTTTCCCCTTTTGAGACAGCTTTCAGACTCTCTTTTTTTCCCCCCCGAACCGGGAGAGATTCCCCATTTCCATTAACAGCTTTCAGACTCTTTTATAACAAGGGCTTTCATCATACTTTATTTGTCAGCTGGAGGAATACAGTCGTGGTGGATGCATACTTGCCTGCTCAGATATGTGTTTTCTATCAGCTGCGGCCCTGCTTTGCGACTCGTTTCGGTGGCAGGCTGGCCACATTCATGCTGTATACCTCATACCCGGACGCTAGCTCGCTCGCAGTCGACGGCGACGCGAAGCATGATCAGGTGACCGCTTACAGCGAATGAGGGATGGCACCCCGAGTCCCGCGCTGTCCTCTCCAGTGACGACGACATCGCCCATCACGTCTTTGAACCGCTGCACTATAGCTAGCTAGCCACTCGAGTCGCCAGTGGACATCGATCGGTCGATCCGTGGGTCGTCGCACTGGAGGTTACAGGTTAGGACAGGGAGAGGTTACTGCAGAGCTCATGGGACAGCCGAAAAGCAAAACAGCAGCACTAACAGTAAGTAGCTTGTAGCTCTCTCGTCCTACTTTTTGATGAACCGGGGGGGAACGAACCCATGCTAGCTTCTAGCTTTGGCTACTTGGCAGTGGCAGGGTCAAGGATGCCGACCCGACCGGGCCTACCGGCTAACAACTGACCACCATCATTCATTTGGTCGGTGGCTACTACCGGCTTCATCAGCCGCTCGATCCATTCCAGTTCGATGCCGCTTTGATTTGATTACTACCTGTGGGCGTTAGTAGTGCAGCAGCATCATTCCGGGCCGACGACGGTAGGGAGAAGAGAACCACCGAACGTGTGCCCCTTTTTGTGGTGACGGGTCGGTCACCGGTGTCGTTTTGAGTTTTGCCATCACCCGCACGGACACACACACACAGACGCACGCTCCAGTGAGGCACCGAGGCAGTGACACACAACACAGCTAATGCGCACACAAAGCGATTCGTTCGCTGCTCAGCTTTACACGGTGATCTGTGTTGGATTTGGATCTAGCGCATGACGTGGAGGGAGGCAACGGCGCGGCGCAACTGGACGCACGCCATCAATGTGGTGCTGCTGCCGCGCTGGTGCACGACGCAGCGCAAGGGGACTGACTGGGGGAGTGTGCAGGACTGCAAGACCGAGAGGCGAGACAACACAACAGGAGAGAGAATTGGGGCCGGGGCGCGCGCGTCACATGGCCGAGACGCGACGAGCGCACGCACGGAGAAGGAAACTCCGCACCGTGAAAGGGACCGAGGGAGCCAGCCAACCCCATCACGCCTATGCCCCATCAGCAGCAAATCCAGATGTGTGTGCCTAATCTAATCTCTCCCGTTACATGTGGATGGATACCAATCAATATACCTATCTAATTCTATTCTAATCAGCACCATGTCACGGCGGGGCCCACACACGAGCCACAGGTTGTTCCTTGTGAGCAAGATTTCTGAATTCTTCTCTTCCTTTTTCCTTTCCTTTTTTTAATAAAAAATAAAACAAACAAAAACGTTCTGTTTCCCCGTTGTTTTGCTGCCAGTAGCCATCCATTGTTGAACCTTCCGGGACGCGTTTTTTTTTTTTTCTCTGGGATTATTATCCGGTTGACAGGGTTCCTAACTTCCTACTACCCCCGGTTGTCTGCTAATCCGGTTGACAGGGTTCCTAACTTCCTACTACCCCCGGTTGTCTGCTAATTTGTCCCAGAACACGCAGGTGTAGACTGCAGAGTCGGCAAAGTTGAACAGGTAGATAGATGCCAACAGCCCGTTTGACCCCCGAGCGCGAACGAACGCTACAAGGCCCGCTGCTGCTGCTTCGGTGTCAAGCAACTGCGCTTTGACTGGCTAATCACCGTCTCTACGCCAAACTTACTTGGCTACGTATAATGGTAGCTTAGCAGCCGCCCCGCCCTTGCTTAGCACCTGAATTCTCTCGCGTCGCAAGCGCGTGCACGGCGGATTTGAGTGTCCAACCGCTGTTGTTGATGATATCCATGGCAACTATAGTACATATTTTTGTTTGATTGATTGACATTGACAAATACGTACAGACGGGCTTTGCCCTACGCAGCGTCAGGTCAGAATGTGGTCACATTGTGTGGACACTGCGAGCCGCGGGGCAAAGCTACCCCTCAACCAAACTACTGCTACTCCGTACTGTACGTGCTAGTAGTAAATACCGGCATCAAAATCATTTCACCTGCAGAAATCATTCCTAACCTACTGTAAATTGACCGGGCACTGCACCGCCACCGCAGGCCAGATGCTCTGGTAGCCCGGTCTGCATTTGCCAATTGCCATAGTACTATTTTTCTGTTCGTTTCAAAAAAAAAAAAAAAAAGAAAAAAAAGAAAAAAAAAAGAAAAGAAGAGGCCAGTAATAGTTTCCTTTTGGCAATTAAAAAGGCCATCGTTGCACATTATCTCAGCAGCATTTCGTGCTACCGACTCCTGGGGCAGAGAGAGAGAGAGAGAGTACAGGAAGTTGCTGAAGTACATAGTGCTATCTAAAAACACGGAGAGAGCCGCTGCGATTTCCCTGTCAGTCCGGAACCGCGGAGTTCGCTGCTTATACGCAAGGAAATGCCAAGAGCTCAACGCCAAGAAACTCAGTTGACAGAGTTTGGTCTGGATGACGACGTTGCTTTGATTCACAATTGTTTTAGAATTATTCAGTTCGATCTCTAGGACATCAACCCAAACTTCCTCTAATAAAATACGCGCTGCTACCACTTGATTCATCGGAAATGCTGTACACGTAAGAACAACTTATATTCCCTCCCGAGGACTCGTTTCACGCACATCTCAACATCACCGTAATAACTGACAATGAGTTACGTATATACAGCAGTAACCGAAAGAAATTCCAGTTCTTCAGAAAATGAAATCCACCGCTGGTGTAGTGTAGCTCTTCGATTTACTTTACACAAGAAGAAAAAGACCGAGTAAAAATGAATAATATAACAAAGATTAATGTATTAGACAGAGCTTAACTATGCCAGGCTAGTCGATCGATGATCGCACAAAGTGCTGTGACAGGGCGAGGAAAGCAAAGCGAGAATCCGGTGGAGTTTTTTTTCCCTAGCATTTGGCATGCATTTTTTTTTCTTTTTTTGGGAACGAGTGAGGTGAGTTGGCACCACTATCTGGCCGGCTTCCTATTTGACGCCTCCCTCCGTTTCTTATCCCCTCCAAAAGAGAAAAACAAACCCATCGATGCCAAGCCTATCTCCAAGGAAAGAAAGAAAGGAACCAAGGAGCCTCCATGCTTAGGTCAACACGAGTATATGTACACCAAATATTCTCTTGCTATCTCGTTCTCCCCCTTGGGCCCTTCCATGGTCTGTCAACGTCCATGATGAAGTGGGTCCCCCTCCGCCCTGCTAAGCTAAACACAAATATCACATGATGAGGTGGGAAAACCTATGTATTCCAAAAGATTATGGCGTTTTGGAAATTATGGATACCAGTGCGATGAATGAGGCTTTGCTGGGGAAATAGGTCTGTAGAATGTTGAAAGCTAATAAGAGCACCCGCAGTGCTTAGCACCGGGGCCGATTCTATAGCGGGCTCCACAATTGACGTGACTCGGCCTGCTACCAACTCCACAATGGATAGAACCGAACGACGAGTCGATAGATGGGACCCACGTAAAAACCGCCTCTCCTCCGTCCTCCGTCCATTCTCCATCTAGATCTCGCGGTGGAGCTCCTCCACACGCCCGCCGCCCCTCCTCCGCCCCTTCTCTTCCCGGGACTCCTCTCCTCCCTCCTTCCATCTTCTCCCCTTGAGAGGCAGGTGCCAAGCGGCAGCTAGCCGTCCACGAGAGAGAGGGGGAATGGGAGGCGGAGGGAGCTGCTCCATGGCGTCCTCCTAGTTCCGCCCCTCCCGTCCGCGGCGTGGCCGGGCGGGCGCGGTCATCCCCTCCTGGGACGGCGGCGCGGCTCACTCCTCCCTCACTCCTTGCCCTCCCCCCGTCCGGCTGGGGTGCGCCACGGACGGCGTGGGCGACGGCGTCCTCGAGCCCGCCCTCCCCGCTGCGGTCAACGGCGGCGCTGGCGACGCCCTCCCCCCGTCCCGGGCGGCATGCATGACCTCCGCCGTCCGGCCGCGACGAGCGTGGGCTCCAACCTAGCGGGCGGTGGTTCGGCCGGCCTCGATGGCGCGCGAGTGGAGCCTCGATGTGCGGATGCGGCCATGATTTTTCTTGTCTTTGGCACGTAGAGCAACCGGCGGAGAGAGAAGATGGGTGAGACAGAGAACTCGATTTGTTTACTCCTTTCGACCCCGTGCGATGCAAGGAACCGGTGCTCCATCGCATCGACGCCCACGGTGTATAGCGCCAAGATACGATGGATGCATTAATTGCATCGCACCGTCTTCGACTCGCACACTGCGGGTGCTCTAAGGATGATTTATGCTACACTATTAAAAAAAATAAATACTTTCAAAATAAATCATTTGTGCATCTTGAAGGGAATATGAGATCAGGATTCTATAAAGGGGTGGTTAAGATTAGAAAAAAGTCTAAACCAGGGGTCTAGCTCTAGCTACTCTAGTGAGCAACTACACTAGCAAAAGAGCAACAACATTGACACAAGAAAATTACAAGCAAGCTAGTGTTGAGAAATGCAACAATTAATTTAGATGATAACACATGATATTTTCATGTAGTTTAGTGACATGTTGGTCACTTAGTCTACACTAAGGCGAGTTTTAGTATTGGTGCTCCTCTCGCTAGCTCCAAAACCTGCAAGCTTCATACTACACCTCGAGGTAGGATCCAACATGAGCACTAGACTTGAAACAATTGAATCAACTAGATACTCCAACAAGCCTTGACTTTACTAGAGATGCCCCTCCAGTGGGGATGAGCCCCAAAGCCTCGAACAAAGCCTACTCTAGAGCACCACACAAGCTTCACATGGGATTCCACGAACACACAATGACCAAGTTGTTTAGGAACTGACAAGCTCCAAGAGTAACAAGCAACAAACTACTCTTGCAAATCAACGCCTAGTGTCGCTTGATCAATCTTTCAATAGGCGCAATAGAATTGCTCCTCATTTCTCTAAGTATGCCTCACATGAAGTCTATGAAAGTGAGAGTGGAAACAAGGCTCTCAAGTATAAAAGCTTCTCAAGGTGCAAATGGAGCACAGACACCCGTTCACCCCTCTATTTATAGAGGGGGAAGAAAAACTAGCTGTTTTAGGCCTCTTCTTGCGCCATTGCGTAAATGACGGTCGGACCGGTCTCGCCCCAACGGTCGACAAAGAAGTGGCCTAACACTATTTAAAAACGAGTCAACTTTGTTGCACCCGATTGTAAATTCCAAACTAATGTGAATACATGTTGGATGTATTTACTCACATTTGCCACCGGGTTACACAACCCTAGCATTGTAGTTTCACCGGTTCCCTCCCCCTCACATTCTATTTTTTTCTCCTTCTCGTGACAACCCTAGTTCTAGGCTACATCCGCCACCTCCCACCCAAGTGTTGACCGCCACCCAAGACGTCGCCTCCCGCGGTCCCGCCCAAGTGTCACCACTGCCTCACCCTGCCCATGTGTCCCGCCTTCCCTCCCACTAACATGTGACCGCTTTGAGCGATGTTGGAGCTCATCCTTTCGAGCTCAGTTGAAACAAAGCTATGTTTTCTCTTTCTTTTTAGTAACTCACATCTATGACGAATAAAATCCCAAAAATAGAGGTGGTATGTGATGATTGTTTGTTCAAATGGGATTATACTTGTGGACTCGGATGGGAGTATGCTAAATTGCTAAGGGAACAATAGTTTGTCCACTATAAATTGCATTCCAACCAAAGCATCTTCTTCCAAGGGTGGTGGAGAACTCCTTACATGAATGCATTTGATGATATTATTGTTGATGCTTTGTTTGATATGAGGGAGTAGTACGGAGCAGTGATCATCTATCATTTTAAACGACAAAGTTTTGCGTTCATATGATCATTATATAATCTATTTTTAGATGACATACCGATTTATTTTATTTTTAAATTTAAGAGTAAAAAACAACGCTCTTAATTAAGAATTAAGTATAAACTTAGGCTATAAACATTGCACAACAGATAACATAAATCCCACCATCCTAAAATCTAGGATACCTACCAGCTTCCTGTACATAATTGTTAAAATCCAAGTTTGTCACGTTCCACATGCCACAATCTGCTTTTCATAATCTCTAGTAGACACAAACACGATTTGTTATTGAACACTCCCCTATTCGCCTGAACTTACCGGATCAGCTTTTATCACCTATGGTACAATGTTTTTTTTCTCACAACAAAACAATATTAGCCGTCTTTTTCACCAGCAGCCGATGTTGATTTATAAAAATTATTGTCCTGAAAACTTAATGTTTTACCTATTTTTTTATTTGACATAGGTTGGGCCCACATCAGCACTCCACCTACCGTGTAATTAATTCAGCACCGTAGCTGTGGTCTGCATGTATGCACGGATTTTTTTTAATTAGTGACTTATTCCTAGTAATTAGTTGTGGCCACCTTTAATGAGTAGTGGTAAATCATGGCTAGCTAGTTTCTTCAAAGCACTAGTTTATCCTAAAACTTCAAAAATGGGACGGATGGCAGTGAGATACGTCTTTTAATTCTTTCCTGAAAAAATCCGTTGTTTTTTTTTTGTTGCGTGTGAGAAAATCGATTTGATTTTTTATACAGAGAAAATATCCCGCATTCTAAATTGTCTTAGGTGTCTTCTGTTTTGGAATAGCTTTGTTTGGTATAATATAACCAGTGGCAAGCTAAGGTTGGGCTGGCTCGTAGCAACAACCAACTAGTGTGGACACCATGTTATGTTAACCCAGAAGAAACACCGACCATTTGGTGGGGTCAGAGTAAAATATGTCTCGCACGAGGTGACCCTGCCTTGACGATGCCTAATTTCCTTGGCACGTAAATCGCCTAATTTCTGACGCAGCGTTTGTCTCGGCCGTGTCATCGCTGATTTGAATATATATAGATAGATAGCAGCCTGTTTTGGGTGTAAAAATACGTCAGCCGATGGAGCCGCTGCTACTCTCCCATCGCATCGCATCCTCTTGTTGACTGACGCTGCTCTGTGCTCTTCCTAGCTACGGAGTACTAGTGGTGAAGGTGTGGCTATCGTTGAGTGGGTGGTAGGCACGCCCATGAACAAGCGAAAAGTATACTACTATCTCCTTTAAAATAGGGGAAAAAAAGAGAGCTCAAATTCATGTGTCAACCAAACTCAAATTTATGTGTCAACCAAACTCAAATTCGTGTGTGTGCCGATCTCTAGAATCCAGCGGATTTTAATGCCTTGTTGAAACGGGCAGTAGGTGGAATTCATGTGGTCAGATTTGGAGCTTGTATAACTGTTGTTGGTTGGATTTGATACAGCGGAGAGTTGCTTTGCCTTGTTGGGTGTAAATTGATGGATGGCAACAGGAAAAATAGCAAGATATATCATTACTGTTACCGTTGCCAAATTCAACACTTGACATGCAAGATCACCCCAGAGAATGGTCACCCTGTCATTATTTCTGGTAAACACGTTAGAACAGCTTTCGGGACAGTGCTGTTCACGCAGCCTTCCATGTATTGGAGACCTTGAGTGCTTTCGCACTCTACTTCTAAACACACCAAATCTGAGTTTATACGCTAAGCCGTTGGGAAATTATGTTTGCATATCCTAGGGGATTTCTCTATTAATACTCCTAGACTTTCTATTTTTGCCGTCTCCGTACTTTGAATACCTAATTAAGAGGGAAGAAGGATTTTGTACATCAATAATTGGGCGTAAACAAAAAAGAAACAAATGCAATTTTTTGCTTATTCTAAAGAGGTACCAAATTTTAACTATTTTTGTCATATAGAGTTTCTCACCTACCACCTCCTCGGGCGAACTACGTCTAAGAGACAACTAGATACTATAAACCTAACTCATCCTTGCATTAACTCAAAAAAAAAAAACTCATGCTACTTTAGAAAAAAAAATAACTCATGCATAGACATTTGTTTATTGTGGTATTCATCTTATTGCAATTTTCTAGTTCACTTGTATGTGTTCTCTTTTGCAATAGAAAAAATTGTATTAAGAAACCGTAGCAAAGTATATCCCATGTCTTACAGAAAACACCCTGGCAAAATTAAAAATTACAACACGCAATAGCCAAAAAAATCAAGAATGTTCTCGTCATTGTCGCGTGAACTTCATCTGCCGAAAACAACCAATGGGACCATTCCAAGATCTGCCTCATAGCCTCACAAGGGGCTCCAACTCTTGGATCTGCCACAAGGCGAGCGCCTCGAAACTCCACTAGGATGCATCGTTGGCGCTAAACAAGCATTGGTCGCTGACATGTGAAGAAAATGATAGAAGAGGGATCTTTCACCGCCGACCATGAGACCGACGATTAGAGGATTATTTCACCGCCGCTAACACCGTCAACAACACTAGGGAGCAACACAGCTAAAGTGACGTCGAAAGTGCCCACCCTTTCACAAAAAAAGAGGGAATGAAAGCTTTATACTTCCGATGGTGAAGGAGCTAGAGCACCTCATGGCCAAGGGTGGTTCACGCAACTAGCTACGCCAATGCCTTCCGCATGACTATAGACGATGAAACAGAGGCAACAAAGCACCCATGCAATGTCACTGGCTTGAGTAGCTAATACAAACCTAGTAGCATACTACACTAGCCAAAATTTAGGTTTCCCTACCCCCAAAAGCGAATATGTCACCAGAGGCGAGGAGGAGCTACCAAGATCGACATCGAAAGGCGATTCACCCTCGGTTCACCTGTGTTTTCTAGGCATCAAATCGTAAGCTCTTCGTTTTTCTCCTGATAACATCCACACTCCTTTGGTGCCTTTGGATTTTACCTTATACATATTTTCAATTTTTATCTATGAATTGATGCTAGAAGGTAGAAGGTCACCAAAAATTGACTCATAGGACCACATTTCTAAATACATGCCTAAATTATTTCATGCGATATGAAATGCATGATGGTTATATTTTTTGAGAACATTGTATGCGTTTCCCGCGTTTTTTTAAATGAACATTTCCTACATTTTTTTTAAATGAACGTTTCCCGCGTCTCTCGCATGGGAAGGAGTTATCGCTTTTTTATTAAGGCCTTGTTTAGTATGGCTTGGGCTTCTCTACTGGTTAAGATTACATTTGTGGCTTTAGTTTATAGGCACAATGGTTTGAACTTCATTGGTTTGAACTTGGTTTTAACTTCAAACCATTGTGAGTTTGGTAGAGATTTTGGTTGAGTTGTTGGAAACCTAGAAAAATCTCTACCACAATCTTGCAATGGCATGTTAAAGTGCATACACCAAATTGCATCGTGCCCAATTAAAACTATTTTAACCTATCAAAATAGATTTTTCAATCTCAACTTCACAGAATACAACAAGTCAACAACCCATCTTCGGTCGAGCAGTTTGAGCTTTGTGTAGCGTATCCAGACGATGATGCACTGCGTACACGACTGATTAACATGTGCTCTTTCTCCAGGGGTTGAGATGCAAATGGTACACGGCAAAAAAGATTCTTTTAATGTACCCAGAGTGGATGGCTTTTAAAGTTAAGCAAATCGACTAATTAGTGCACAGAAACATCCTCAACTCCAACTTAGTCATACCACATGAATAATAATGGAATTGGATGAAGTGAATGAAATCACAACAAAAAACCAACCCCAAGGCCAGAAAGATACAAGAGAGAAAGAAGCTTTGCCATCCCCTCTCGCTCTCCACCCCATCTCCTTTTCCTACTTTGCCCAATTGCTAATTGCTTATCTCTCTAGTTAATAAAAACATCCAGCTTTTAAACTATATTTCTTTTGGATTCCTCCCACAAATGCCTTTCACCCGGCCTTTGTAAATCCCCCCTCCGGCTGCTGCTGCTGCATTCCTTCCTCTATTATTTCTTCTCCATCCCTTTCCCCTCTCTTTCTCTCTTTCCTCTACCCTCTCTCTAAAAGACTGGATACAGAACGAGGAAAACATATAGAAAGGAAAGGAAGAAGGGAAGAACACCAACCAAGCTGGACTTGGTTTTGAGAACTCCATGGGCTGTGGAATTGTCCCCAGGAATCCCCTCTGGGTTTGACGAGATTCATACAGAGAAATAGTTCTTGATTTTTTTCCCCTTTCTTTTGCTCAAGAATTTACCTGTACAGGCGAAACTGCTTGTTTGTGCTTTGTTTTTCCCGTGTTTGTTTTCTTGGGATTTTCCTCTGGTCCGTTCTTCTTCACCTGTGAGGTGGTGTGGAGCAGAGAGAATCATGGGGAAGCAAGGACCCTGCTGTCATTGCGGAGTCACAAGTGAGCTCTTGTTCTTGAATAAAGCTAGAATTTTTCTTCCAGTTGTTTTTTTTCCTTTTTTCTCTTGTTTTCGCCCCTTCCCCCTTTTTGTTCCTCAGCAAGTAGTACTTTTTGGGGATGATTTCCCCAATTATGCATCTGGGAAGCGGGCCTCAGACGAAATCTTTGGACTGCGTGGGACTCGGATTCCTCATGTTTCCGTGTTCTGTGTGTTCGTTGATGGTTTGTTACTAGTCCGAATTCATTGAACTGCCCGGGGAGCGTTCAAGAGAGTCTGTGGATGCGGTTGTAAAATTCTCAACGCGAGGAACAGATTATACCATGCTCACAGAACATATTTAGACTAGTTTCTGACTACGGTGGATATACGCTTCTTCGATAGCTTCTGCAGATAATGGGAGATTAGATGCAGCTCAGACTCCTATTCTATAATAAGAAAATAACCATTTGCTTCTGCCAATCAGATAAAATTAGAGTTCGATTGCTGCTGCAGCTACAGAAATGCTTAGTTTCAGGGTGCCATTGAAGTGATAACTTAGGTTTGCTGTTTAATGTACACAGGCTTATCCCATTTTGTGCCAACAGCATTATATGTTCTGAACTTTTTTGTTTTAGCTCCTAGTGCTGCAAAATGCTCCTTTGAAGTGGCTATATGCATTCAGTATGACCATTGTGTAGCACAGCAGATTAAGAATTGCACGCCTGTACAGTTGAACTAACCATTGAGGCAGTGAAAGCATTGTCTGAAATATTTAGTCTGAATGTATGTGATTAGTTTCATGATGCCTTCTGGATACATTCTTGATAATGTGTGTTACCTTGGCACCATCTCCTACTACATGTAAATTGTGATATTAACTCTGAACTCGCGGGGCATATTTTTGTGCATCAGTTTTGATGGATTTCTCATGGCAAAATGCTGGAACAGGTACTCCCCTGTGGCGAAATGGGCCACCAGATAAGCCGGTGCTCTGCAATGCATGTGGCTCAAGATGGAGAACGAAGGGTTCATTGGCAAACTACACCCCAATGCATCGCAAGGATGATATCGACGATGATGAACCCAGAGTTAGCAAGCTGAAGCCACCGACATCAAAGTCGAAGTCACAGAAGAAAAGGCCAAATCCCATTATAATGGAGAATGGGCCATTTTCTTGTCAGAATTTCCGAAAGATGGGGGATGTTGACCCAAGCCGGTCTAGTTCGGGATCTGCAGTATCATACTCTGAGAGTTGTGCCCCATATGGTGCTGCTGATGCAAGTGAAATGAGTGGTCAGTGATCTCGATGCCTACTATACTGTTTCTCAATAATATGATTTGGGTTCCCTCTCATTCTTTTTGATGCACATGCGATTGTATTTCAATTCGGCGAGTGATTGAATTATTAATATCAGAAGTGCATTCTTGGATGCTCGTCTTCAAAGTTCTGCTCAATAAAATGAAATTTTATTTAGATGTCATATATTTTTATTCTATACTTCTCCCATTTTGGAGATCATATTAGTTGTAAGTTGGTTTGTAATGCAGATTTGATTGTTCTTCACTGTTTTTCATGAACATAGTGATTCCACCCAAACTTTTTCTTTTAATTTAAACTTAGATGAGGAAATCATATTGGGTTTGATAAATCACTAGCTACTTGTGATGTAATTACTTACTATTATTATCATAAGCAAACAATGAAGGATTGTGATCTATTACATATTGGGTTCATATGGCATGGAGCCTAATATCTTGGTCAAGATAATATTTCACTAAATAAGTAAATATTGATACTTGATACATCATACGTACTAATAGTGTGTCTCTCTTTACCGCATCTCTGAAGTGATATCTAATCACATTGAACCATGAATGAAACAAAATAAAGATCTAATAACGATTCTCAACATTTACCGTGCTTATCTAGAACTTACCTTATTTTCTTTTTCTTTGTTATGTCATTTGACTCTCTGATGTATTGCCAATTCAGGTTCAGCACAGTCACATGCTTGGGAGTCCCTAGTGCCATCAAGAAAGAGGAGCTGTGTCACCCCGTCGAAGCCTTCACCTGTAGAAAAGCTTGCAAAAGATCTGACCTCCATCATGCATGAAGAGCAGTTATATTACCTTTCAGGATCATCAGAGGAAGACCTACTATACCATAGTGAAACTCCTGTCGGTTCCTTTGAGATAGGATCTGGAAGTGTGCTTCTAAGACATCCAAACTCAAAATCACTGGAGGAAGAATCAGAAGCAAGCTCCATTCCTGCAGATAATAAATCATACATTACAAGTGAATCCTATTCAGGCTCTGCCTCGTTTGTCGTTCATAGTGGAAACAAGGCAGCAATTAACGTGAACAATCCAACTGCAAGGCCAAAGAGGTCGCCGCTGCATATGGAAGACAATGCTAGAAGGTACATACTTTCTATATTCTTATTAGCACAGAAATGGGTATTTGAGTATTGGTTTTATCCTCTATGCTCATTGAAAATTGGTTAAACAGGTTACTTTGGTAAGAAACAATTTAAGTTTATCTTTTTCGGTCTGTATCTCTGTTTTGCAGGGATAAACTTCATTATTTAAATCAGCATATCCTGGAGAGTGTTGATTCACCTTTAGTTTCAGTAGATTTAGAGGTATCCTTCCTATACACGCTTTTGTTTGTTCAGATTGATGATCTGTAGTCTGTAGATGTTTATTTGCACTGAACACCACTGGATATGTTTAATGTTTACATATTTTGGCTAATCATTGAAACTCAACCTGTATGCTGCCCTCTCCTTGAGCAGGATGTAATAAACTATACTAACTTCATGAAATATCTAACTAAAGAGGATCAGCAACAGTTGCTCAAATTTCTTCCTCCTGTGGACTCCTTGACACCTCCTGAAAGGTTTACTTATTCTTGTCCAAAGTTTCACTAATACAAACTGTGGTCACTTTGTGCTAGTCCTCATTTGTATCTTGTTATTATTGCAGCCTTAGAAGCATGTTCAGTTCTATCCAATTCTCTGATGCTATAGACAGCTACCAGATGCTGCTTGGACAGGGAATTCTCGACCCATCCTTATCTGGTGGTGAAGAATGGAAGGAAGTGAAGACGCTTGCCTTAACTAATTTAACAAAATGCAAATGGCTGGAGTGCTATAAACGGAAAAAGGTATTGCAATGGTTTTCTATTACATTTACCTACATTTGCTTTTCCCCTTCGAGTTTATTGTCTTTTAAATTAATGCCTATGTGAACTTCCAAGCTTGCTTGTACATGGCTAATTAATCCTTTCTCTCTATTCAGGAAAAGGGAACTAAGGAAACCGGGGTAGTGGGAAGCATCAGTGCACCGGAAGGCTTTGCCAAATCTACTATGAAACCACTCAAAAGACCACGTAACACCCACTTTCAGAGTGATGCAGGTTAGAAATAATAGTTCCTCTGATCCTGATTTGCATCAAGTTTCCAGTTATGACATCCAAAAATGTCTTACGTAGTATTCTCCTATTTCGCTATCTCCTTATTCCAGTGACACAAAGAAGGGTTCTTATTTGCTTTGCTTGTAAACATGCAGAACTAGATGGTACCATGAGGAGAGTTCTAAAATCTGGGGCTTTGGCTCCTCAGTTTGAAAGCTCATCTTTGCTAAAATCTGGCTACACTACCAAAGATTCAACCTGTACTGGAGGAGCACTTAACTTATTCATGTTACCCCCAGAAAAGTTATCATTACTGGTCCCTCCTCAGTATGCCGACTCTGCTCAAGACTTGCTGCTGGAGATACCTCTCAATGCACGACACCCAGAGGCAGAACTTCTCTGTCGACCATCTCAGCTGATGAGCTCTATAACCCGCAGCTCCACCTCTATAGGCGGGGTTGCTGAAGGAGAAGGGTGCCTGAAGCAACCATAGTCTTGGATCACATCAGCAAGCAGCTTAGGAACAGCCAGTAGTTGCAGTTTACTTTAGCCTCCTGGATTGTGGCGCCTCTATTTGCCGATCACCAATGGTCGTTTTGCGTCCGCCATTGCCCTAATTTACATAACAATGTGCTTCGTCTGCCAACTTGGCGAATTGTCCGTTCAGCTAACATTTGTAGCGTGCTTTTGGATCGGGTTTCTGCTGGTTTTCTGTAGCATATGGCTCATGGAGAAAGTATTAACTTATCTCTGTGTGGAAAAGATATCACCTTATTGCAGGAAAATGAAAAAAAAAAAAAAGGATATTGGAGAGTTATGTATGTGATATTGTTGTTTGCTATGGGTGCTGAAGTGGTAGTTAGATCACCTGTTTGTCCACTTGAGCATGTGCATGGCTGTTCGTGTCTGCACTGCAGGACCTCTCGAGTTTTGACTCTTGAGCCAAGACAATAATGTGGATGATGGTAGCGTTGGTTGGAGATATGTGCAACTGGACATGGCCTTATGTCACTGGCAACAGCCTCAATTTTGTCAGCACTTGTGTCAGAATTGGACCGTATTCCTAATGTTTTTATTGCCTAGACTACTCCGGCCGGATTCAGTCAAATCTGAATGTGGGAAATGACTTGCTCCTACTTTTCGGTTATATAAACTAAAAAAAAAAGCAGCTTTACTCGGTTTTTGACATTCACGGGGCTTTATCATTGCTACCTAAAATACGGTTTGGCTAATTGAAGTTAAAAAAAATAAAAACACAAACTAAACCCTTTCTCCAAATGATTTCACTTCAAACGGGGATGTTTGGAACATAGAAATTTTATAGAAATCAGTTCAATTTCACAGGAAAATCGCAGGGACAGGAAAAATTTCCCACGTTCCAAACAAGTCCTGAATCTTCTAGACAGGCTACTGTTCTTTTTAAATTGTGTTATATATGCGGTCAGTACATGCTAACACGTTGTTCTTTGCTTTTATGTTTGTACATTTTGACGATTCAACTGATATAGCTTTACCAGATTATATATGTTTCCACTGTTCTATTTACAGATATTTGCTTATAATTGATATAGCAAATGTTGAGGCTTTATATTTGCTATAGTTAGAAAAATTTACCACCCCACCCTTCCGGTGTGGAGCTGGCTGCTCACCTTCTCTGCATATCTCCAATCCTCGTAGATCCCATCTTTCAACTTGAACACAAAGCGAGTTCTTAAGTAACTGCCTGATTGTCAACTCCATTTGCTTATAATTGATATAAGCAAACTGTTGAGACTTCATATTTTCTATAGTTATAAAATTGATATAAGCTTCCCATTTTTGTAGAGCCAAATCTATTTTGGGAAGCTTCTAGATTTATTTTAATGATCTCTATGTATTTTATTTGGCTTTCCGTTTCCAATATGTCTCTAGGATTTATCTCCAAACTTTAGAAGCTTAGAGACATTTTCTATGGTTTAAAAAAACTTATCACAAGTATTTACTTGATTTTTTTAATACAAAAGGACAAAACTACATTCAAAACCACTTCAAACTAGGGAACAGAGGTAATTTGGAAGGTTTTGAGAGTTCATATAATACAATTTCTAATTTTGGATGGTTTTGATAGTTCATATAATAAAATTTCTAATTTTAGAGTTTGAAGAGGATGAAAGTTTTAGACTACGATTAAGGGAGATAAATGGATTATTTTCCCCTGTAAATTTAACAGGCCGAACCACGGCCCAAAGAGAAACAGATCACGGTCCATCAATACAAATCCGCGCGGGAAGACGCAAAGGCAGACGGTCGTGGGCCCGGAACCTGCGGATTCCCGCACACGAATCCTAAAGCACCAGACCAACCCCGAACCCGCGCAGCCCAGTCCCCACTTATCCCCTTGGCTTCATCCGCAGCGAAAGCCGCCCCCCCCTCGCCGCCGCCCGGCCGCACGCTCACCATGCTGCTCCACCTCGTCACCTCCTCCTCCTCCCCTAACCCCGGCACGCCCCTCGCCGCAGCGGCGCGTACGTGTGTAGCTGCGGCGGCGGTTGCAGTGACTGTGAGGTGCGCGGCCTCCTCCTCCTCGAGCACCCCCGTCGTCGTCGTCGTCTTCATCGGAGGCTGCTGCTGCTGCTGCTGCTGCCGGGCAGCGGGTGGCGAAGGTGCACAGCTACGGGACGGTGGACTACGAGCGTCGACCACCACTGCGTTGGGGCACCCTGTACCGGCGCATCGCTGTGGGGCACGGCGGGCGGCCTGTGGGGCGCACGCTGGGGGCCTGGGACGAGGGGAGCGCCGCCTCGACAAATGGGAGCTCTGCCGCATCGCCAAGGAGCTCCGAAAGTTCAGGAGGTTCAACCTCGCGCTCCAGGTAGTTATACCTATTGCCGATCCGCATGCATGGTTATTAGCACCGACATTTTCCCCTTCGGTTTCAGCTATTGCGACTGTTTGTTCAATGTTTTTACCCCTTCAAACAATTCGGTGGATCCCCACCTAATTAACTATATTGATCGAAACGGTTTATACATGAAATTGAAATCCAATTGAAAAATACGTACTGTTCAAGTGGTTTAACATCAATAATTAGGTGTTGGAAACAATAGCTTGGTTCCCTCACCGATCTCACATTGATGACCAGGCATTAGAATCTACAACATTCTTGCTGCATCTTCTGATGGCCAAACATAAGAGTGATATCCTTGATATTGGTACTCATCAAATTTTTCCATCACATGAACAGGTTTACGATTGGATGACAGAGCGCAGAGATAGATTTTCTCTCTCATCGAGTGACATGGCAATCCAGTTGGATCTGATTGCTAAAGTACGCGGTGTCTCACATGCTGAGAAATTCTTTGATGAGCTCCCTGATGCCATGAAGGACAAGCGGACTTATGGTTCCCTTCTCAATGTCTACGCCCAAGCTATGATGAAAGAGAAAACAGAAGACACATTTGACCAAATGAGGAAAAAAGGATTTGCATCTGATACATTACCTTGTAATGTGCTAATGAATTTCTATGTGGACTCAGGGGAACCGAATAAAGTGTTGGCAATTATTGATGGGATGAAGGAAAGAAATGTTTCTTTTGATGTCTGCACTTACAACATTTGGATAAAAGAGTTGTGCGGCTAAACAAGATGCTGAAGAAATGGAGAGAGTTTTTTAGCCAGATGATTGCTGATGAGTCTGTTGTTGCCAATTGGACTACTTATACTACTCTGGCTAGCATGTATATTAAGCTAGGAAACTCTGAGAAGGCAGAAGAATGCTTGAAAGATGCTGAAAAGAGAACAACTGGCCGGGAGAAAAAGTGTTTTCACTATCTCATGACGCTCTATAGCCATCTTGGCAAGAAGGAAGAAGTTTACCGTATTTGGAACTGGTATAAGGCAACTTTCCCTATGATTCATAACCTGGGTTACCAGGAGTTACTGTCTGCTCTTGTAAGGATAGGGGATATCGAGGGAGCCGAGCTTCTATATGAAGAATGGGCATCCAAAAGCTCTAGTTTCGATCCTAAGACCATGAACATTTTATTAGCATGGTATGCTAAAGAAGGTTTGATTACAAAGGCTGAGCAAACTCTGAATCGATTTGTTGAGAAAGGTGGAAATCCCAAGCCAAACACCTGGGAAATCCTTGCCACAGCCTACATGAAGGATGATAAAATATCTGAAGCTTTGTCATGTATGGAAAAAGCCACAGCAATTAAAAGTGCAAATAAATGGAAACCAAGACCCACCAACGTTGAGAGTCTCCTGGCAAGTTTTAAGGAGAAGAATGACGCAGAAGGTGCAGACAGGTTGGTGAGTGTACTTACAAGTAGAGGATGTGCTGAGGACGAAGAATACAAGTCACTGATTAACACCTATGCTTTTTGCGGGCACATAGCATTGAAAAGAGTACATCATACCATTGAATCAATGATATGATGAGTATGGTGCATTGAACAATCACATTACTTGTCCATACTATTCCTAAAGTACCATGAGAACCTATTGCCCACGTGAGTTCATCTGGTACATTTACATCCATCAGAGAGGTTAGATAAAATGTATCCCATCACTTGCCCCCCTAGACGAAATCAGAAAAATGGGGTACATAGATCTTTCCGATCACTTGGCTTAGATAGAAATCCTCAAAACGTCTCTAAAAAGAACTCCTCTGTAACAAGAGGACATTCAGATGCCTTCTTTGTATTTTTGAGTGTATATTTACATTATTTTTTGAGGATTAATCAAACCTTCTCAGTGAAAGTAGTTATTTATCTTCGGTCAAAAAAAGTAGTTATTTATCAGCAACTGGTTTGGTTTGTTTACTTTCTGTCCAGAAATCATTTCAGTTTCTTAATTTGTACATAAACTAGATTCGATCGCTTTGCTTGATTACCTTTGAAGTCAATCGGTGGACTAGAAGCTTTTTTCTCCTCGCAGTCACTTCCTGTTCTTGGGATTGAAGGGGTACTTCAATGCTCACATGTTGTCACTCTTTGACTTGACACTACTTAGTTTTACTCTGGCCCTTTGCTTCACACTTACTCCACGGGCTTGCAAACTTCATAGCGCATAATTACATATATGCAGTTGTATGATTTGCATGTTTTTACTTTGATTGCTACATTTGTGTTGTATATATCTTTATATCTGGTAAATGGTAGTCGAATTTGTCACAACCCACAAGTCTCAGGAGGACCACCCGGTGTTCGCTCTAGTAGGTGGTGCTACTTTGCTGAGCAATCTCTATCCTTCAAAAAGGCAGCTTATTTGTCAGCAGATTGTTCACAGCAATGTGAAATAAAGTGTGTGGGGGTCACTATAGAGTAGAGAGTAGAGAGACTACACAATGGTAGTTGGCAGTCACCTCATGGGCGCGTTTGCTGCATCTAATTTAAAATTAAGGTGTGACACGTAATGGTCAGATTCCATCAGAGATGGGTGGTAAACGAACAGTGGCGATACAAGGTAAGAAACAGAATCGGTTACTTACTTTGTTCACATCCCCTTGAATAAAGCTGTAGTTCTTGTTGCAAATTACACACAGTTGAGCTTGAGCCTACTGAATCTGTGTCCTGGACAATAATACAGACAAGGACATTAGGACAGATCTGACTCTCTCGATCTAATCTTTAGTAATAGGAGTGGTTGGCATCAAAACTAACATATATAAAAGGGATACAACAATAAGAGCATGCAACCTAACTAGTACTAGTATTTATTTATCAATACTAAGCATATATATAACAACTGTGTATTGGTACTGGATAATTTGCTTCAAATCATCAGTGACAAAATCAGCTTCTGGCCACATTAGAAAAGGCGTTCTGCCGTGACTGGAGGCGCACGCTAAAAGCGAAATACCACTGGTTTTAATATAAACCTAGCCATGTTGTGATGCGCTCTGTTGCCATCCAATTGGTGGTTCCAGTGTTTGACCTTACTAAGACGTGATCGCCACTTGCATTTGTAACAATTTCTGCAGAGAAAGAAAACTGCGGGCATGTGATTGAGACGTCCACCTGATTTTGGCTCCTTAAATGTTTTTTTCCTTGAAAAATAAGCATGGAAGATATTTTCAAAAAAAAAAAGAAACATGGAATTATGAAAGAGTACTTCAACTGACGACTGGAATCATATGAAAAAGGCGTTTTTATACACACTCCACTCCCCATAGCTCGGTCTTTGATTCAGGTGCACTTGTCCATTTTTTGGCACTCCTTGAGCATCACTCACATCTCACCATTTTGGCACGGTTGTGACTGTGACACCCCTAACGAGCCAATCTCAAGTAAGAACAACTGAGCGTGCAACTCATCAGACAGTAAAGAAAGAGTTTTGGTCCTTTACCGCACCAAGCTACTACCCAACCAATCAACAACCAGCCACAGGCGCCAATCATGTAAGATGTGCAAGGGATAATCCTTTCTGAAAAATGAAAGCGACCAAATAAATAAAAGAAGAGAACGACCATAAAGGCAGATAATTGACTCTTTGGAGAACATGAACCAGAAAAAAAAATATCTGAAGAGTGTCGTAAAAATGACTTGCTAAAATTTGTGTCTATTTTGCTGTACAATCTGCGTCCCAAAAATTGTAAGATCCTATTTAGAATTATGACTGAAATAACATTACATGGAGAACTGAAATGATGGAAAATGAGGTTGCCAAACCTTGACACTGACTCTTCTACTACCTTCTTTCGACATGGAAATGTTCAGTACAGAATTCAAGTAAAAAATCACCTCAAAATTTTTTGTATATCCTAAGTATTAACACAATTGTTTTCTTTAACTATCTTCGACTCTTCCCTCCATTTTATATAACGACCTCTTCAGCTCGCACATCAAGTCTTCAGCTCCACCCCTCTCCAACTCCAAGTCCCCACAACACAAGCTCTTGGCCACGAGCCCACGAGCGGCAAGAGGCGGCCATGGCCCATGAGGAGGACCTGGCAGACGCACCGCGGGTGGTGGGCGTCCTCTCCGCGCTCCTGGAACGGGTCGTGGAGCGCAACGACGCGGTGGCTGACGAGCTCACCGCCGGAACCGCGTCCGCGGCGTCGCTGGCACCGCCGTCGGCGTTCCGGGCGACGGCGAGGCCCGACATCTCGGTGCGCTCGTACATGGCGCGCATCGCGCGGTTCGCGGGGTGCAGCCCCGCGTGCTACGTCGTGGCGTACGTCTATCTCGACCGCCTCCTGCGCCGCGGCCGAGGCGCGCTCGCCGTGGACTCGTACAGCGTGCACCGCCTCCTCATCACCGCCGTGCTCGCGGCTGTCAAGTTCATGGATGACGTGTGAGTGTGCCTGCTTCACGCCTGATCGCCCCTTGTCACAGTTCATTCAATTCCTAGTACGATCGTTCCACGCGCGCAATCGAATTGTCCATTTCTTTTGTGGTATTGCGTTCGGTTTCTTTGCGTTGTTGCGTTCAGTTTCTTGTTCCTGGCCTGAATTTTCACCCTACAGCAACAGTTGGATCAACGAGCACAAATGTAGAAGTTCAGCAGCAAGGCGTTGGATATACTACAAACTAGAGAAATTCAGAGACAAACTACTAAGAAATACGTAGACCGCGGCGCGATAGCTTGATCTCATATGATCCATGTTCTTTTGTGATACACTATTTTACCTAGCTAGTTTCCTTTTGGGACCAATCGTATATTTGCCAAAATTATCATATTTGTTTCCCTTTTGCAATACAGTACGAGCCATTTGTCAACCATGTATGGAGTAGTTCGGAATTATAGGAAGTAAGGTGTGTGCTTACAGTTTCTATTCCACTGTCGGAATTGGTGTTAATGGTATCACAGAGTACTTACGTAGTAAACACTGGTGGCTTCTATATAGCCATATTAAACAAGCTTGGTAAATTGTGGTATTTTGGATATAGGAGCCTCTGAATCTCTGATAAAATAAATGACCAATCAGATTCTGAAATCCAAAGAGTCACGTAGGATGCATAAGCAGAGCAAGTTCTTCAAGGAACAGAGCTCACCAACTTGCTGCCTAAATTCTAACAGGTACTTGCTGTACCTAAATTGTATGCACTGGCAATTGAAAAATGCAGCAACCATATGACAAGACCACACGTTACATTTCATTATATACCATTGACAAATGCAGGCAGGTATTATATGTATTGTGCTTGTACACCAATTGGTATCTAATTATCTTGTCTTGAGGTTGAGTTGGCCATTTTGGGGCTATAATATCCGGAGAAAATCGTGCTTGCCCAAAAAAAAAAAAAAAAAAAAAAAAAGGGTATGCTGATCCAGTTCCTTCCATACAGCCACACATGCGCTGGGGACCCTAAAACATAGGATAAAGTTCCTCACCCTCTCCGTCCCTGTCACCACCTTTCCTCCCTTTGGAATTTAATCCATGGCCAAGTTGCGAAAGAATTAGACTGGGTGGCAACTTGCCCCATGCTGATGCTCACTGGCACAATTCTCTGCTGCCAAGAGCATCATATCTGAAGAACTGAACCTTACTGTCTTTTTCATAGACAAATTACCCAGTTGTCCACTTGGAGTGACATCTTCGTTTGAGAGTCTCTTCTCTCAAATGAATACTCAACTTGTCATTTGACAAATTCTAAAAGAATTGGTTTGGTGATGCAGCTGTTTGGCCCATCTGCTTTGGCGTGCATGTCTGACTGGCAGCCCACTGCTGACAGGCACTAGCCTGATTTCTGAATTCTGAAACAAGCGTGTACTGTACTGACGGCTACGCGTTACCTTGCAGGTGCTACAACAACGCCTACTTCGCCAGGGTCGGCGGCATCAGCCTGGTGGAGATGAACTACCTGGAGGTGGACTTCCTTTTCGCCGTCGGGTTCGACCTCAACGTGTCGCCGGAGACGTTCGGGCACTACTGCGCCGTCCTCCGGGCCGAGATGCTATACCTGGAGCTGGAGGGTCCCCCTCCTGCTGCCGCCGGTCCAAGGCTGCACAGCTGCTGCCTGTCAGAAGACGACGGCGGCAGCAGTAGTTCTCAGCAGCAGCTAGCTGCATAGAGACAGGTACAGCGGTTGCTTCCAAGCAAGCCACCATGTATGTGTCCGTGTACTGTACAGACGTGCTTGCTTGAAAGCAAGCGTGGAGTACGTGCCGTAGGCATCACATATGCTTGTGATCGATTCGCTATCTAGTGCTTAGGTTTAGCTTTGCAATTAGGTAATATATACGCTCTTGTAGTCTTGTATTGCTAGTAGAAATCGGAAAATAGTAGGAACGACATAATTGCAATGCGGGACAGAATAAGGGCTTGGTATGGAATGGGACGGTCGTGCTCTAGTGTTTTGACAAGAGAAGCCTTGTGTATGGTTCATGGGTTGAAGTAGATTAGTGTGAGTTGGATCTAGTTTTTATATTTCAGTAATTGTTATTCACGGTCGTCCGGCCACGCAGTGAGATTTTGGACGTGACCGAGCCCGGGCCGAGCGTCCCTCCCGGCCCATCCAGGTGCGTCCCTCCCGGCTCCATATGCACGTTTCAAGAACATGTTATTGTGTGTTTCATTTGTTTTCATACTTATGTTTCAACTGATCTATCTTCATGTTTCACAAGTAAATTAGATGTTGTATGTTGTGGCCAACAAATGGGGGCTATTCTTTTTGTGAATGCCTGGATGGGGCGCGTTGGGGAAGACGGGTCGAAAGCGGTTTTTTGCTCTTACGAGCATATGCTTCCACACTTCGGACATACGAGGATACGCATTTGTGATCCGTGGCAAGCACACTTCTCAATTGCTCGGAGAAGTGTGCTAGCACGGATCACAATGCGTATCCTGTGGTCCAGAGTGTGGGAGCACATGCTCTTGGGAGCAAATTTAACTTACACGAGTCGCCCGATGTTTCTATTGCTATGGTCGGCGGCAAAGCGGCGGCAGAATCGCACCGCACGGTGGAGGAGACTGGCACGGCGCGGCACCATGACGTAACCGTGCGGCGGAGGAGGAGAGGTGCGCCGGGAGGATTTTGGTTAGGGTTTTCGGGCATAGGAGTGACACCACTACAGGGTTGATTAACCGTGGCGGTCAAAAACGATTAATGGTGGCGGTTTTCCACGACCGCCACGGAGCGAAAGGGTCCCCAAAAATCGGGGATTTATGGTGGCGGTTTATTTGCCCCCGCCATTAATTTTTGAGAATTGCCCGCCAGCATAAAAAAAAAAAAAAAAATAAAAAAAAGCCCATATCGAGATGGGCCTAGATCTAGATTCGAGCGCCGCCACCGCCGGGAACCACGCCGGTGGCCCACACCGCCCCGAAGCAGCCACGCGGCGGCGCGCCGCCTCCGCCCCGAAAGCAGCCACTCCGGTGGCCGCCTCCGCCCGGTTGGGGGAAGAAGGGAAGGAGCTTCACTGGCCGGGCCGCACGGAGTCCTAGGGTTCCACGCCGGTTGGGGAAGAAGGGAAGGAGGTCCACCGCCGACCGCCGATCCGCCGCGGTCCCGCGCGCCGCCACCGGATCCGCTGTGTCCCACGAGCTTGACCGCCACCGGTTGGGGGGAAGAAGGGAAGGAGGTCCACCGCCCGGGGCCGCCAATCGCGGGCCGCCACCGACGACAACCACACCGGATCCGTTTGGGATGGGGGGGTAGATCGCCGCCGCCCGCCGCCAAGCCAAAGACGCGCGCCACCGGACGGGAGGGGAGAGAGGAGAGGGAGGAGTTGCCGCCGCCTCGCCATAGCGCCACCGGGACGCAGGATGATCCGGAGGGAGGTGGTGTCGGGTTGTGGGAGATGCGTGGGGAGGGAGAGAAGTGAGACGAGGGAGTGAGACGAGGGAGGGACAGGAGTGAGCGGCCGAAGTCCGGGAACTAAACCCTAGTGACTCACTTCCTCCCCTCTCAATATATTCGAGCCCGATTTTTGGGCTTTTCCCTAGGCTTTTGGACTGGGTTGTTGGACCACATTAACCATGGCGGTTTTTCTAATAAAAACCACCACGGTTAATCGATTTACCGTGGCGGTTATTAAAACTATCACGGTTAATAAAAAACAACCGCCACGATTAATAGAGGCATTAACCGTGGCGGTTTCCCAAAAACGCCACGGAAAATGTTTTCCAAACATCGTGCAAATTCAATTATGTAGTATTGTGAGT